>VBSM01001265.1:77892602-77942393 GCA_008086735.1 Cheirogaleus medius | reverse complement strand
TTTCTACCAGAGTGAGAGAGAGACCAACACTCTTTATCCTCACTCAAGGAGCAAAGCATAGAGGTTGGCAGCACAGGCTTTAGGACTCCACATCTTCGGTTTTGTCCCAATTCTGCCATTTACTACATGGTCTTGAGCCAGTTTGTTTAAAATCACTTTGAGACTCAGTTTCTTTACCTGCAAAATGGGATAAATACCACCTTTCCTATAGGTGGTTGTGTGAGAGTTATATGATATTTTTAAAAATGGAAAGCTCATAGAAGCATTGCTATTGTACTTTCTAAAGCCCTTCTTTGCAAATGCTCACAAACTATGCATGTACTGGAGTTCTTGGCCCCAAGCGTCTTGCCCACTGAGTTGGGACCTGGATCTCCATGCTCTTTGGTCATCCTGAGGCTCAGGGCTTCTCTCACTGAGTCTAGCAAGCCCAGGCCTCTGCCTCACTTTGAGGCTGTCCATAGGTGAGCCGTATTTTGCTACTCAAATTTCTACTGCAGCATCATCACGCATTCCTCGGTCCTGACCACACTGCTCAGCTCTCTCGCTCTTCCACAGGCCTTCAGTCCAGTTTCTGTGGCCCAGCTCTTGCTTCTCCCTGGTCTGAGAGACCCACTAATCTCTCCTGAAATCTCAGTGGGCTCCAATCTTCAAGGATCAACCCACACCCCACCTCCTCTCTTCAGTCTTTCTTAATTTCTTTTGCCCGTTACTGCTCTCTCCCTCTCCCTGTTCCCTCACGTTTTTGGCAATTATACAGTGGACCCTTGAACAACATGGGTTTGAACTGGGTGAGTCCACTTACATGTGGATTTTCTTCCACCTCTGCTACCCCTGAGATGTCAAGACCAATCCCTCCTCTTCTTCTTCCTCCTCAGCCTACTCAACATGAAAACAACAATGATGAAGACCTTTAGGATGAGTCATTTCCACTTAAAAAATAGTAAATATATCTTCTCTTCCTTATGATTTTCTAAATAACATTTTTTCTCTAGCTTACTTTGTCGTAAGAATACAGTATATAATTGATATAACATACAAAATATGTGTCAACTGTCTATGTTATCAGTAAGGCTTCTGCTCAGCAGTAGGCTACTAGAAGTTAAGTTTTTGGGGAGTCAAAATTTATACATGGATGTTCAACTGCTCAGAAGTTGTCACCCCGGAATTCCACATTATTTAAAGGTCAATTGTAATTCGTATCATAAAATGCTGTCTTCATAAATTGCCCTAGAATAATTCTCACTTTTCAGAGGTATTAGTCTTCTATTCTCACAGGCAAAGACCTATCTTCTAATTTTGTAATTGTGGTTAAGATGAATTCTTAATCGACCTCAAGAAGATTACTTAGATTTTGTGCTTTAGATTACACCCTTGTAAGATCTGAATACTCTATACCTACTTCAAAAAATTGCTGAGTTTATATATAACATTTAAAATATTCCTGTCATATAAGAAGTTGTTGTGTAGGTATGAGACATTATTATTAGCATCCTTTCCATCATCTCCATTACCATTACAATACCTAGAACAGGACTGCTAATTAAAAAATATCGAGTAAAAACATATGACTTTGATGCACTTGAGAAATATCTCTATTTGCCTAAACTAGGTGGCAGCAAACTGTGTAAAGGACCAGATAATAAATGTTTTAGGTTTGCCAGCCATAGGTCTCTGTCATAACTACTCAATTCTGCTGTTGTAATGTCAAAGCGATTGTGATACATAAACAAATGCGCACGTCTGTGCTCCAAAAACTTTATGGAATTTCATATAATTTTTCACATGTCATATTACCCTTCTTTTAATATTTTCAGCTGTTTAAAATTGTACAGAAACATTATTAGTTTGCAAGCCACACAAAAACAGGCAGCAAGTTGAATTTGGCCAGTGGCCTATAATATGCCAACCCCACATCGAAGGTCACGTAAGGTCTTCCATGACATCTCAAATTAAGGCCTTTGTTCCACAGGCAGTAAGGAAGCATTGCTGGGACTTAGGAAGGGGTGTGAGTCGGTGCTCACACAACCAGTAAAAGCAGCAGTAGTGTGTATTCCTCCATATTTATGGTTCTCCCCTCCTCCTCCTGCAGTCAGAAGCCCACAAACCCCAGCTTTCCTGCAGTCAGGTAGGGCCAGATGACTGGTTCTGGCATGTGTGAGACAAGTACAAGGACAGTGTAGTCACTTTGAGGGAGGAGCATTAAGAGCCAAGCCCTCCTCCCCTGCTGTAGATTATGGAGGAGTTGCCACGACAGTGTACAGCCTGGGTCTCTGAGCTGCCTGTCACATGCAGGATGGCTTCCCTAGAGGGTTTTCCAGAGCTTCAGGGGACTTGGAGTGATAAAGAACAAAGCTTAGGATGAGTTAAGCTCAGAGAATGGGTATTATCACAGCATAACCCAGCCTGTCCAGTTTAATTCAACAACTTTCTGCCAACATAAACCAAAGAATAGCACTAAGATCCAGTGAACAAAAACATCTAGCAATAACTAATTAAACTATCCCTTAACCGTAACAACTCATTTAGGGAACAAATGTCCAGCTTTCTGAACAATGCAGCAAGAGATCAGAATCTTCTCCAAATTCCCTCTTCAGAAACTCTAAATCATCTCTTCCAGCAATAAACTTGATGACAATAAAACTCAGAATGGCCAGGAGGAAGGGTTTTGAGCTAGCAGCATCAAAGAACCTCAGGTACTCACAATCTGATCTGTCACAATCTCTGCCACCCACAGACTTACATTTTTTCTTCTTAAAATAATCACGAAGGTGACAACAATAACATAGCAAAGCAAATGTTTATTGCCGCTTATTTCAAGCCAGGTACAGATTCCCAAAGTAGAAACCTGAGTGAGAGGTGGGAAAGGCCCATCCTTTTAAGAAAATCTGTAGAGCCAAAAGTTTCAGCCCTTGCCCTGAGCTTCCTGCTCACTCAGCGGATTGAAATGCTTAGATGGCCAGCACTCGGCGGCCTGGATTTACTGGACCATGGGAAAACTCCAATTCCCGTCCCATCAAATAATAAAGTAAATCCCACACTGTTCGCAGGAGGGTGTGCCTGCTGTGCAATGTTTGTAAATGAATATTTAATATTTTCAAATGAATGTTTATTTTCAGTGTCCCCTGCTAGCTACAGAAGGGCACGAACAGTCCACAACACAAGCGACCTGCTCTATCAGGACTGTGTGGCCTTTTTCTAAACCACTAGTAAAAAGGAAGTTGAGAGACCAACTAATCCTCCTAACACTGTCATTTAATTCCACTTTCAAAACCACCGCCACCACCCCAGCCAAACAGAAGTCACCTACCAAGGCCACGCAGCAGGCCAAAAGGGATTACAAGATTCATTTCAGGAGCTGTCTCCCTAGAATCTCAAGCCGTTGAGTGACTCCAGCCTTCACTGCCACTCGCCTCCTGGTAGACGTTTCCACGGTGGGGGAATGTCTTGCTCTGAAGGAGGTGTGCAAAGGCCACATCCAGGGCTCCCTCTTCCTCTAGAGCAAACCTCTCACAGAAAGAACCCCTAAAGATAGATATATGACAAGAACTGAAGAAGGAACAGAGCTCTATTTGCTAACAGATTGAAGAGAAAGAGTACAGTGGGCAACTGACCTTTGGTATCAAATAAAATATGGCTGACCATTAATCTCCTTGCAACATGGAGGAGTACCAAAAAAAACAAACTCTATCCCAGTTACCTGGGAAGAATGTGAGTAGACTCTCTCACACAGCACTCAACTTCCCAAATAAACACTCTTAAAGTAGCATGACTGCTCACTCACCCATTCACACACAGAGAAACACAAGATCCCTCTCATCTGGGGACCGAGACCTCACCACAGAGATGCTTCGCCTGTTATGTGTCAAGAACTGTACTTTCTCTGAACTGCGTTTTCACAGAATCAAATTCTTCCAGCACACTGACTTTCCCCAAGGTCTGTCGCAGCCCCCAGGCTCTGTGGAGACTGCGCCACCAAGCCCAACAGATGTGAGGACCAGGAACACGAGGAGAGGGACTCCAGGCAGATGTCACTACAGTCTGCCTACTCCTGGGGGGCCAAAACCACCTAGAGAGGGAGCAGCCCCACAAAAGTGGAGAACTTAGTATGCAAGGTTCTAAAGCTCTACAGGAATTAGGAATATCTTTACATCACCAAAAGGAAAAATAAATTAATCGTGCAGAAGCTAAGGAAGATTGGTGAGTTGTTCTTAAAGAAACAATTACTTGGCTTCCAAATTGCCCCATGATCCATAGTTCTGCTCTGGCCACAGCCCCATCTATCTGTACCCGCCACCTCCTCTCTCTCTCCCTCTTCTACCATGGCCCTTACCTTGCTCCCCAAGCAACCGGCAGATGGAACCACAGAATCATCTTTTGAGACAGCCTAAAGCTCCTGCCTCATAAGGGAGATTTCTATCGCACAATCCAGCCACTTGTCAATCACAGTCATCACATCACCATGGTCCTCTTCATCTAAAAGCAGCCCCAGTGACAAGCTCATAGCCCCATGAGGTATAGCACAGGTGCTAAACAAAGTATAGCCTTTACTTAACCAGTTGTCCAGCCCCTGAACACCCCACACATGTCAATTACCCCAAGAAACCTTCTCTGCTTTACCAGCTAAAATGAATTTCCAGAGTCCTTCGGGTTCATTGCACTGATCTGACCTTTAGAACCGATGCACGCATATGTGTGCACATGTCTGCACAAGTGTGGGTGGAGGGTAGGTGGCATCTCATTCCATCTGTGAGGCTACCAGTCCCTACAAGGCCAAGGCCATATCTTTTATTTTTTTAAAACTCCCGCAATGCCTAGGCACAAGGCTGCAAAAATACTAAATACTTGATCAACATCTGTAGAATGAAGGGATGGATGCATAAAGGGATGCATGGACCTTACGCCTGCTCTCAGGGAAACAAGGTAGGACAGACACACTCTACTGTTGCTGTGGAAGTCCCTACACTGAAGTAATAGTCAAGCAACAAGAGTCTGCATCCTGGCTTTTTCACAAACTAGTTGCATGAATTTAAAACATGTTACTACTCTGGACTTTAGTTTCCCTACCTCTAAAATAGAGATACCAGCCACTTCATGGGGCTATGGTAAGAATCAAATGAGATAATGCATTTGTACACACTTCTAAGAGTCTGATCAGCTAACCTAACAAACATTAGGCAAAGAGAGAGCAGAGCAGGACAAAAGCTGGTGCATAGTAGGGGATCACACACAGGGAAAGTTCACTATAGAAGAGTAACCAAGAACAGGTGAATCACTGGGGAAAATCACCTCACTGCAAATCCAAAGCCTGGTTCCTAGTATCTATATGACCTCATTTAGGCCACTTGACCTCTCTTTGTCTCAGTTTCCCCACCTATACATGGGGATTTCTTTTCTTTTAAGTGATCTTAACAATAATGCTATGAACCCCATGTGAGTTAATACATGTGAAGTGTCAAAAATGGTGCTTGACACACAGTATCAATTAATGTTAGTCATCATTTACTATCATTTTTTATATCACAAACACATAGTTGGCATTCCAGAATTGTTTCTAGAAATGATTCCCAAACATTGTTAATTAATCCCATCCTTTTCCATGTGCAGACAGTGCTATCCAGAACAAGGTACCCAATATATTTCATCATCCTGCTTCAAACAAGTCTCCCTGTTGGGAGAGTGGGGAGTACCCTGACATGGGATACTACCAAAGGGAGCCGCATTTCAAACCAAAACATCCACAATGACAAGGTTTTGGCACCTAGGCCAAAATGGAACAACATATCTGTACTTAATGAGATGGTGGGTGAAGGGACCTGATAGTACCCAGGCAGATATAAGTGACAAAATTTCCCAACCTTGCAAAATTTTCTTTGGCTAAAGAAGACAAGGTTAGCCCAATTACAGTTCCCGGCTTAACTCTGCTCTCCTTGTTGAAATGCACCAAGAGATACTCAAGGCAGATTTTTAAAGGCAAACATTCCTGCATATCCCTAAGGGACTAACCCAGGCTGGGCTGAGCCAAGAGGCATTCTGTGTTAAAGTGATGTCTCATCCTGAATGACAGCCAAGCTACCTCTCCGTCCCAAACTGGGTGTGCTGGCAGCAGGAGCGATTTCTGATGAAGAGCCTGGTGTCCCTGCGCTCCCAGCAGCACCTGGGCTTTCCTTGGCGGCCTCATCCAAGCTACAGACCCAGCTTGGCTCTACTGAACAGTGAAGGGGCAGCTCTGGCTGCCAACCTAGGCCTGGAATTCCCAGCGACAATACCCTCTGCTAATAGCTTGCAACCAGAAGGAACCTGGTTCCATAAAAGCAAGGGCTAAACATAGGAAAGAGGGATATCAAAGCTGGAAGAAAAGAAACTCCATGCTGGGTGGTTACCAGGGCTCACCACCTCTCAGGGCTTCCTAGTTCCTCAGAGTTACACTTGCCTTCCACAAAGTGCCTTTTCAAGAACCACTAGAGGACATTCTTGCCTAGAAACTGATTCTCTCAGGCTTTAATCTAGGGTAGGGGTTTCTGGAAAGCAAGATGTGGCCTAGGGCCAGGCTAGGACTAAACACCTTAAACTGTTTGACATGCATCCCTGACTCTGAAAATCAACCTCTCCCCAGAGAGATGACTGACCACCACCCTACTAGGGACAGCCAGCCAATGCAGGCAGGATGCACCCCTGCAGGGAGCTCTCCCAAGCTCATTCTCCTCCCACCCTCCACCGTCTTCAGGGAGAGAAAGCTCCCTCCCCAGCCCAAGGAGCCTTTCTCCTCTGAAGGAGGCCTGCAGGGCAGCTGCACAGGCTGTTCTGCAGGGCTACCAGATCCCTGCCACGGCAAAGTTTCCCAAGTGAAATCTGCAGTTTCTCCGTCACCCACCTGACCTTTCGTGGGTCAAAGGAGAAAAGGGATAAGTAAGAGTTTTATTTTTTAAATAAAAGGTAAAAATGCTCTGACTACTTCTGCAGCTAGAATACAGCTACCCCCACGCCCCAAGCAAGTGCCTTGAATGTCCCAATATTAAGCCCAGGAAGGGCACTTGGAAAACCTCAAGGTGTGTGTTTGTGTTGGGGTAGGGGTGCGGTCCAGTCTCCTTTGGACACCAGGTATCCGAGAAGACGGAGCCTGGGCCCTCAGAGAGATTCCTCAGTAAGCGGTCGGAGGCTGCCAACCCTAAGGAGCTGAGGAGAGAAAGCACCCCCCACCCCATGTTGGTTAGGGATGAGGAGAGCACAGTCGTGCCCCCAGTCCTATGCAGAGCGCGAGACCGTGCAACAGCAAAGGGATCTTCCTTTATAAAGTTCCCTCCCTGTGCACCACCCCTCTTGCCCCTCAAAGTTGGAGAACTGTTTCAGCCGCAGTTCGATTCTCTCCACTACCCCCCAACTTCCACAAAACCCCTGCCCCCGCCAAGAGGATGCTGATAGAAAATACTGCAGTGGTGCAGAAGCTGGGGGAGCCAAGGAGAGTACCCCAACTTTGTACAGTGTGTAGCCACCATCTTAACCCCTCGATGCTCATCTGCTGAGACGGCCTCCCTGAAGGAGACCTCTTGAGGGTGCTGGGGGAGCACAGGGCTGAAGAACGAACGAAGAGGAAGGCGTCTTATCCCTCCTCTACTTACCAGGAGAGCTTGAATCCTTTCATTAGTACAGTCACGATAATCCACTGACCGTGTCCTTAGCATCCCCGTTCCAGCTCCAGAGGTCCCAGGACATATTGGAAAAGATGACGAAGTCCCAAAAGAACAGAATCCCATGTAATGTGACTTGAACACAGAAAGAGAAAGACAGAGACAGAGAGAGAGCCAGAAGAACTGCTGCTGCTGTCCCTTCTTCCCCCTCTCCCAGCGGAAAGCTGGGCTTGAAGGCAAAGGACAGATTCTGCAAACCCAGCCCGGGGCTGGAGCTGCCTGCCTGAGCTGTGGCTGCCGCTGCCAGTTTCTGCTGAGGATGGGTAATGCTGGCAAGGCTGTGCGAAACAAGCCCTGGAGTTGCCGTCAACAGGCAGGCTGGCCGGCCACCCACCCACCCTCACCTCACACCGACTCCCAGCCGCCTTGGGGAAGGAAGCCAAGCAGAGCCCCGGAGAAGAACGGCACAAATCTAGCAGAACCTGCACCTCTCTTCCCCCAGGCGGCAGCTCCCGCAGCTCCATATAATCTCCTAATCAATGCAGTACCCAAGCAAAGCACTGCCAGCCACTTCCGCCCATTTAAAGACACAGCACATGTTTTGTCCCAGGACAGGACAGAATGTCAGAGACAGGGTGAGTGAGGAATGTGCTGCCTGGAATGAAGAGAAGAGGGGCAGAAATATCTGAAGGTGAGCACTTCCACAGGCATCCACCAAAGGGTTAAAAGACCCCACCCCTGGCGGGGAGGGGAGCCTGGAGTCCGGGTCCTCAGCAAACTTTGGGAACCCTAAACTGAGCCACTGACCTCAGAAGCCCCATGCTGAGTGCCTCGGTGTCCTCCGGCAGGCTGGGCAAGATCACCTTAAACAGACTCCTCCCCAATAAGGCAGGGCAGCCGGCAAGGCAGGCAAGCTGGGCTGCCTGCTCGGAGCAGTTCGCTGCCTGCCTGCAGCACACAGTTCTCTTCCCCTACCGGGGAAATTGCCTCCACTTCTGGGGCGCATGGTGAGGCAGCAACTTCAGGGCAATGCATTTGGTCACCTGGGGCCAGGGATCCTTTTAAGGTGGCCACAAAGGCCTCGTTTAGGATTTAAGCAACCCTTTATCACCAAATACTGGGCTCCAAAGAGATTCAGACCAGGCGGCACAGCACCATGGTAAGGAAGGACTGAGATTCTCAACTTGAACTGGAACGTACAATTCACTGGAAAGGGAGAAGTAGCTCCTCTTAAATCAAATCTTCCAGGCTGGGCCCAGGAATTCCAGCACCAAATATTTGTGTGTGGGCTGTGTGATTCCTTTCTGTCCTTCCCTAAATCGCTATCTGGGTCAGTAATGCGGATGGGTGATAACGAACAAAGAGGAGATTAATCATGAAATAGCAACCTTCAACTGAACCATAATAACAAGCCTTTACCCTGAAACTTGCCCCAAAACAGCCTAACCATAATAAGCCTTCACCCTGAAATTTGCCCCAAACAATCTACAGACATCCATGGGTTGTATGCACATCATCTACACTTCATCTTGTAAAGTGATACTCTCTAGAAAATCTGAAGTGCAGATGTTTGTTTGTTAACAGTCACCATGCTAGTGATTACTTATTACCTGCCTTGCTCTTTTTAGAGGGTAAGCTCCATGAAGGCAGAGACGGGGTATCTTATTTAGCCCTACATTCCCACTGACTAGGAGGGCTTGCATATAGTAGGGGTACTATTAACAAGTAATTAATTGAAGTGACTTTATGCAAACTGATCTAAAACACTGCAGTTTCCCTCCGGTGTCCAGATGGTCTAGAAGAAACACCCTTTAAGGAATACTGAGCTTTCAGAGATGGACTTGCAAAGCAGCCCTGGGCTACGGAATTTCCCTCCATCTACTGCCCCATGCCAAACAACACTCAAATGCTTCCTGGACTTCCGAACGTATCTGTGGTTATATTTTTAAAGCTCTTGGAGGCTGTAGCCAGGCCATACTTTCAGCATAGGTACTGAAGGGATGCAACAGATTCCAGAAGTACACAGAGTTGTCCTTTACGACCTAGATCAGGGGTCCCCAACCTATGGTGAGTTGTACAATTATTTCATTACATATTATAATGTAATAATAACAGAAATAAAGTGCACAATAAATGTAACGTGCTTGAATCATCTTGAAACCATCTCCCCCCTCCCCAGTTCGTTGAAATATTATCTTCCATGAAAATGGTCCCTGGTGCCAAAAAGGTTGGAGACCGCTGACCTAGATAACTCACTCAGAGGAAGCCTAGGTTCTGTGATCCAGCCCTCCAGCAAATGTAGCTTATAGTACTCAACGTACATGTGAATACTGTTTTCTCATCCCGAATCACCAACTGATCACAGGTAACACACAGAACTTGGATCAAAGCTTTCCATGTATTACATTAAAAACACATCATTGTAACTGTTAAAATTTTTTGACTTTTACTCTGGAGCTGTTTTTTTTTTAAACTCCAAAACAAACAAAAAACCCTCCCTCCTTCTCAACTATTAATAAGAATTTATTGAGGGCTTATTATATTAGGCATCGTGGTAAGCATTTTACTTGCATTATCTCACTAATTCTTCACATCCATATCATAAAGAAGAAATGATCATGATTTTTCGGATAATGCTGCCGAAGGCTAAGTGTGGCGTCTTGATTTGCCTAATGCCAAACAGCTAGCAAAACTGCAAGTTTGGGATTTCAATGCAGGCGTGTCGAGCTCCAAAACCCATTCTCTTAATCACTATGTATGTTTATAAAAAAAATCACCTTCTCTATCAGACAAGCTGATTTATAAAAGCTCACATGGTCCCAGGAGAAAAAGAATCCAGGGAATAGGTAAAAAAGAGACTACATCAAACCAGCCTCTTCTATTACTGGCGAGTTGGCTGGCTTGCATGTCTGTGTGTGATGTGAGGAACACACAAAGGCAAGGAAGAAAAGGAGAGCCCAGTGAGTTGGGTGACAGTCATCTACCTTAAATTCCCCTTGGCTCTTTCTTGTTTCTGAAAAGAGGACTTCTCACAGAGCTCTAGAAACAAACTCCACATTTGGAGAAATGTTCCTCATTGAACATATTTTCCTTCTTTTATCTTCTCACAGAGAGCAGTCCGTTTGTATGATTTGAAAAGTTCCCTGACCAGCAAATTGTGAGCACTGACGTAACCTCTAGGAATGAACAAACAGATTCTCCCGCTTCTGCCTAACTCTTTGCAAACCGGCTGCTCCTTTACATTCGTATATCAGAAAGGATAAGAATTATTTAGAGAAAACTAGATTCCAAAAGCTTCCATGTCTGGTAATATGGCATATATACTGGATAAAATAGAAAGGAAAAAAAAAAGAAACTCTTTAAAGTGCTTGATGAGCTCTCAAAAAATTAAGAAATAACAAGAGATCAAAAACTTAGTGATGGCAGAAACCAGTGAAACTGGGCTTGGGTTTTCATGGCCTCACAGAGTATGTAGGAGATAACTCCAAAGCCCACTAGTGGTGAGAAGTTTAACAGGAGACCTCCTCATGAAGTAGACCCTGGTGGAAAACCAATGTAATGAACTTGAAAAAAATTCATAAACACTGCCCAGTAACTAAAAGGAAAATTGCCCATTCTAAACCTTGACATTAAACAAAGGAGGAAAAACAATCTCCCCTGACCAACCATAATCACAAACTGACCTCATAACCAACTGTAGCCTGAGAATTTCCCAAGCAACTCACCAAAAACACAATGTCCATAACGCAAAAGAATAATAGATTCTGCTACAGTAATATTAAGAATTTCTGATCATCCAAAGAGATCATAAGGAAAGAAAAGAAGGCTTTTGGGGGAGAAAATATTTTTGATGTATATTATTTAAGAAAGGAATTGTTCACAGAATTTATTAAAAATTCCTACAAACCAATGAGAAAAAGAAAAACAATTAGAAAAATAGACAATTTGCATGGGCACTTTCAGAAGAGAAAACAATCAATAAACATAGAAAGTACTCAATTCATTAGTATGTAGGAAAATACAAATTGGAACTCCAATGAGATGCCATGATATATCCATCTGATTGGCAAAAATTAAAAAGTCAAGCAATATCAAGTGTTGGAAAGGAGACAATGGGAGTGTATATTGGTCCAATTATTAAATACCTAGAAAAAGTATTTGGTATTATACGGTAAAGTTGAATGATTGCATCCCCTAACACATAACCGTTCTACTCTAATGACGGAAGCAACTCACATGCACCAAAACTTTGTATGGGACTCCACGTAATAGCAAAAAAAACCCCACAAAAAACCTGGAAACAAATGTCTATCAACAGAAAGGATAAATACCTTGTCGTAGTTTCTTAAAGGGAAACAGCACACAGCACTAAGAACATATAAATCACTGTCACATGCAACAGCATGGATGACTCTCAGAAGCACGATGTTGAATGAAGAAAGCAAGTCACCAAAGAATGCACACAGTATGATTCCATGTATAAAGAACAAAAAATACATATATAGATATAGATATATTCTATATCCATAAAATCCAAAAGCGAGGTAATGATAAAGTCAACATTCACCTTGGAAGGGAGGGGAAGAGAATGGAGTCAGCAGGACAGGTAAGAGGTACACCTGGTTTGTTGTTTCTTCTTTATACTTTACACATATTTTATACGTTATAAATATTTTGTATCTGCTTAATAGTCAATGAAAACAATTTAAAAATAAACAGCGATTAGAAAACAACTAAACACGAATCTTCTCTTTTGGGTTTCTATAAACAGATTTGATTTTGGGAGGGGGTGTGCTCAGGGGTCTGGCCATGACAATGTTGTGTTATTTGCATTTTCACAAATCTAAGTTGACAAAAATTGGCCTCTCCAAGCTCGCCGATATTGATTTGATTAACATGAAGTTGATCAGTGTTTCCTGCTTCATCCATAAACAGCGACTAGAGTGGTGAGAGAGGTCCCCCTTCAACCAGAGCATGCTGCTGGTGACCTTGCCTGCTGATGCCCAAGGCCCCCAGGCCAAGGGAAACCTGGAAGCTACGAACCCAAATGTCAGGTCCCATCTCAGGCTTCAGCCAACTAGTGGCAGAACCCAAGGGAGAATTCAGCCCTCCTGACTCCCACCTCCCCAGCTCGGTCCACCACCAGAAGCCCCTGCCTCCCATGACCTTGGGTAAGTCACTCCAAGCCTCTGGCTCCCTATCTGGAGCGGAAAATGGACTACGTGATCCCTGAGGCTCCCCTTCTATCCCAAGTTCTTGGATTCTGTGCTGCTCTCCCTCCGCCCGCCTTTGCAGGAGGAGCAGGCGGCTTGCTGCAGTACCAGGGCATAGCTGCATGCCTCTAGTTGCTGGAAAAACTGGGGCAGAGCAGTGCTGCAGTCACACGTTGGGGAATCAAAGCTCCAGGCTCAGGCAGGGGAGTCATCAGGCGCTGAGAGTGTTATATTTAAGGAGCATTTTGGAGGTCAGGAAGCCAGTGAGAGAGGAGCAGCGGGGGAGGAGCAGCCTCCTAAACACTCCATTACAACAACAAGCTTCCTCTGAGTCCTCCAGCCAAAATCCCTTCCAAACTCCAAACTGCGGTCAATAGAGCCTGTGTGAGCAGACCGGCAGATGGCCAGGGCTGCACCCCGATCAGGTGCTCCCCGCCACTTCCCTGTCCCCTCCCTCCCTCCCTCCCTCGGTACTCTGCTCTCCTCTCCCCACCCTCTGCCACTATTAGTCACTGGCTCTGGGGTGACAGTGTGGGCTGCAGGCATTGGCCTTGCCTTCTGGTCTGTTCATCTGTGTCAGCTCCCAGCTTGGAGCCTCCGGAGAGCCAGCCCCTCCCTTCCTATCCTCAGTACCCTTGTGCACACCCCTGCCCTCCAGCCCCGCTGTCCTGGTGAAATGGCGGCTGTGCAGGGTGGGCAAGAACCAGCCACAGGGCTGACAGAGGTGGGCAGGCTAGCAGGCAGGGTAAGCAGGGCAGTTTGCTTCAAGAATGCTTCCTCCTGCCTCTATGACCCCAGGGATTCACTTAGGGCACTTAGAGCAAGGAAGAAAAAAAAAAATAACAATGGGCAGAATCACCTCCCCCAGCCTTCTTTGCCCCTCCTTCTGCAATCTGCTAATCCAGAATGTTCCTTCAGGCAAGAAACAGGATGAGCAAAGTCAAAGCCAAACTCCATTCAGCTTCATCCAGCCCCCAGAAAGTGAGGGACAGAGGCTGCCAGGGCTGCCACCGAAGGGTCTGTGATCACTCTAGAATTTAAAGTGGTCGCACACGCGTCATGCCTGTGATCCTCACAGCAGCCCAGGGAGGTGCTAAACCACTTCCACATAAGAAACGGAAGCTCAGGGAGGTCAGCTCTCTTCCTACTACTACTGGACTCTAGTGGCCACTGTGTAAGGTGGTGGTTGGTAAAAACAGGAAAAAATAAAAGGTAAGGCACCATACCTGGGTATCACAAGCCCCCAGCCCATCCAACTCTGGACCAGGCCATAAATGAAAATTCTCTCCCTTACTCACTTCCCTTAGTGCAAAACCCAACTGAGCTCGCTCTCTCCCCTTCTTGAAGTAGCTCTTGACATCCCTTCTCCAAGGAGGCTTCCCTGGCCCTTACTCTGGCAATAGCAATCCCTAAAGAGGACTCCTCTCTCTATCCCACCTTCCCCTTCACCTCCAAAATCATTCCTCCAGCTTGCTGAATACCCGACAGCCTGACCAGTTGTCTTTTCCTCCGTGGGTCCTGGCAGACAGAAGGGCCGGCGCCTGGGTGGTAAGAGCCCCACTGCCAGAGAAGATCCACACACCTTAGAGAAACCCCACCAACCCAGAGAGGGGGATGAGGCCTGATGTCACTCATCATTTTAATTACATGCATAACAAAAGAAAACATCTCTCCTGCCAGATGGAAGAAACAAGGCAGATTTCTAATTACCCCCCGGGGTTCCACCTGGTTTATTCTCAGGAGAAATTCAGGGTGACTGATGGTGTTAGGGACCCAAGAGGGTGCTTTATAAACTCAGGTTCTCTCGGGGAGGGAGCCCCCATACACCCACAGCCGGCTGCTTCGTGCTCTCTTCCCACTAAAATGGGGATTTCTCCTTTTTCAACTAAGCTACCGTTTAAAAAAATATTACCGTTTTTAAAAAAATACCAGATGAATTGAGCGTTACCTCGTTTTAACAGTGTAAGTCTCCCGGCCAAGGACACAAGAATCTATTGTTGGCAGAGAAATTGCTTGCTGATAGGACAAACCTAGAAAATCCGCATTCTTAACTGACCTGGACTGACAACACTCCCAGAGGTGTGTATTGTGGTTCAGCCCTGGGGATTCTAGAATTAGCCTTGAGTTCAAATCCATACTTAAAAACTACATGACCTCAAGCAACTTACTTCATTTTCCTAAACCTCAACTCCTTCCTTCATCAAAAGATAAAAAGGTGAGAAAGAGAACAGCCCAGTAGGTTGTTAGGAGGAGCCAGTACACAACACATGGCATATCTGTTGTGATTATTTCCAACCAGTGTCCACGGAACCAACACCTCATACTACAAGAACCACACGCTCTATTTCTCTGTTCCTGGTCTACCTTTTCTCCTTTATGCAAACAAAGTTTCTAGTTCTTCCTATTTTGTTTGTAATGTTTTTGTATTTTTTGTGTATGTGTGTGATCTTTTGGTTAGGTCAGTCAACTACTTATTCAACTATAAGAACTATACTTACTGATGGCCTAATCTGTTCATAACCCAGCAAATTATGATAATATTTCAATGTTAAATCCAATGTCCTCCTTGATCTCTAAAAGTTTATAATCTAACAAGGAAGATAAAACATGGGCATTAAATCTTTATACTAAATAACTCTAACTTTATAAAATATAAAGTAATAAGTCCCATAAGAGAGGCATCAGAAGGACAGATTACCTCTGTTTCCCAAACCTAGGTTTGTCATTATGATGCCAATTTTTTTAATCAACTGGCAATCAATAGTGAATACTCTGAGCTAACTAACCTACACTAAGTCTGTCTGTGATATTTCTTGATTAGTCTGGTCTTAACACAAAAAAGTTAGCCAGAAAAAAGACCCAATATTTGTCATCATCTTTTACAAAGACAAGAACTTCCTATTTGCACGATAGGTGTCCAGAAACAGTGCCTTCGGAACATATTGCCACTATCACTGCCAATAAATACGGGTTTGTTTGGATGGAGCAGACTGCATCTAATCAGTTGGATTTTGAAAAGCTTCATTTCCCATCATCAGGACATTTTCTCACCAGCACCTTAAGGTTGGGAAAAAATGCTTATAGGTATTTCAGACTAATATATTCTCTTAATATCACAACACACATGAGACTGGCATATCATGAGCAAACCAAAGAGTTCAGCTTCCATCTGTCTTGTGGCCAGCGTTATTCAGTAAACGCACCTGTTCCCTTCCATACATTAAGCCACCAGCTACCTTTGATGGGCCAGGGGCACCCATGTGCTTGTGTGTACCACGATGAAGTTTTTACATGGATTGGTGATGAATTGAGAAAAATCAGGACAACATGGTAAGTGTCAAAAAGCTAAATATATTGAATTTTTGACAGCATGTCCTTTTTCATTTTGTATTAAAACATTCTTTAAATATAAATAATGTTGGTGGTAGTTTTGTTAAATAGTTTAGGTTTGTTACTTTTCATAGGCAAAATAACTAGCAATTCTGTGCCGGTCCCCCAATTTTTTCCAATTCGCCACAAAATCCAGAAGTCCAGACTCCTCTGTGAAAGCCTTGTCAGGTCTATGACCTCCCTGTTGCGCTATGAGAAGAGCTGCCACCTCTCCGATGCTATGATGAGGAATCTCAAGAGCTTCTCCAGGGAACTTCCTGGCTTTAGATGGTCATCTGGGTCTCAGAGGTTCCTAATCTAGTCTCAAATGTTTTAACAATGCCTTGGAGATTGGCCAGTGACTCCCAAATATATATGTACAACTATATCTCTTACTAAGTATCTCTTTTGAGAAATGCTTGGGACCAAAAGCGTTTCTGATTTTGAATGTTTTGGGGTTTTGGAACATTTGCAGAATACATACCAGTGAAGCATCCCAAATCCCAAAATCCAAAATCTGAAATGCTCCAATGAATATTTCCTTTGAGGGGCATGTCGATGCTCAATAAATTTCAGATACTGGAACGTTTTAGATTTGGGATTTTTCAGATTTGGGATGCTCAACCTGTACCACTCCCCTAACCTCCAATTCTTCCTGAACAGTTTTACCTAGATGTCTAGGCACTTCAAAGCAAGTGTCTTTGGCACTTCAAAGCAAGCATGAATAGACCCAACTCCTCAGTGTCCCGCTAAATCGCCTGCTGAGTCTGCTCCTGTATCTGTCTCTATAAATGGCACCACCAACTACAAAGTCACCCAGGTGGAAACCAAGAATTTACCCTAGACTCCTCCTGCTCCAACTCCCATTTAATTAGGTACTAAATCATGTCAATTCTAGCTCCTGAAATAGGACTAGAGTGTGTTTCCTGCTGTCAGTTTTTACTTGACTCAATTCTCATCTTGAGGTTTGCAGTCGTACTTACCCTCTCTCTCTCATTCACCAAATATTTATTGAGCATCCATCATATGCCAAGTAAAATGTTAGATGCTAGGGTTTCTGTGGATTAAAAAACAACACACAACTCCTGTCCTCAAGGAGTTCATAGTTTAGTGGGGAAAGACAGACATGTGAAAAACCAAAGTTGTCAGGGATGGAGCAAAATGAGGATATTACCTTATTTGTCTACCTTGGAGCCAGAGAGTACTTTCTCAAAAGCAAACTTGATGATATCTTAAAGTCCTTCCACCGATCCCAGTCTCTGTACCATCCCAGGCTCTCACGGTGTTTCAGTTCCCCACTTACGTTTCTAGTTTCATCATCTGCCTCCTGTCTTCCACATCTAGGTACCTTAAGCTCCAGTCCTCCAAACTGACTTGTAGTGCCCTGGCCCCTGCCATGCTCACGCTGTCTCCCTCTCTTGTCTGGCAGATTCGCGCACCCACAGCCACCGTTCAGTGAACATGGATGGTGTGCCAGGCATGTAACCAAAGTTATCTCACTTAATCCTCACGACAACTCTGTAGTGTCGATGGCATCCCCATTCCAAACAAGGAAACTAACACCAGGAAAGGCCAAGAAAACTCACTCAAGTTCACTAAGACAGAGAGTGACAGGGCCAGCACTTGAATCCCCACATGTCTGACTCCAAATCATAGCCAGATGACCTCTCTTCTCTTGTCCACCTGATAAATTCCCACCCACACTGCAGGTCTCAGATCAAATGTCACTTCCTTTACAAAGCCCTTCATGGCCTGCCCTGTCAAGTAATTCTTTTGTGCTTCCCTGGTGACTTGCACTTCTATTATGAGCCTAAGTACCTTGTGCTGCTTTGTGCTGCCATAATTTGGTTACTTGTCCATCTTCTCCAAGAACCCATGAGCACCTCCTCACAATGATCGTGTACTCCCCATCTCTACGACATCCATACTGAACATCCACCTTGCATGTAACCGTTGAATGAATGGATTAATGAATGTTTTCTACCTTCTTTTCCCAAGGTTGAGACAGAAATTCTCAGGACACAATTTATCATCTACATAACACAGTCAGGTCAGGACATCAGATGTCCCTAGTATGAAAGTGAAACCTTTAAAAAAGAGAAAAGAAAGAGTAACACTATGGCAATGCAATAAGAGAACCTCAAAATCCAGACTCCAGGAAGTGAAGTCACACCTCTACCAAAAGCTATTTCATTCAGGGGTAATTTAACCCAGGACAATGGGGCTAAGAGAAATTCTGGGAATAGCATCTCAGAAATAAAAGGGGAAACGCTGAGGTAAGGGGGATGAATTTCCATGTATTTAGACATTTAAAAAATGATATCTGAGTCATAATGTAAATGACTTACTCATTAGTCACAATGTGAATTTTTCACCCAATGGGTCAGCTGTTTTTACATAGTATCAGAGATTCAGTACATCAGCCATAATAGGTTGGTAGGTTCTCTCTATACCTCGACCGCAGGCTTTATACCTGAACTATGCAAATGGTCTCTCTGTGGGGACATCTTGATCAGTTAAAGATTCTTAAACTTTTGAGTTATAAGCCTTCTGGAGAGCTGATGAAAACCATGGATATTCTACCCAGAAAAATGCACCAATACAAATTTCTGTCTACAAATGAAGGAGGCTCATGGACTGGAATGGTTCACAGGCCTAGACTGAAAATGCTTGAACTAAATTTCCAAAGGCTCTAAGTTAGAGAAGGTTTAAAAAAATTACAGTTCTGTGGTTAAATGACACCTGTTTCTGTTAACCAATCAGTTCACCCTTGTGGCCGAGGTCCTGAAAGTAAATGCTAACTTCAGGATGACCCAGCTCTAAGGTCTGATTCTACACCTCATTAGATCACCTGCAGTCTGTGCTAAGGGATGGCAAGGGCCTAAGAGAAATGAGGCCCTCTGTTTCTGCCCCTATGAGCAAACACAGACATAAACACATCTCTCCAAATTAACTACAGAATAATTCCCCGATGTCCCCAGAACACACCTTTGCCAGGGCATTCACCACAGCCACGCCTCCGAGCCAGCTGTTTGGTAACAAACCACTTACAACTGCAGGAGCTAGTTCACTAGCAGGTTTGCAAGGGCCTGGCAAAGACATCAGACGGTGGCATTCCAGCCAGAGAGCAAACTGCTTGCAGCAAATCATTTTGGATCCAAACACAGTTGCAGATGCCTGCTCCCATAGCCACTACTGCACAATGCCAAGGGGGTACAGCACCTTGCACCCCCACCGTGTGTTCAAAGTGGGTACTGAAATGTTTGTGGAAGAAGGGAAAAGGAGAGAAGAAAGGGAAACAGAGGTGGTAATGAGTCCAAGGAGATCTATTCTTGTTTCCTTTTGCTCTCTCTAGCTCCTTTCTAAGAATAAGTATTTGACAGATCTAAGGTGGTTAAAACAGATGCATATCACTTTCACCTCTGTGCAGACTATGAGATGAAAGCCCTGAGAAGTTTAGTAACTTGTATCTGGTCACACAGCATGCCGGGTGGGAGAAGGAGCAGAAAGCTAAGTTCTGTGATTCCCGGGGACATATCCTAAATCCCTGTAACACATTCCTGCCTGTTCATGCTGGCAGCACCCTTGCCACTTGGGCCCCTCTCTCATTCTCTCTTCCATACACAACACAGGGGACCCAACCTGTCCCAGATGTCTGAGCCTTGTCCTGTCTTCCACCTCTGAGAGAAAGGAGACACTGCCATCTGGTCAAAGAACAAGGCCCCCAAACCAAGGGCTGAGATATTCTGGAAGGATTACAGGTCTCTCCCTGCACAAAGGAGCTGGGGTTAGGCTGTACACCCTCAGCATCCTTAAGTCCCCCATCTACTCCCAATGGCTCAAGCTCCTTATTTGGAAAAATACACAGAAAAACAAATTTCAGTTTGCAAGCAGGAGCCTGGAGAGATTCGAAAGCCATCTCAGGAACGCCCTCTAGTGTGCCCACGGGATACAAGCGGCACAGCCCCCAGGCACCGTTCTGAGGTGCCCAGGCTCACACTGCCATTGGGGTACCCTGCGAGCGGTGGGAGGGCACAGCGGCAGCATCTGCCACTCAGACACACACTCCTCGCCAGTCCCGAGGCCAACATGTGCTGCAGGAAGAGAGGCAGCCTCTGCTTTTAAAACTGTCCAGCCTGCACCAACCCCACCCATTCCTTATACAACAGGGAGAGGCAAGAAAGAAGCAAACGGAAGGTGAAAGAAAGTGTGCAGACTGCACAAGTGGACTGCAGTGTGGAGAAGAAGCAGAGGAAGAAGACAGAGAAGGAGAATGAAGGAGAGGGGTAACTAAAAAAGAGATGGACTAAAGATAAACGAAAAACAAGGCGAAGCTAAGGAAAAAGACAGACATATAAGTGAGCTCAGACAAAGCTACTGATACCTCCACCCGCCCCGGCACCCCTGCCCACTGGCTTGGACTTGTGAGCACACACAGGTGGGGAGTGTGCCTCGTGGGACCGGGCACCTCCTCCCCTCTCCTGATGCCTTGGTGCTCACAACACTGCCTTCCACTCGGACACAGCCCCTGGGTGCTCAGGAGTGGTGGGCTGAGGGACAGGAGGAGAGAGGAAAGTGAACCAAGGGCAGAACTTGCCAAGCGAAGCCACTTACGCACAGTGCGGCCGGCAGCATTTCCATCCTACCTTTGCTGTCGCCATGTCAGCCGGCTCCATGATCTCTGCTTGGCCTAAGGAGCGGCGGCGCCACCCAGAGAGAAAAGGCAGAGTCACAAACGCCCACCCAGAGAGAACAAACCACCCCTCTGGAAGGTTGGGGGAAATAAGAGGCCTATTTCCACTTTCTGGCCCCCTGGGACTTCCTCTGTTGTAGGGAGAGGAAAGAGCCTTGATGTCCCCAGCAGGTCGGGGAACCTGCCTGTGTTCCCACAGACGCCCACGAGGCTGAGTGTGGGCTTCTCCCTGGCCTGGTCCTTCTTCCCAGGACACAAGTGTGGGTCTCGCCAGGCTCCCCCTGCTGGGGGAGAGGCCACAGAGATGGAGGCCTGCCTCCCCCATCACCCGGCCAAGAGACTTGTCCCCACAGGTCAGGGCAGGGAGCATGTGGGAGGTGGCCAGCTGGAAGGTCTCAGCAAGAGCTGGGGAGCGGGGAGGGAGCAGGCCTGGGGGGCTGGGGGGGCAGGCGGGCGTGAGAACCTCAGGAAGGTGCAGGCACTCAGATGGAAGCAGAAAGGTGCTGTGCAAGGACGTGCCGGAGCCACAAAGCCAGAGCCTGGCACAGCAAGGTGGAGAATGCAAAGGGAGAGGAATTCGCCCGGTGAAGCCACTCACCTTGCAATAACATTCAGACTGACTGAGGCCTACACAGGAGCCAGGAGCGGGCGGTTCACACACCCCCACTCCACTCCCAGAGACTCACAGCCTCTGTCTAAAGGTACATGAGAGCAGCCGGCAGCCTGGCTGGATCTGCAGAGGCCCCTGGCTCTCTCGGAGCAGCCTGATTGGAGGAGCAGGATGACTTCATCCAGCCCCATTCATCACTCTAGGTTTCCTGCCCAGCAGGGACAGGCCGCTCTGCTCTGCTCTGCTCTGCTCGCAGTGACTACTGCTTCCTCTCTGGCCTACTTTACTCAGGCAACCTGGGAGAGGCTGCATCCATCAGGGGCAGCCAGGGGAATGGGATCAGAGAACCCTGGGCTTTACAAGGAAAAGGGGAACAGGCTGCTCACATTTCTAAGAAAGTGCAAGGATTCTACTTCAAACACAGTGCATATATTCACATAAATACAAACGGGCAACACTTCTAGAAACTAATAAGGAAACAAGGCATGTGCTCTGGTGAACCACTGATCTTCCTGCCAAAAAAATTAAGATAAACACCTTCAAATCTTTAGAGATAGTTCTTCCAATCAGAAAGAATAACCTACAGAAAAACAGATCCATGTCTGTGTCACCTCCAAGTACCTCTCTCTGTCATTTCCCCCTGCCAGCCTCTCCAGCCTGCCAGTCTGAGATTCTGTTAAGGACACTGATTCCTTCGTGCCTGTGGTTTCAGATCCACAAAAGGTTACAGGTGGATGGGACATCACAGCTTCCATTCCATTTTACAGACCAGGAAACTGAGGCCCAGAAGAAAGCCAAAAGGTCAAAGCAAGGATGTCGGTCTCTGGGTGTTCATTTCCACGTGGACTTTTCCCTCAGAAATGATGAGATCCGGAGAGAAATGACCCCTCTTCATTTCCCTCCTTCCTTCCTCCCCCACACTTACTCCCAATCCAGCCCCTAGAACATAGAAAAACCCAGTAAAGCAAGGATTAAATGGGTTAAAATATACGGGAATGAAAAATAAGGGAATGACCGTGTGCTCACTCATCTATTCCCGACGTTTCCCCTCATTCTTTCCTAATTCCCCTGCTTCTGTTCAAGCCTGACTTCACAACCAAACCACGCCATCACGCAGACCAACACAGACTAGAAAAGAATGAAACACTGACAATACTACCAGCTTATACAGCGCTCGTGGGTCTGGCTTAACAACAGCAACAATAATTGTGACAAGTCCCATTTGTGCAGTACTCCATAATTTACAATGCATTTGTTTCTGCTGTAGTTTGAATGTCCCCTCCAAACTCATGCAAGAAACTTAATTGCCACCGTGATAGTATAGTATTAAGACCTGGGACCTTTAAGGGGTGGTTAGGTCACAAGGGCTGCATGAATGGATTAATGCTGTTATCCCAGGAGTGAGTGAGTTATCACAGGAATGCGCTTCTGATAAAAGGATGGGTTCAGGAATTTTCTGCCTGTCTTATGCACTCTCTTGCCCTTCCGTTGGGGGATAATTCAGCAGAAGGCCCTTGCCAGATGCTGGTACCATTCTTTTGGTTTTCCCAGCCTCCAGAATCATGAGCCAAATAAGCTTTGGTTCTCCATAAATTACCCAGTCTGTGCTATTCTGTTACAGCAGCAAAAAACAGACTGTTTCCAAATCCATTACTTCTTTGGATACTCACAGGAACCTTGTGAGATAAAAACTATTTTCCCCATTTTAAAGATAGTTAAACTGAGATTCAGAGACTTTAAGTGACTTGCCCAAGGTCACAGTCAGCAGAGCAGAAATGAGACTCAGCCCATGTTCACTAAGTCCAAATCCCTTCCCACTACACATCATACCCCTACCACACAACTTTCCTGACACTTCACTTTTTCTTCCCCAATCTGCTCCCAACTCCTGTTCCCTAGTACTGTTGACTCAGAGAATATAAAATTTCAATTAATTTGACATTTCTCGTTGATATTTTTTTTTGAAGATGGAAAATTATAAGAAAATGTATTATCAAACATCAGGGGAAAAAACTCAGAAATATCCGGAGGTTAGTGTATACATTTAAACAAATCTCCTGTGTACAGTGAAAATTGGTTTTAGATAAAAAAGAAATTTATCTAAATGAATTTACTCGCATTCACTTTATTTTAATTCAACTATCCAGATTTAAATTAAGGTGGTAGGGGGAGGTGCACCCTTGTCCCCCGAGGTACATTTTTTTTTCAACTATCATAAACATAGAATACAACACTTCTCCCATTCCTATTCCTTCTTTCTCTAATGAAAAGGGACAGGGACGAGAGTGGGAGAATGTAGGCCAATGCATGGTTTTCTTTAACTCATTGCCTAGTTTCTATAAGCCTAGACTATGGCCATGAATGCAATCAACTTGAAAGGGGTAAGAGGCTTTGCTAGCACTGCTGTAGAGGTAATCCATCACGCCCCCACAACAAACCAAGGGTGTGGGGGCTGTGCCAATCCACACGTCATCGTCTCTGCTCAGAGGCTTGTAATGTTCCTTCTGGCTATTGCTATGGCCTGCGGTCCTCTCTGTTCCTGGGCTGACAGTCAAATGTACAAACAGATGGTGAGCAGAAGGCTAGTACCCACGAAGAAGGATGTTCTATTTCATCAAAATCAGACCCATGTTAATGGGAGTCTACCCAGTCCCCCAAATGACCGAAAACATTTATCTATTCGGCTCTTAAAGAACTGTCACACAGCACTGGATGGTGATCGCACGCGGACAGCGTTCGGGAGAGCTGCTCAGGCAGAAGCACCTGTATGTTACAAAGCGATTCCTATGTCTGAACTCAAAGCAGCAGGGAGAGTACATTAGGTGCAGAATAGACGACCTAGAAGATGGGACAGGGCGGGAGGCAGGGACAATAGTAGGCTTTTAATGAGAAAGGGGTGTGCAGGAATATGTCTCAGAGCCAAAGAAAATTCCAGGAAGAAACAAAGAAAAGAGAATGACAATAGAGAGGTAAAAGGGAGGAAAAAAACTGATGCAGGGTGTCTAATTAAAAGCCTTTGAATCCACACCTCTGCTACTTACCAGAAAGAACTTGATCTAAATAATTTCTCATAAGCTAAATAACTCCTCTATTCTGCACATTTGCTTTTTGAACTAGAGACTAGAAGCTCCCTCTTCTGCAACTTCAGCTCATTTCGTTTTGCCTAATATTTTGTGAAAGACAGAGAAAGAAATTCCTCTTAATAATATCGTTTTCTCTCCAGGGCATTTATTTGCACTAATTACTTTACCCTAGGTACTACTTTCTAACTCTTTAATCACTGTTCTTATACACCAAGTTAAGGAAGTGGGGGGGGGGACCCGTATGCTTTTGAAGAGAGGCTGGAGTGAGTTTTGGCAGGGGAGCGGATGAAGGGATTGTGAGAACTACGGGCACCCAGGTTCCCTGAGGACAGCGCCAAGCTGGACACTGCACCTGCTTCTTTAGAAACAGCCTCTGCGGCAGCTGCCTCTTGGGAGGTGGTGCTGCGAGGAAACCAAGTGAGGCCGTTTCAAACCCTGGTCAGATAAACTTGCCCTGCTGCACTCTGGGAGATGTAGTTCTCTGAGTGGCGGGCAGTGCTGTGGCCATGTCAGCACTGCCTGCAGAGAGTGCAGCTTGGTCTCTGCCTGTCCTGAGACTATAAATACAGAGCCGACGTCTTTGCCCAAGAGGTGAAACCCCTTCTCTAGTCTAGAGTCTGGTGCTGACTATAAAAACTGAAAAGATGGTGATGAAACAGGAAGAGAGTCACAGAACTACAGGGGGAAAAGGAAGAGACTAAAGAGGAAAAGTGAAGGAGAAAGAGGGTGATGTCTATGTCCCCGTGAGTGTGTGAGCCGGCTTGAGCGACTTCTCATCTTTCGCTTGTTAACCATCAACTCTTCGGAGAGGCAGCTTAGCTTGAGGAAAGCTTCGACTTGCATTCTGACTTGACCACTCCCGTCTGTGTGACCTTGGGCAAGTTACTCAGCCCTCTGTGTCCCAGCTTCCTCAAGTCACGGGCTGTTATGAAGATTAACAGAGATGACACATGTAAAGGGCTCAGAAGTGTGTCTGGCACACAGTGAATACTACGTTAAGTGCTAGATGTTTGTTTTTCATTCACTAGTTTACCACCTATCTTCCCCTAATCCATGTGACTTCTCACCCCAGAGCAGGAAATTTTATGTCCCCTACAGAGTTGATGCTGGTAGAGGTAGACTAGACAGAACTCAACCCTCCTGCTGCTTTAGGTGAAACAACATCAAAACAGGAGTGATCACCAGCAAATTGGTATTAACTGATCAACACAAAATGGAATAACATCTATCGGGTGTTCTGCAGGTGGGGGGGGGATGGGTATATACATACATAGTGAGTGTGATGTGCACCAACTGGGGGATGGACACACCTGAAGCTCTGGCTTGAGGGGGGAGGAGGGACAAGGGAAATATACGTAACCTTAACATTTGTATCCCCATAATATGCTGGAAAAAATTTAAAAAAGGAAAAAAAAGAACAGAGGAGTGAGGTAGTCACTCACTCTAATAAGGAAATGGAGAGCAAAGGAATAAGGAAATACAACAGGAAACGTGGGAACAATGAACAGTAACTGACATTGGGAAGGGCATTTGGGAGAGTTGGGAGAAAAAAAGTTATCAAAATTAAGAGTTCAGCCAGGCGAGGCGGCTCAGGCCTATAATCCCAGCACTCTGGGAGGCTGAGGCAGGAGGACCGCTTGAGCTCAGGAGTTCGAGACCAGCCTGAGCAAGAGCAAGACCCCCATCTCTACTAAAAATAGAAACATTAGCTGGGCATCATGGTGTGCACCTATAGTCCCAGCCACTCAGGAGGCTGAGACAGGAGAATCACTTGAGCCCAGGAGTTTGAGGCTGCAGTGAGCTATGATGATGCCACTACACTCTACTGGGGCAACCAAGCGAGATTCTGTCTCAAACAAAAACAAAACAAAACAAAAAAATAAGAGTTCACATAAAAATAAAAGGAAAGAAAGGTCAAAGAAAATCAGAGAATGTGCTCTGGTTGGAAATGGGAGGAGAAAGGAGATTAAGCAACTACAAGTCCCAGTGAGACTGTCCCTGAGAGGGTCTGACCAAAGCGCCAGAGACAAATCGTGGATGAAGAGAAGTGCCCAGCACGAGGAAAGCTGGGGAGACGGGAGGCACTACCGCAAAGGTCAGATCTGAATTGCTCTTGCGAAGCTGAACTGCTCTCTGCAGAAGTCAGGCTGTTGTGCAAGGCCCTGGGATGGAAGTTTCTGAAGCAGTCAAGACAATGAGGGAAGAACACAGGTTGTGAGAGTTAAAGGTCAGCTTTAGGAGAAAAGGAAGTAGCTAAGCTAGTCACTCTGGTACTGCACCCTCAGTAGCCAGCCATGAAGGAGACCTCAAAAGAGAGAAAGGGCTATTCTAGTGCAAGTCCTGCTGGCTGGATAAAGGGGGAGCAGTTCGCCTCCCTCGGCGGCTTGCTTAGGGGAGCTCATACCTCCCTCCTGCAAGACTGAGGGCCTTTGCCAGAGACAGTGCTGTCCTATGCCTCAGTTCCTCACACTAAAATAAGATGGGCAAAGGGGGGACCCACCTTCTGCAGGTGCTAGCAATTCCTGAGACCCCCCCCACACAAGCAACAGGAACAGTAGTGATTATTACCTCGACCTCAGCTTCTACAGATGGACAGTTTAGTGTAAAATCTAAAGCTAAACTGCCTGGTTCAAATTCTAGCCCATTATTTAATATCCTCCAAGCTTTTTGCACTTAATGCCAACGCAAAGCTAGCACTGGTCTGGTTATGCAACTCCTGCCCTTACCTACCGTCTCCAGGCACAATCACACCACCTCCAGTCAGCAGCTGGTCCCTGTAACTGTACTTTTAGAGGAAAAAGTTGTGCAAGTGCTTCAAAAATGGAACAGGATCATAACTGCATAAGGCTGCCACTTCCTGCCCTGAGGGCTCACTCCTATGCTTGCACCAATGCTCACAAACATCCTACAGCCAGGCTGCAGAGGACATCAGAGCCCATCACAAGGGTTCAGAGTGAGAATACAGATGATCCCCAAGCTATGATGGCTCAGCTTATGATTCTTTTGTGTTTTTGAGACAAAGTCTCACTCTGTTACCCAGGCTAAAGTGCCGTGGCATCAGCCTAGCTCACAGCAACTTCGAACTCCTGGGCTCATGAGATCCTCCTCCCTCAGCCTCCTGAGTAGCTGAGATTACAGGTGCAGGCCACCACACCTGGCTAATTTTTTCTATTTTTGTAGAGACGGGGGTCTCAGTCTTGCTCAGACTGGTCTTGAACTCCTGATCTCGAGCAATCCTCCCTCTTCGGCCTCCCAGAGTGCTAGGATTACAGGCATGAGCCACCACACCCGGCCTCTACTTATGATTCTGACTTTACCATAGGTTAAGTGTATTAAATGCACTGATTAACTGGAAGGGGAGAGCAGCAGAGAGGGAGGGGGGAGGGCCTAATAATATTGCCTGACCTTTTCATGGTGCATGGTAGGTAAATGGGGAGCTGTATGTATTTCCATTGTTCCACCAAAACACTCTCTTGCAGACTGGGGAGGCAGGTGCTGCAAGAAGAGCTAGGATGGAAGATGTGAGGACTGTCTGAATGCCTGGACATCACTGCATGCAGGCCACTGGGAGATCCTCTAGTGACTATTGCTGAACCCGAGAGACAAACAGGCTAAGGTGGCAGACAGACTACACTCACAGAGCCCTGGCAGTCCAGTAAGAGACAGCAGCCTTGGGGACTCCTGTTGGAGGACAGTTGTTTACCGGGATGCTGGTGAGCCCAGTGGAGAAAGGGAAGAAAGGCAGAAGACTTTTGGAGTTCATGCAAATACTTAGGGGGCTTCACCTGGTACCTGCAGAGGGGAAAGACTATCAACATTTCCGTTTTGCTGCATAAGCATAATAGTGAAACTGAAAGAAAGCATCAGAAAGAGATATTGTCAAACAAAAAGATACACTGGAACTTTTCTATTTATAACTTGTTAGCTAAAATTTTAAGACACTTCCCAAAAATCAACAAGGCATAGGAAACATTCTCAAAAAAGATAATTTAAGGAAAAAACTATTTGGCCATAAGGCATATTTAACTGGATCATTCAGAATCATTGAGGTCTATTCTCTCTGTCAATTTTTTTTCTTGTTCTGTCTGGCTTTGAAGCTTTCCAAGGGATAACCGTTATTAATAGATTTGTTCACACACCTTCACATCTGGAGCCCCAATTCCAGGAAGTTGGTAAAAAAAAGATCCAACAGAGCCAAGGAAAAACAGGTTCTGCATGGGGTACCAAGTGCCCCGACAGTCATGTCTCTTTGCTCAACTGGAAGTCACAGTGTTACACGTAAGAACTTGGGCTCTGGAGTCAAATCCCTGCTCTGCCATGAACAAGCTTTGACAGTAGACAATCTAAGCCTCACCTAGAAGATGAGAATAATAGTAGTTTCCCTTACAGGGCTGCTATTATAGTTAAATCAGATGGCATAGGTAAGGCACACTGTTGAGCATAAAATAAACCCTCAAAATGGCATCTACTGTTATCAACAATAACAAATAATACATCACAACTTTAATTATTGCTCCCACACAAACTAAGTACACAGACATTCTGCATCATCTTGGATTTACCGTTTATACTTGTAGATTGGTGAGAATTAGCTATAATTACCAGTTTCTTTGCTGAAAGAGGCAATTAATTTTCTCAGCAAATTTCACATTATAAAAGTTATTCACAGACAGGCGTATGACCACTTGATGTGGGTACTGAAAAAGAAATTCATGGATTGAGAAACAGTACTGATGAGAATGGACTTCCTAAGTCCCTGCTCAAGGGCTCCTTCTGTAGGTCTATGTTCTATACTCTTACCTACAAGGACAACTGTCGGTCAGATGAGAACCCACCATCATTTAAGATGCCCAGAAAAGGAAACACAGACAATCACCTGTTCCACTTCTGGAGGGAGAGATGAGCAGGTGAAGTAGTTCACCTTGTGGATCCCACAGCAAGTCTGTTGTTAAGCTTTTTTAAAAGTCAACCAAACACCTAGGAGTTTCAAAAGTACTAATCCTGAATTTGATTTACTAACTCACCCATCATGCTCACATAAAAGATAACACAAGGGAGTTTTTGTGTGTGGGAGGGGAGGTTAGAAGGTGCACGAAGACATTCTCTACTCCCTCGGCCCCCTCCTCAGCCCCCCTGGACCATGTGAATCAGGGTCAAAATGGGTTTCTCTGCATCTCAGTGGAAGAGTTTC
Organism: Cheirogaleus medius; assembly: GCA_008086735.1. Classification (NCBI taxonomy): domain Eukaryota; kingdom Metazoa; phylum Chordata; class Mammalia; order Primates; family Cheirogaleidae; genus Cheirogaleus; species Cheirogaleus medius. Next base: position 77,912,609 of record VBSM01001265.1, on the reverse strand, counting down.
ACTTTCAGATTAAAGAGAAATGGCAAAGGGAGAGGGAGAGAGCCCAGCAGCTAATTGCTTTTCGCTCATATGCCTGGGGATAAGAAGAAAAGAAGCATTGAACAACCCTGAAAGTTGGTGACAGATAAGATGGAATGATTAATTTAATTACACTCCCCCAGCCCACCCACCTTTCTCCTTGCTACAGAATGGTGATTCTTGGGCTATGCAAAAGACAGGTACAAGAAAACAGAAGTGGTGTCCCCTGGTATTTTAGTCCTTTTTCCATTGCTGTAACAGAAAACCACAGGCTAGGTAATTTACAAAGAAAATAAATATACTTCTTACAGTCCTGGAGGCTGGGAAGTCCAAGATCGAGGGTCTGCACCTGGTGAGGGCCTTCTTACCACGTCATAACATGGTGGAGGGCATCATGTGGTCAGAGGACAAGAGCCCCATCGTGGGGGCCCCACCCTGATGACCTCGTCTAATCCTAATTGCCTCCCAAAGGCCCTACCTTTTACTACTGTCACACATGAACTCTGGAGAACACAATCAAACCACAGCACCAGGCCAGGTGCAGAAAGGCCCTTTTGTGCCCCAGCCCTGGTACATTGTGTGCTTTGGTACTAGCCAGAGTGGGATCAGAGGAGGCTGCAGGGCTCAGGGCATGTTTCTCAAAGCATGGTCCCAAGACCACCTGCATCAGAATCACTTGGGATATGTGTTAACTGTGCAAATTCCTAAGTCTACCCCAGTCCACATGACTCAGAACTTAAGAGTGCAGCCCAGGGATTTGCATCTTGAATAAGCTCTGCCTGTGATTCCGAAACACATTAAAAGGCTGAGGACCACTGTCTAGGAACCACGGTATCCAAAGTGGGTTGCTCAATATCAAGAGGACATCAATGCTTACCCATGGCCATGCAGGAAGAAAATATTAGAACTTGTATTAATTTTTACGTTTACCTCATCCTTTTAAAATTAGTTTCATTGTATTACAGCATATACAAAATATTTAGTACAGAAATACACATATATAATTCATACATATATATTGGTGGTACATGCTCAAAAATTTTCTTACTGATAGGAGCTTGCAACTGAGCCAGAGTATCAACCTCTGGGACAATGACTTCCAGATGAGTAATTGAGGAGTGGTCTCTGCAAACAGCTGTTCTGAGCTTCCATTATTAATCAGTGAGTGGTTGAGAAGAGAACCCAGAGGTTTTATTCCATGACTTCATCACAACCCTGGAATAACAGGGAGGCAAGGAACGCAGCACAGAGCAGAGCAAGCCTGAATGCTCTGCTTCGAGCCCCGGAATTGTCACCCACTCACATTCCATCTTTGCCAAGGCTGGTAGGAGGATGGGATTTCTCCCAGCAGGAAGAAGGGAAGCTGGGGGAATAAAAAATACCACCAATCCACTAGTTGTCCACACCTAAATCCCAACTATGGCATCAGCAGAGAGAGAGCGAGAGAGCAGTCTGCTGAGCTATAATTAACACCCCCCCTTTCTCAGGCAGAAAGAATAAATGCTGGGGTAGGAGAAACACAGAGCAGGTGACGGTTACACCTGCAGACAGTTCTGCTGACAGCAACAGAAGCAGCCAGGACTGCCAGAGAGGAGCTCAAAGCTGGGAACTCAGGGAGGGAGGGGGAAGACAGGGCCACCCGCTTGCTTTTCTGCCCTGCCCTCCAAAGTCAGAGCTTAGCCCAGACCTAAAAAAAAAGCCCTTCTGTGCTGTCTTCCACAAAACCACGTGATCCTCTAAGCATCTGTGCATGCGGACCAGAGAAAGGGTAACACAGAAGGGGCAGTCACAAACCAAACCATTTCCATGCCCGTGAAAAGTTTGAAAGATTGGTAGATGCATAAGGCCTAGCCGTTAGTCCTCAACTGGGGCTATAGTCACAGAATCCCATGACCGTAGAATGTGAGAGCCAGCAAAAGCCTTCGATAGTCATTCATTTGTTTCATTCACCCATTTAGCAAATATGTATTAAGTACATATCATGTGCCAGGCACTGTGCTAAGTGTTGGGTGCACACTAAATAAAACAAAGGTGGACCCTGCTCTCATGCAGTGGGGGAGACAGAAAGCAACCAAGTCAACACATAAATACAATTCTAGCACGAGACTAGTGCTAAGATGGAAAATAAGGCAGGGCGGTGGCGCAAGGGGGGTGGAGAAACCCACTGGGACAGAGGCATAAGAGGCGGCCCCTCTGAGATGGACAGCTCCCAGATGAGGAGACTGAGGCCGATGGAGGTTTGGGTGACAAGTCACTGACAGGGAGGGAGGTCTTCCTTTCCACCGGGGCTGTGAACATTCTTCCTGGGATCTGAGCAATAAGAACATCTGGGACCCCTGGTGGAGTCATTTATGAAGGGACACCACCACTGCAGCATTTGATGACAGTGAGCCTCTCCTGAGTCGGCGCCCTCTTCCTACTCAGCTGGGCCCACGAATCACACACAGTGGCAGTGGGCTGCCTGTGGGTGGGCGGGGAAGCCCCTGCACACAGGCTGCCACTCGAGGCTCCTCACCCCACCCTCAAGGCAGCTGTCACTCGCAGGGAAAGCGAGGCCCACAGCATCCGTGGCTGGCTTCCCCTGGTAACTAAGATGTCAAACGTGACCTCTCATGGACTGGCATGTGGCTTACCTTGGAAAGTTCTCAAACCTCCCTGTCACCTTCCACGCACCTTACAGGCCAAGCGCAAGCCTACCATTTGCTGACAATGACAAAAGTTACCACTTATTGAGTGCTGACTATGTGCCAGAGACACAGTGCTAAGTGCCTTTCCTATTTTATCTCACTTTGCTCCCCACAACCTCCACAAAGTAGGTATAATTATCTTCAGTTTTCAGGAAGGAAACAGATTCAGAGAGGACAAAATGATTTTGCAAAAGCACCACAGCCAGTAACCGGTAGAGCCAGAATTTAAACGAAGCTCTTTTGGTGTTCCAAAGCCTTTGAGTTCCATGAACCCATTATTGAACCTCGCCCTTGCCACCAACACCATGTCATAGAGTCAGAGAGTCTCTTCATCTCCTATTATCTATTGAGTGCCTTCTGTATGCAAGGCACAGCACTGGATGGTCAGTGAGAAGTGACATCTAATTGGAGAAAGGACTCAGTCTCTGCTCACCAGCTTCAAAACTTCTGCCATGAGAGCCCCCTGGGGAGAGAACTCTTGTCAACAGACGGCTAAACGACCACAGGCATCTATGCCCCTGTGTGTCTGTGTGAGAGACAGAGAGAGAATCAACATCAACCACCTACCACCTACCACCCGCCCCCTCCCTGCTCCTTGACATCCAATGAGCCCTCTTGCTACCTTCTTTCTTCTTCCTTCTCTCTTCACTTCATTTACTCCATCTTTCCTTTCTTACTGCTGTTTTTCTTCACACCGAAAAAAAAAAAATGCAGTTAAATCTACATTTCCCCCACCCCACCCCCTTTCTCTCTCCCTCTCTCTCCCTCTCTCTCATATGCCTGCCAGCTTTCAAATTTAATTCTGATCCTAGAGGCTGGAATCTCTTCCTCTTCCAGGAAACCTCCTCTCCTCTGCTAGTCACGGGGCCAGGGCAGGGCACACTCGGCAAGGAGCCGCCACAGCACAGACCCACCAGGTACAGGGAGGGAAAAGCATCCCACACCTGGTTCACGCTCAAGCAGCTTATCCCAATGAATGGACATAGGCGTGAACACACTAAGTCAGCACCCCCAGACACCTCACTCTTAGGTCCCTAGCAACACCCCAAAGACACCAGTGCCCCTGCCCAGGGGGCCCTAACCCAGGTAGACTACACGTTTCTCTACCTCGCCTTTCTCTCAGAACCTCCAAATTCTTTACTGACTGAAAGAATTTATCATGAAAAAGGAAAATAATGATCCCTGGCCAGTTAGGAAGAAGGACCCAGAGAGCTAAGTCACCTTCTCGGGAGGCACCCATGAGACTCAGACTCGACCTCCTAGTCCACACCCACCCGGCTGCACCCCCTCAGCCTTTGCCTTCAGCTGCAAGCAAAGATGACTGTCTCCCTCTCAGGTCCCTGTCACTTGGCAGGCACCTCCAAACATGGGAGCCAACCCAGGTGACCCCAAACCTAACCTTCAGGGCCCCTCTGCCACCTACTTGACACGTAGAAAGGTCAGCTTCTTCCTCAGGGAGGAGACGTGGTAGTGACAAGCCTGCTTTATAGCCGTGCTGCACGAGACGGTCTCGGAGTGCAGATTCTGCACCATGCTGGGCTCAGGGGAGGGCCGGCCACATGGCAGCTGGGACCTTAGGGGCCGGGGGCTCGCTCTGCAGCTGCGTGGACTCGCTGCCTCTGAGGCTGCCCCAGCTGTCCACTCTGGGCTCCTGCACACAAGCTCTCCTCTCCCTGCCGTTCCATACAGAACACGGGCAGGCGGAGGGCCCAGGATGGGCGAGCCCGGGGTTCCGTGTTACCGGGATCCCCTCTGCCTTTGGCCCAAGCCACAGCTCCAAACGGAGCCCTCCTCCATCTGTCAACATCTGGCAGCGCTCTGGGCACTTGGTGAGTTTCCTCTCCTCCTCTGTCCTCAGACAAGGAGGATGAAGCTGTACCTGCATGTGATGTCAGCTGCTGGCGCTGGCGGGAGGCGGGGGACAGTGGGCGCTGCTCCCAGAGGGTTTGCAACTTGGCTCCTTCTTCACGGTGAGGGATCACCTGAGTGTCCGTGGGGCCATGGGGAATTCAGTGGCCAGGCAGGCAGATGGAGCTAGAGTGCTCTGGAAATATGCTATTGGGGACAATTGCTGGAATAGAATAAGCAGACTGGAAAACACCTCTCCTTCTAATAGGAATCTGTCTGTCCCAGTGGCTAGGCCTCAGTTGGAAGTGATGGGCCTGCACTCTAGCCTGGCTTCAACTCCTGAAGCTTAGCTCACAACCTCAAATGCCAAGACCTTGGTTTTTCCATTCGTTCATTCCTGAATTCCACAAGCAATTGTTGAGCACTTACTCTGTGCCGGACACAAGAGAGACAGATTCTGTCCTCCGGGGTCTCATCAGCTAGCGGGGAGACAGAGAAGTCAATCAAAGAGCACACACGATGGCAGGGGCTGCGACACAATTAACCACAACCGGTGCCTGTAAAATGGGTGCGATAAGACTCTCTCCCTGCCCCAACTGGAAGAAATGAGGTAAGTTCTAGCAAGATATGAATGAATGTCTTTTAAGGTAGTCGGAGAAAAGGTGATTTTTTAAAAAGTCCCCAAATTAATTATATCCAAACTTCATCTTATTCCCCTTCCACTTTCCTTGATCTTAGGAGATGGTCTCATATCCTGTCACACAGAGAGCTCACCTGCGTCCACACCCATTATTATCGCCTATCCAAGGGTAACCCTTTCACCTGTGATCTGGATCAAGATTATCTTTCCTTGCCTCCTTGTTTCCTTCCCTTTCTATGGGGGCACCGCCAAGAGGAGCAAGGTGGAATCCTAGGACTCAATCATGAAGTCCTCTTTTTCCTCACACCCATGTATATCCAATTCATCACCAAGTCCTGGACATTTATCTCCTAAGTATATCTTGAATTTATCTACTTTTTTTCACGGTCACCATCCCAAGTCCAAGATACCAATACCCTTAGCTTGGACTATAGTAATAGCCTCCTGACGCCTCAGCATCCCATCCAGAGCAGCCTCCACCCTTTCCCCACGTTGCAATGTGAACAATCTTTTCATATGCAAAGCCGACCCTGTCATCTCCTTTCCCAAAGACCTTCCGTGGCTTCCTGATGCTCTAAAATAAAGCCCCTAGTCCTTGTCACCGTCAACCCAGCTCCTGCCTCATCCTGCCCATGTCATCTCATCTGTCTCACCTGGCTGCTTCCAGTCATCCTGACCTTAGCCCAAGCACTGCACTGCTGCCCCCGCCCGTCTGGCCAGATCCAAACTCTTTGATACACTTTTCCCTTTAATGCATATATCCAAGTTTGCATTTTCTCAACTGTGTTAATATTTTCTAGTCGATAAGACTGGGAACCCCAATACACAGTGCATAATTGATTAGTCTGTTGAATGAACAAATGAATGAATGAATTTATCCTCTCTGAAATTCTCAGCCTTGAGCTATCAATTTCTACCTCAGGGATTATAAAAAAAGTGCTTATGTCTCTCCATATTAAAACAAAAATTCTCCCCAATCACCCCTGCCTTCTCCTCTAGGTTATCATCCCTATTTCTTCTCTTCCCAGGAAAACTTCTAGAACCAGATTGCCATGCTCAGTCTCTTCTTCCTCCCTTTGCATACACTCTTCTAAAATTGCTCCCTAGTTACTCCCAGTGACCTCCAAATTGCCACACTTGAGTCCTTATCTTACCTATTTCTACCTCTTTTGACTAGTCTTTCTTGCTCCTATAATTCTGTCTCCTAGTGATCCTGGCTTCAATGAGCAGGATGACTTTAAATTTTTCCTTCTTTTGTCTTCTACTTAAACTTTGCTAATCCTAAGACTCTTGCCTCAACTACATTCTCACTGCCTCGCTCTTCCATAGGAGTCACTGCCAAACAGGTACTTTCAGTCCTGTCACCTGAGCGTTAGAGGTACAGCTAGCTGGCTAGTGTATCTCTCCACTTGTACACTCCGTGGGCAGTTCACACTCTACTGTCTAAATTAAACTCGCTAGAACCCCTGCTCTTCAAATCCTTCCTCCTTTACCCAATATGCTGATGACAATAATAATAACAGCAAGCACATATACACTAGCCACGAGGCAGGCACTATTTCTATTCTAATCATTATGTACACACAACACATTCAATCCTCTCAGCAACCCTGTGAGATATGAACTATTATTATACCCATTGTATAGATGTGAAGAGTGAGGCAGAGAGGTGAAGTGACCTTCCCAGATCACACAGCACATGGTAGAACCACAATCATAGCCCAGGCAGGCATTTAGCCTCTAGATTATGCTGCCTTTTTTTGCTGACCCAGTGGAAACCTTAGATTCACACTAGACAACCTGCCCAACCCAGATATAAGTCCTATCAAATCTACTGCCCAGATACCTTTGAATGGTTTCTCCTTTTCTGTCCTCACTACCATAATTCAGAAATATACTCACATGGTTGGTCTCAGCTTAAATGTTTTCATGTCAGTAAGTCTTCCCTACCACCCAACTTGGAGCAGACCCAAGCCTTGACCTGCTCAATCATCCTTTTCCATTTTCCTCATAGCATTCATTTATTACCCCAGATGTTTGCTTATTTGTTTATTGTCTATCTCCCCTTGCTGGAAAGCAAGCACCATAACAGGAGACACTGGCCATCTTGTTCATATAGCCATACCTCCAGCACTTACAAGTAGCAAGCATGTAGTATGTGCTCAATAAATACATGTCAAACAAAAGAATGAATGGGGAGACTATTACCACAGTTTCCTTCTTTGTCTACTTGTTTCCAGTCTTTGTCCCTAAAATCCATCTCCCTCAGTGGGACCAATGTGATTTTTCTCACAGGATTACCTACAGTGACCTGGTGCTACAGATGGATGTTTGTGCCCCGACACTCAAATGTGTATGTTGACCTCCTAACCTCCAATGTAATGGTATTAAGAGGTGGGGCCTTTGGGGGGCACTTAGGTTATGAGAGTGGAGCCCTCATGAATGGCATCAGTGCCCCTGTACGGGGCTGGAGAGGCCAGAGTTCTCCTTTTTGTCATGTGAGGACACAGCGAGAAGACAGCCCATCTACGAAGAAAACAGCCTTCACCAGACACCAAATCTGCCTGCACCTTGATCTTGGACTTCTCAGCCTCCAGAACTGAGAGAAATAAATTTCTGTTGTGCATGAGATACTCAGTCCGTGGCATTCAGTTACAGCAGCCCGAAGACACCCAGGTACGCCCTTTCTCAACATCTCTCCGAGGTTTCCTCTCCATAAAGAACACCCATGGCCTGTCACACTGCAGGATGTGGCACAATCAGGCCCCTGCCTACCTGTCCCAAAATCATTTCTGGCCACGTGCTAGCTACCGCCCTCTGCTAGGACATGATGCTGCAGCAGCACTGAAGTATTTGTAGTTCCTGAACATGCCTGGCTTTCTCCCGCCTCCATCCTCATGTACATCTTGTTCCCTCGCCTGGGAATGCTGTCCACGTGACAGACTCCTACTCCTTTTGCAGCTCTCAGCTGCAGCACAGCCCCTCTGTGGAGTCTTCTGGATACCCTGAGCCCAAGCAGAGTAGCTGTGTTACTCTTGGGCAAGTTTCTTCACTGCACTGAGCCTCGGTTTCCTAAACTCTAATGTGGAGACAGTGGCATCCGCTTGATAGAGCTGTTGAGAGGATTATATTAGAAATGTATGTAAGAGCCATTACACGGGTTAGACACTTCGTAAGCACTTAGCAATCAACTTATTTAGTTTTTTGTCTTTTTTTTTTGAGACACAGTCTCACTCTGTTGCCCGGGCTAGAGTGCCGTGGCGTCAGCCTAGCTCACAGCAATCTCAAACTCCTGGGCTCAAAGCAATCCTCCTGCCTCAGCCTCCCGAGTAGCTGGGACTACAGGCATGCGCCACCATGCCCGGCTAATTTTTTCTATATATTTTTAGTTGGCCAATTAATTTCTTTCTATTTTTAGTAGAGACAGGGTCTCACTCTTGCTCAGGCTGGTCTCAAATTCCTGACCTCAAACAATCCGCCCGCCTCAGCCTCCCAGAGTGCTAGGATTACAGGTGCGAGCTACCACACCTGGTCTCAAATTATTTAGTTTTATTACCTTATACACAGTTCTATGTCTATTATTACATTGTATTATACTTGTTTATTTGCAGCTATCTCACTATAAGACAAAAAGGTTCTTGAGGGGAAATACCATGCCTTAATGTATTTATCTTTAGTGTCCATATCTGACATTTGCAGGTGTTTAATATCCTACACCTTCTTTCTGTCTCTGCTTCTTCAAGGACAGAAGCATGTAGATCTGCCAAGAAACTGAGAGTAAAATCTCTTCATAGACAAAATCATCAGAGTACTAACAACTACAATTTATTAAGCACCTACTAATTATAAGGTACTTTACAGCTAATAAATGTTATCTTATTTATTCTTTACAAGAAAATGCCATGGACAATAAACTTACAAACGAGGAAAGTAAGGTTGAGTAAAGCTAAGTAAACTGCTTTTAAAAATGCACAATTATGAATATTAATTAATATTAATAAGAAGCAGCAAAGAAGGTACTCAAAACTGGGTCCATCTGGCTCTAAGGCATTCACTCTTTCCAATACAGCACAGTGCCCACCAGCAGCCAAGGAGCCTCCATCACCTTGTGGCCTGGGCTCTAGCTGGCTCCCCTGTACCGGGCAGACCGGGCACAGAGGTTTGTGCACACACGCCTGCATGCAGGAATGGACATGTGACTGCATGCAGGTGACAGAGCCCTGGTCCAGGTCTCAATTTTCCTATCACTAAAAGGCCTCCTGGTCAATTGAGATCATGTTCTGTTGAAACTAACCTTGTGTACATAAAAGGTCCTTAGTAAAACAGCTCCTTTTTCTATAGTGGTGACTTTGCTTAGCAGTTCCTGCCATTGGGGTTAAATGTGCTAAATAAAAATCTGGAGACTTGAAAAACTCTAAAAGTTGGCCCAGTTTGGGCTGAATCTGGGAACTAGTATTTTTTGAGTTTGACCCTGGCTTCACTTTGAAGCATGAAAATGAATTAATGTCTTATATTCTATTATACACACACACACGCACGCACTTTGAAGAAGTTATTTTGCTTTCTACTGGAAACCTGGAAGGATCATTCCTATCTCTGAGACAATTCCCACTTCCCAATAAATAGATTATTTGCACAAAAATCAGACCTTTTCACTGATGCCACACCTGCCAGGAAAGAAGTGTCACTAGGCACCAACGTCCCCTCTACCCCTGTCATGGCTCCAAAGGCTTTCCTTCAGGACAGAACATTGACAGAAATAAGGAAAAATACCCCTCAGAAGTCCTTAGGTTTGAACATCATATTGAGGCATTTCACCCACAACTATATGTAGTACAGTAACTATGTTGTCTCTAAATATTATATCTATTCTAAACCTTATGCAAAGACAAGAAAAAGACAAGAAAAAGAAAAATCAATGTTTTATTAAATCAGTTGAAAGTGCATCTTATACTGAAGGATTATAATTTTGATCTTTAAAACAGAAGGAATCAATATTAATATTTTTTGCCTGCTCTATGAAACAACCTTTCATTGCATAATTGACCACGTGGTTTGGAGAATTAGAAGCAGCCACAGAAAAGGGTCCATTATACCCACTTCATCCTTGGCCATTTTCTATCGGAGATAATAATATCTGCTCCACCTGCCTCCCAGTGGCATGGCAGAGCTAACAAGATGATTACAGGAAGGTCTGGCCAATGTAGGAAATGCCACCATTAGCAGCACGGTATACTGCTGTCCCTCAAACTGGCCCCAGCACGAGGAGACAGGACAGATCCCCACGGGAGGGTGGGGGGGGTGGGGGGATCTCCCCAGGGCTCAGATCTCAGCATTTGCCCCAGGCGGGGACATCACAGACTGACATCCTGAACACACAGAGAGACTCTTAATTGGGTGGAAACACATTAGAGGATTAGTGGAAGAATTAGGTGCAGAGTGTTAGAGTTAGCTCTAAGCCGAGGCTGGGGGATTAACTGGAGCTCTGGGAACTTGTTCTCTCCAGGAGAAGGGCCCCACTGGCTAAGAAGAGAAGATTTCATTCGGGAAGCAAGCGCCGAGGTGCCCAGGGACTGCCACAGGAGGCATACTTCTGACCAGTCTCTCCGTTCCTCACACTGCCCAAAGTGAGCTGATGCAAAACAACACCCACGTCCACCACGAAAGAGCTTAGGAGACTAAGATTAGGCCAGATGGGGAGAAAGGACCAGGGAGGAAATCCAGTGGGTTTTTCTGGGCAGAGGTTTGGAGGGGAGAACCTTTGTAAAATTTCATTTGGTTGGAGAAATGAGTGGTCAGAGAAGGAACTAGAATATGATTATATCAACATAGTGTCCCAAATATCAAACAAGAGGCAGAACTTTCTCTAGTGAGCAAGCAGCCATGTCCTTGGGAAAATCATATTATGGAATATACAATTCAGCACTTACTCATCTCTTCCAGGATTGCCCCAAGCAGCAGAGATAACATAAGGTGAGTGGAGAGGTTGTCAATCATAGAACTGATGAAAGAAGAGCAACCAGAGACAGCATGATCAGAAATGCCCGGTATACTTCTGGAGCAGTTTGGTGCACAAGCCCAGGGAAGAGAGTTGAGCCAGGGGCCTCCATGGCCCCCTCCAATTTTCAGAGTATGATTGCTAAAATACAGAGAGCCTTGGAAGGAGATGATAAGCTTCTCTAGGGACTGATGGAACTGCCATCAGATCATAACTGATTAAGCATCTTAACAAGAATGATTAGTCTTTGCCCCTTGGGGGCCCCTGTCTCCATATACACTTAGTCTAAATTGAGCTGAACTGTTAATTTTGGTTAATAATGTGCACAAAACAGAACTAGGGCAGAACTCACAAGGTTTTATAATCTAAAGAAATAATGATTAGAGGTTCCCTCCTCTCATCTAGGACGGAATCCCTTTTAACACACCACCTAGCATTTGTTTGAACACTTGTACGGAGGGCACAGTTCATTACAGTCGTCGTCCCCTTTTATTTGCCGTTTCACTCCCACGGTTTCAGGGACCCACAGTTAACTGTGGTCAGAAAATATTAAATGACAAAACTCCAGAAATAAACAATTCATAAGTTTTAAATTGCATGCTATTTTGAGTAGCGTGATGAATCATCCCTTTGTCCCGCACGTCCACACTGCACACCCTCCCCACCTGTTAATCGTGGAGTAGCGTCTTGGTTATCAGTTAGGAAAAAACATAGTGCATGTAGTTCAGTACTATCCTCAGCTTCAGGTAATCACTAGGGGTCTTGGAAAATATCCCCCGCGTGTAGGGAAGGGCTGCTGCACTTTGCAAGGCCCATTCCATGGCAGCGCAGCTCTAATCACAGGAAAGCCCTTCCTTATCCTGAGCCACAATCCTTCTCGCTATAACTTCTACCCCTCTGGTTCCCTTTCTTTAGCTTTCAGATATTTAAAAAGCGCTGTCATCCTCACTTAAATCTCCTCTTTTCCAGGCTGTCCTTCAACCAACCCTGAAATCATATAGTTATCATCCTGACCATTCTTTTCTGGTCTCTAACGTATCAATGGCCTGAAAAAGGGTAAAAATGTTTTCTGTCTCTCTAAAACCTCCCCCACTCCTTTTGGAAATTAAAGCCTGCATCCCTGCCTCAGGCCAGTGCCTGGAGGGGCAGGAGAGTGTCCTTTGTTCTTTGTACCACAGGAGATGGCTCAAGGGAATTGTCCAGGCGGTGGTCATGACACTGTCTTGGCCAAAGATGGGATGAATCAGAACCAACAACTGCAGTTTAACAGCAATAGCCCGAGGCTGAAAACCTCCCCTTTAAAAGCTCAGCATTTCTGTTCAGAGACAGGACGTTGGTACTTTAAGATGGGAGTCTGCCAACCTCCTCACCTGCGGGAAAATTAATAAACTTTCCTCCTCCTCGAACCATTTGTCCTCATTCTTCTGATGCAGCCTGGGGGACAAGTGCTGAACTTTTGGTAACATCAATACCTACTTCCAAAGAACTGGACATAACATGCTAGATATGGTGAAACCAGTACAGACTACAGCAAGACCTCCCTTATTTGTTCAAATCCATGCACCATGCTTCAGTTAATGAATTCAAAACTTTCAAAGGTAGCTGTGTCATATTAGATCATATTTGGCTAGCAAATAAAACCCTAACATTCTTTTTCATATGAAATCCTATCAAATTACATTATCTACAGCAACCCTACACTTAAAAAATGAATCCTTTCTTTTTGTTATTGGTTGTTTATTTGTTTTTTTTGTTTGTTTGTTTTTTTGAGACAGGGTCTTGCTCTGTTGCCCACGCTAGAGTTCTGTGGCATCATCATAGCCCACTGCAACTTCAAACTCCTGGGCTCAAGCAATCCTCCTGCCTCAGCCTCCAGAGTAGCTAGGACTACAGGCGAGTGCCATCAAGCCAGGCTACATTTTTCTATTTTTTTGTAGAGACAGGGTTTTGCTCTTGCTCAACCTGGTCTTGAACTCCTGGCCTCCCAGAGTGTTAGAATTACAGGCGTGAGCCACCATCCCTGGCCTATTTTCTAATATAAATATATAACATCACTGTTTCTTTAAAAAAAAAAAAGAAAAAATCACCTTGGTTTCCATCCACTGCTCTATTTGAAATAATACTAAATCTTGATTCTATCATCCTTGGTGTTCTCTATTCCCTCTCAGCTAAGGGTCCACCACATGTTTGACAAATGTGGGAAAAACACCTCTGCTTTTTGCATCCAGCTTGCAAACAGAGCTAGACCAAAAGCAGAGCCTCTGCAGAGGCCAACTAAGACCTCCCTTTAGTTCACATCAATACAGTCAACCTGCAGGCAAAGAAGGTCAACTTGCTACAACAGACCTACCTCTTATGAACTAAAATAAAATCTTAAGCGTACCCCCCTCAGCTGACTGAATCAACACCCTCTTGGCCAAGGGGATACCCTAAAACTGAGCTATTGGCCACGAGAAGGGAGGTCAGACACACCTCATCATGCCCCCTCCCTTCTTGTAGATATCCTTTGTAATTGATTAACAAGCCTAAGGCTATGCAAGAGAAACCTGCAGGTCCTCAATTTACACAACAAATCACTGAGTCAGGGTATATGGCTGGAGGCTTGTCTCTGATTAATAGATTTCCTTATCTTAACTTAAAACATTCCAAGCCTTTAGACAAAGCTTCATATCCATAACCAATTACAAATCAAAGAGTCTTTTAACCCACCTATAACCTATAAGCACACCCTGCTTTGAGACGTCCCACTTTTTCGGGCCAAACCAATGTACACCTTCCATGTATTGATTTACAACTTTACGTGTAATTCCAGTCTCCCTGAAATGTATAAAACCAAACTTTAAGCTTCCTGGGCGTGAATCTGAGCCATGGTCCTCAAATTTGGCTCAGAATAAAACTCTTTTTTTTTCTTGAGACAGAGTCTCACTCTGTTGCCCAGGCTAGAGTGCCATGGCGTCAGCCTAGCTCACAGCAACCTCAAACTCCTGGGCTCGAGCAATCCTCCTGCCTCAGCCTCCCGAGTAGTTGGGACTACAGGCATGCGCCACCATGCCCGGCTAATTTTTTCTATATATTTTTAGTTGTCCAGCTAATTTATTTCTATTTTTAGTAGAGACGGGGGTCTTGCTCTTGCTCAGGCTGGTCTCGAACTCCTGACCCTGAGTGATCCTCCTGCCTCGGCATCCCAGAGTGCTAGGATTACAGGCGTGAGCCGCTGCGCCCGGCCAGAATAAACCTCTTTAAATTATCTTACAGAATTCTGCTTCTTTCCCATTGACATTATGTCTGCCACTCACAGGCAGTGTGCTAAGCTGATGCTGGCTGGCCCTTCTGTCCTGAGCACTTAGCTAGTTTTATCTCAAATCCTCAGCCAAACATTGAAGAGCCTCCATATTATCATCGCATCCTACACATCCAACATCATTCTTCATTAACCTCTAACACGTTCGATACGTTCCACTCTCTGCTGCCATCCCAGGCCCCACACGCTATCCTGGGCCACACAGCTTCCTCAGGCACAACATACCCTTTTGCTCCTGATCCACCCTGTACCCAACCTACAGGGTGTGACTCAAGTCCTAAGCCTGCCACAAAGTCTTCCCAACAGGTCTGGTTTGCCACATGTTGACTTCTCCCCTTGCTGAACACCAACCTGCCCCTTTAAGTTGCTTCCTTTCCAACACCTCGCCTTTTTAATCAGCCTTCGAGCGGCACAGGGTCTCAGGCCCTCCCGTTCCTCTCCAGTGTCCCACAGTCCTCACACAGGGTAGAAGCACAGTTGTACTCCAGCATTTCCCCCCAGCTCCTGTGTCCCTGGCTCCCACCCTCCCCGCCCTCACTTGACCTTACCCTTCTTCCCGCGCTCGAGGACTCAGGAACCTGCTGGAATCATCGTCGTGGCTGCTCTGCTGGCTGCTCTGCTGGCTGCTGAGGAAAGACACGGGATATGAACCGTTAACGTTCAGCTTCTTTCTCAACCCTGGGGGAGGTCATTCAGGCTGCAGGCTTCAACTAGACAAAGAAATGGGGTTACAAAATTTTAAAGACACAAGTTCCTTCAAGTAAGTTCAGCATAGAGAGTACACTGTCAGACAACGGCTGTCAGAAATGACACAGACCTGGTGAGAACCCCACCTGCCACACCTCGGGACTGCTGCCAAAACAGGAGAGCAAGACCTTCACCTGTTACCATGCTCTCCCCCGGCTACGTATACCTCGGAGAGCAAATGCCTCCTCTACCGGGTCCTCTTCATGTCTACGACATAATCCCCTTCTGCCTCAACCTACTAGAGACTCTCAAAGAGCTGGTGCGGCTGGGAGGGGAAGGATTAGGAAAGTGTGGGAGGAGGGGTAATTGCAGTGGGACAAAAGACTTGATGGGGTCAGGTGACACCTGGTCTGCTTCTCTGCCTTCAGGGAAAGCCGAGGGTGAAGAGAAGAATAAAAGGAAGAATAAAGGGGAAATCCCTCCACTCCCAAAGCCCTGGAGGCAAGATGAGGACAAAGCTTCAGTTCATAGAGTTCTTTAAAGAGGCCAACAGTGGTGGCGATGTGGAATACAGCCGCCTTTCCTCTTACTCCAGAGAAAGAAAAGCTGTTCAGACACCTTGTAACAGTAACTGCTCATATGACTGATGAACAAATAATTTTTATTAATGAATAATTACTAGCTCCTCCAGGCATCTGATCAGGAGTCCAAAAACTACAGCCCCCAGGCCAAATCTAGAGGCAAATGTTTTTGTAAAGCCCCACAAGCCAAGAACTGCAGTTGCATTTTTAAATGGCTGAGAGAAAGAAATCCAAAAAAGAGTATTTCATGAAAGGTGGAAATGACATGAAATTCAAATTTCCGTGTCCATCAGTGAAATTTTATTGGAACACAGCCATATCCATCATTGACACATTATCTTTGGCGATTTTCCTGCTGCAGTGTCAGAGCAGAGTGGTTAAGACAGAGCTGAGTAAGTTAGACAGTGGCACCATTAGGCCCACAAAGCCTCCAATATTCACCATCTGGCCCTTTACAGAAAAAGGTAGCTGACCCTGCTGTGCATAGGTTCTATTAATAATACATTCCTATTGCCAGAAACATCACCATAAATGAGACTACAGCATAACCAAAATCGTTTCTTTGTTCTGGTGGATTATCCACTGCAATAAGGTGCACTGATCTCTATGGAGTATATTCTTCAGCCTAGACGCCCAGTAGACTGCAGACTCTGAACAATCTCGTAGAGTAAGTGCTTGCTCCAGTGGCTATACGCTCTCCAAATAATCAAAGAAGCACGTGACTTTTTTGTGTGTGTGGTTCCAGTTATAACCACGCTTTTATGTTCTGTTCTTCCAGCAAGAAATAAGTGACCTTAGAAGCAAATTTTCAAATACGCTCACAAGAAACCACAGACACACACACAGACACACCAGAAACCAGAACAGCACCAGACAGAAAGCCTCCAGCTGTTTGGCATTGCAGAACTGTGGACACAATCCCTTTCTCTCTTTCCTTTCCTCTACACAAAGCACATTTTTACGGCTGCTTCACTATGAAGTGGCTACTCGCCATTTTCACTGTGCTAGCTCTGATGGACTTGCTTATTAAAACCTCCTCACAACAAAATTTAGCTAGAATGTAGTCGACCCATGGGATTTCTTACTTGGGACTGACCTGTTGTATGCATCAAGTACCCTCTTACAGATGATCAGAACTCAAATTCCAAAGCAGACACAGCTCCAGAAGCAAGCACCAAGAAGGGATGTACCAGTCTACACCACGGGCAGCACACGTGAGAAGTAGAGGAGGTATCTGGCAGGACTTCAGAAAAATAATTCTGAGATGATATTAGCAACTTATCCCACTAGATGGCATTGTTGACTTCCAAACCAGAACCACAGCCAGGCAAACCAATCAGGAGCGTCAGGACTCGGGCCAACCTTCTGGCGCCCCCTTGTGGCCCCCCTTCCCATGGCTTAGAAAACAGCGGAGATGAAAGCAACAGTGGGTCACCTTCAAACTGTTTATTGGTTCTAAATAATTAAGAAATACCAAATTGCATGCATTCAACAAGTATTTATATAACACTCTCTGTGCACATACACCAACAAGAGGCAGCATCAAGATGCTGGTGAAGAGTCTATACTCTTGCATGCTGCCTGGGATTGCATCCAAGCTCCTCCACCTCTTAGTGAGTTGCGTGACCCTGAGCAATTTATTTAATGTCACTTTCCTTACCTACAAAATGGAGACAGATGTTATGGATAGTTCTTACCTCATAAGGCTGTTGTGAGGTTTAAAGAATGAACTTTTTTTCTTGTACAGGTTGCACTATTGAAAAATTGAGATTGTATAAACCTGGTCAAGAGCTGCAAGATATCAACATCCTGTAGATGTCAAATTAAATTTTTAAAATAAAAAAAAATAAAGAATGAACATATGTGAAGTATGGAGAACAGAACCTGGCACATATTAAGGGCTATGTCAATGCTAGCTGTCATTATCACAGGCAAGACATCATTTTGTGGGTTATGGGGAAACAAAAGACGTAACTCAGACAAGCATCCGACTCTCAAAGTGCTTCCAATCTGGAAAGTAAGAGTCAATATACACAACTACATCTCAAAGTAGAAAATGATAACTTTCACAAGTACATAGTAAACACTGTGGGAATAGAGAATAAAGGGAGGTCACATCCTTCTGGGGCCAGTAAGAGAAGACTGTCTTGAAACAAGATTTTTGCACTGACACTTAAAATTGGGTAGATTCAGGACAAGCAAAAATGAGAAGAAAGGCATTCTAGTTCAGCTCCATTTACCATTTTACACGTACCCGGCACTGTGCTAAGAGATGAGGGTTTAAGGATGATCATGACACGGTTTCTCTAGCAAAGAGTCCCCAGTCTAGGGCGCACAAGTATTCACTGTGTACTGTGATGCAGCAACTGCCGGAAGATGGATAAGGTGCAGACGGCGGACACCTCTGTCGCAAAGTTTCAGGGAACACATCAGACAGGTGAACACTGAGCTGGAAGGACTGTGGATAAATCCATGGTGGCAACAGGCATAGTGTATATAGGATCTTTTCTCCTCCAGTGCCCCCAGGGGGGGCCTGGTCCTCTCTCCTTTCACTTTTTCAACTTATTTTTCAACAGTCTTAAATAAGTTAAATGGACGTCAACCACTCCTCTACTCAGTCCCATGAAATAATATTGTTTGCAGAATTTTCAGAGATTCAGACATTGCCTCACATTCTCACATGCACCCTTTCAGTTCTTCTCTCACATGACCTTTTTCAAATGATACAGGCCACCTGGACTCTGAGCAGCTCATACTGCTCCCTAAATAAATCTGCCAGTCTTCCACGGCCATGAAAAAAGCAACCACCATACGAGGGTGTTTATAAAGGAGTATGGAAGGCTACAAGCTCGAGGACCACATTCCCATCCACTCCACACCTTGGTGGGCCTTGGTGGGCTCAGTCTGGGCTTAAGGGAGTTGAAAAGAACTTGGAGAAAGTCCAGCAGAGGGCACTAACAGACAAAGTGTCTGTTAGAAAGCCTGAAAAAGAAACTCTAAATAAGGATTTGGAATGACTTTGCCTGGGCACCAGACAACTGAAAGATGGCTTACCACTGCAAGGAAGGGAATTTGTACAAAGCAACAAACAGCTAGACAACGCACTAGGATCCTTCCTGTGGTTAATTCAAGCTTCAGATAAAAATCACTGTTTAAATTAAATGTTGGAACACTAGACCATGTTACTAAATAAGGTGGGGAAGCTCTTCCTAAAGTTCTGGAATATTCCTGAGAGAAACAGCTGAAGCAGAATGCTGGTTTTGTTCTCCACCAGCAAGCCAGTGCAGGAGCTTACCCTAGAAGGTCACATTAATACCAGCAACACTGGGAAGGGTGGGGGAAATCCATGGTAATGTGAGTCAAAGCACGTTCCAGAAGGCAGATATTCACTAGGCTGCGACCAGGAAGCTCCTCGATGCAGGCTGGGCCAATTCTCATAATTCCAGTGATCTCCCTTCCTCCTTCCCCCTACCTAGGACATGTGCAAAAAGTACAAGCTAAACCCACAAGCCACCAGGAAGTGTCGTTCTGCCCTCTGGAAGGCACAGCTTTACTGCTAGAAAGACAGAATGCAGCAACCTTTCTGAGCAGGTGCATCCTAAGTAGAAACACTTCTTTCTCTTCTAGGCAACACTAAAGCGGTCACAGCCTCCTAAACCCAGAAAGGGTTTTGAGAGATTCAGGTGGTCCCAAGCAGTCAGGGCTGTGTGACAGCTGTAATTTAGTATTTCCAGAGCCTAATGGAAACTGTACATTTACAAATACTAAGGCTCATAGACTAACGTATCAAATTTCTTTGCTTTTGGCTGCAATCGCGGCCATCTAGCCTGTTAGCGCCAATTATCTCATGCTAATTAGAAGTTTCAAAAGGTTCCATGTGGCAGTTATAGATGCTTTTGATTAATGAAAATAGGGAAATAAATTATTTTAAGCAGTGATGTAGTAGAAATAGCATAGAGGCAGACAAACTTAGGTTTTGCCCCTGGTTTTGTTTCCTATTGGCCCTTACAACCTTGACCAAGTCACTTCTCCTCTCAGCCTATTTCTCGAAAAATAGGGACTTACTGTGAGTACTCACAACCTAATCCTTAATTTATAAAACTTCGTTGAGAATTAAGTTGTGAATAATCCAATCATAGTATTCGAGTTCAGTATATGGAGTCAAGAAGAGGCACGTTCTAGTCTTGACTATACCACTTAGCAGTGGGCAGTTGGGCAAATTAATTTTTCTTTCTTTCTTTTTTTTT
>VBSM01001265.1:77856104-77867913 GCA_008086735.1 Cheirogaleus medius | reverse complement strand
GGCTCTGTGGAACCAAAACCCATTGGTGAAGCTCTGACAGGGCTATAATTACACTGAGAGAACATAAAGGTGTAAGGGTTGATGGATTATGAAAGTTGGAAGGTTTAAACAAGCTTTATGTAAAGAAATTGTATCTCCCTTACCTGAATGTTTTATGAGAATGGATATTAAGTCTAGCTGGGGAGCACTTTCCCTACCTAGCATTATAAAACAAAAGCCTACTAATAAAGTCCTAATGGAGGCTAGGAGTGTAAGAGTCGATGAAATTAAGGTAAAAGTTTGTAGAACTGACACATTTGAACAGGCTTTATGTGAAGTGGTTGCATCTTTTTTATCTGACTGTATTATAGGGATGGACCTTCCATCTGACTGGTATTATAAAATTATAAAATACACTGGGACTCTGGGCCAGAGAATTTAAATGGTTTATACGGGATCATGCTATCTAGGGAGTGCAAGGCGGAGATGCTCACAAGCCTCTTTTCCCCTAAGACTGACTCCGCAACCGTGTGAGCAGCAGATGGATCCTATCCACACTGGGACAGCGCTCTATAAACAGCTCTCGACTGACCAACAAAGAGCTGCTGCGTTTGTAGATGACCATTCCAAGGAGAACAAACATCCTGTTTGGAAGCATGCCACTGACTGGTAAAAACAAGGTAAAAACAAACCACCTCAGTGAGCTGAACTGCATGCTGTTTTCCCAGCAATGATAGAAGAAGTGCCCCTATGCCGTGGGCAGTGGCCAGTGGCCTGGCCATACAGTCAAGCAGGAGAGCAGTGGAAACCTGGCCTGGTAAAGCGATGCCCATATGCAGCGCGGCCTGT
The DNA here is from genome assembly GCA_008086735.1 of Cheirogaleus medius. Taxonomy (NCBI): domain Eukaryota; kingdom Metazoa; phylum Chordata; class Mammalia; order Primates; family Cheirogaleidae; genus Cheirogaleus; species Cheirogaleus medius. Next base: position 77,867,085 of record VBSM01001265.1, on the reverse strand, counting down.
GGAAATCACCATGGGAATGTGCGAGTGCATTAAGTAGGACGTGTCAACGCCCATCAGAGAATCCCCCTGTTGCCAGGTTTGGAAGGTAACTGGAATTGACAAGCAGATAGCCTTGTGTGCTCGCTTAATGTGGCCACCCGGGTGCATGCAATGAGTGGATCTGGGAGTGCTGCAGCAGCGCAGAAATGGGCTGAAAAAAGAAATGTTCCCCTTGTGCTTTCTGAGGCACAAAATGCCAATAAGAACTGTGCTGTCTGCCAGCAAAACAGAGACTGCCGATAGCCATGGGGCAAATTCCCAGGGGCTGCGTGGGGAAGGCCATAGCTGGCAAGTAAGACTGATGCTTGTGGCCCTGGGGGCCACTACAAATGGGTCTTGACAAAAATAGACACTGACTCTGGACTGGGCTTTGCTTACCTGGTAGAAGATGCAAACACTCAGAGTGTAATAAAAGAACTAAAACAGAAGGGTACTGCATCAGTTTAGATGTCCAATCATTTCCTCAGATCAGTGAATATACTTTACAGCCTATAATGTCCAACGATGGGCAGAGAGAAATCGTCCTCAAAATAACAGTCTGATAGAGAAATGGAACAGGTAGGTCTACAGCCATACCACCCTGAACGCACCCGATGTCGTCTTATCTCGGAAGCTAAGCAGGGTTGGGCCTGGTTAGTACTTGGATGGGAGAAAAGGAACAAGCAGTTGAAACATTGGTTGTCTAAAACAAGGGGAGATAAAGGCATGAAGGGCTGGCTTCCACTCCCTGAGTGGGTGCTCACACTCAACATAAGGGGGACTTCTGGGAGTGTCTCCACTACATAGATTATCCTGTTTTTATGGCAGATCTGGGGAAAAGGGGGGAAAGAATGCTGATACGATGCCTGTACTTTTTTTTTTCTTCTTTTTCCTTTCTGTCTTCCTCAAATCACCTCAACCTTCTTCTTCCTACCTGAAGCAGTGGTCACAGGACCAGGGCTGCAACTACACATGCTGGAAGCAGGTTTGATTCCAAAGCAAGACACTGTAACTATATTTTTAAACCTTTATATTAAGAATTCTTTTTATATAGGAAACAAGGTCTCACTCTATCACCCAGGCTGGAATGCAGTGGCAGAATCATAGCTCACTGCAGCCTCAAACCCCTGGGGAGCAAGTGCCACCATTCCCGGCTAATTTTTTTAGCTTTTTGTAGAGATAGGGTCTCACTATGTTGCCCAGGCTGGTCACAAACTCCCGGCCTCAATCAATCCTTCTCCCTTAGTTCTCCCGAGTAGCTGGGATAGAGCCACTGCATCTGGCCCTTCATGTCAGAATTTCTAAGGACCTCATAAGGCAGGTTGTACCTTCGCCTCACCTGGCAAAATTGGGGTTAAGAATAAATACACATCAAAAGAAAGCTGGAGTGGGGGGGAGCATAAATGCAGATAATACTCAGTGGTGACAAAAGCTCACTAGTTTTATACCTATGTAACCCTACTCTATATGGATGGGAGTGGACTGAGGGAGCGGCACTTGCTAGACTAGTATTACTGCCTGTAATCCAGACCAGAACAGTGCCTGAACCTAACATTCCTTCCAAAAGTGGAAAAGTTTAGGCCAAAATGGAGAGGGAGGAAAAGCAGCTGAGGGTAAATAAATAAATGGATTATGTGACGAGGGAAATCCAATATTACACTAACACCTCGAAAGAGGCTCAGAGCAAGAAATGATACTGTCTCTTAGCTCAATTACACCAGACACTCAGAAGAATGAAGCCATACGTTGCCGAGACCACTCCTGCTTTTGGAACCTGGTAAGATCAAATGGAAAACTGCAAACCTGAGCGTCCTCACATGGGGAGACATTTTCACACAATATAATGATGGACTGGACTAATTATTAAAGACTGAGTGGGACTCTGGTAACGTGCCGGTATCTTTTAACTGTTGCCCTCTTTTCATTTTAAGAGGTCTGTGATCAAAGACCAGGGGATGGCCTATAGTATACATGGAATATATTTGATATTTGTCCTTGGTTCCTGTCACAGAACTCCTAAAACCCTTGTAATCTCCTGAGTGATAGGAGTGTCTTTTGTTATTCATAATGAGCCCCTGTATAACACCATGTAACACCAGAGTTTATGCTAGTGAGGTGACTTAGGGTAGGGCCCTGGATAGTCAGTCTCAAGATGGGGCCAGAAAGACCAAGTGATTAGAGGATTAGAGGGTTGGAACTCTACAAAAACTCTTGGGCGAGGGGATTTGCTAAGCTTCGGGGTTGCTGAATTCCCGGAGATGCTGGGAAGGTGGCATGTCCCGAGAGAGCACGGAAGATCCGTGTCCCCCTGAGCCCCCCATGCCTTGCCCTATGTACCTCTTCATCTGGCTGTTCCTCTGAACCCTTTGTAATAAACCAGTAAATAGAAGGGTTTCCTGGAGTTCTGTGAGCCACCCTAGCAAATTAATTGAACCCAAAAATGGGGTCAGGAACCCCAGTTTGTAGCTGGTATGAACTAAAACAAAATCCTAAGCCCCACTGCTGACTGAACAGACCCTTCTTGGCCAAGGGAACCCCAGAAAAATCTTAAAACTGAGTTCCTGAACATGAAGGGAAGGGAGGGAGGTCTGACAGGCCACTTTATAATACCTCCTCCCTTTTGGAGTTTAGATACAATTGACCGGCATTAATGTTAAAACAGACACTGACAAAACACACTCTGTGTGTCAATAACATACAAAATTAATAGGACCTAAGGCCATGCAAGGCAAAAATATTAAATCATACCTGCAGGTCATCAATTTGGTTGACAGATCTCTTGAGTTGGTATATTATGACTTGTCTCTGATTAACAGATTTCCTTATTTTAACTTAAAACATTCTAAGCCTTTAAACAAAGCTTTATTTCTTTAACCAAGTACAAATCAAAGAATCTTTGAACTTACCTATGACCTATAAGTGCTCTCCCCACCCCTTGAGATGTTCTGCCTTTTGGGGACAAACCAATGTACACTTTCCATGTATTGATTTATGATTTTATCTGCAATTCCTACCTCCCTAAAATGTATAAAACCAAACTGCAACCCAACCACCTCAGGACCACTTCTTCAAAGCTTCTTGGGTGTGGCACCCCAGGCCCATGGTGAGATATATTTGGCTCAGAATAAACCTGTTTAAATTATTTTACAGAGTTTGCCATATTTTCCATCAACAACAGCACTCAGAAATACAGGCGGCCAGAACTTGCAACTGGTATCTGAAGTGGGGGCAGTCTTGTGGGGCTGAGCCCTCAACCTGTGGGATCAGATATTATTATCTCTACATTGATAGCATCAGAATTGGATTGAATTATAGGAACCCAGTTAGTGTCTGCTGGAGAATTGCATGGCATGTGGATCTTTCCTTTAGACTTCTCTATCCTCAACCTGTGTACCAATGTTCTTCCTTACCTTCTACAGGTACAAGGTACAGAAGAGCAGACGAAAGAGAAAAGAGCTCAATTGAAAAGCAAATTTGAATGAGAAAAAATACTAAGAGATAATACACCAAACATGCCCATAATGGTTGGGTTAGCACAGTAAAATTATGAACTACTTTCCACTTTCCTACTATCCAAAATTTTACAATTAACTAGCTATTTTATTAATATTAGATACACAATATTCATTGACTTTTATAGTATAAAAAGTTATCTCTTTTAAGACAAGCTGGAAGCCTCTCTTCTGGGGAGGCTCAAAAGTGTGTCACTAAACTAACCATCCATTGTCTTTCAATATTTTCCCAATTGTTGGGGCCAATATTGCAAGGGTTACCATCCTGAAACTGGGCCCCCAGGCAAATTCTTTTTCCATTGTTGCAAAAGAAAGTGGAAAAACCAAGTAGGTTGCTGTTTCTCTGATCCCCTCAATTGGCCTGTCATTTCCTGGCTAAACTTGACAACCAGAAGCAGCAAGATGGAAAATCTCTTGTGGTCAGGTTGTGGAGGTAAGAGGCACCAGGCTGGAAACAGGTTTGACCACAGCAATTTTCCCAGATGGAGAGACCTTAACAAGAATGAGGATGCTCCAGAGATATGACAGGTCAGTTAGGAAGTGGCCAAGACTTCAGGTCAGAGGCCTGAGTTCCAGCCCGTAACCCTGCTCTGCCACTGTCACGTGCCTGGTCATCTCACTTCGTTATCTCAACTACAGATCGGGGTTGAACAACCGAGCCTCAGCCCGGTCAGAGTATACGCAAAGGATGCAGAAGGGCTTCCCACCATCTGACCAAAAAATGTACCTAGGCCTCAAAGGAAAAGCCCATGGATTTCTTTATCCCTCTTCCACAAAGGCACAAAAGGCACACCCACATTTTCTTAGTGATGATTTTTAACTATATTATCTGAATCAAAATCCAGACATATGGTCTGAAAACAGAAGAGAATGTCTGAAATCAAGAATGTCTTTAGGAGGTGACATGTGGCTGCCTACAGTGGCATGCAGGTGGCAGGCTATTGCGTGACACCTCGTCTCACCAGATCGAAGCACCTCTGTCCTGCCTCCCTTCTCCCACTTGGAAGCCCACGTTCGATTTTCTGTTCTGCATCCTTGAGAGAAGTTCTGCCATCTCCTCTGCTGAAGTCATGGGGGAAGGGCTCACAGACATCCTCCTCCAGGACAATTAAAAGCTGTGTCCTTCCTCACACCAGGCACAAGAGCCCCTTGGCAAGGCACCACACTACTGCAAAGGCCCCAGGAAAAGCCCTCAGACTTCGTAAAACTCTGGCATACACAGCAACCCAGCAACCGCCTCCGGGCTCTCTGGGCCAGCCTTGGCTCCGGATCCAAACACCTGCTTCAGGGCCAGCAGTTCACCCACTGGGGTCAGGAAGAAAATTCCCCACTAGCAGCTTAGCCATTCAGACGCCTTAATGAAAGCTTCTGAGTTACCCGAGGAGCAATTACCAGTGACCAGCATAGCAACTGGAGGATATGTAATACTTGGGAGAAACTAACCAAGCAGAGCAGAACGACCACCTGTTCATCTGCCCCACGTTCACACCAGTCTCTTGCCTGACGTGTAACTGGCACCTTCTGAGCGCATAACCACCATGGAAACTCTCAAAATACCAACTCCCACAGAAGAACCTGGCCAGTGTGAATCAGCCCACAGGGCTGCATCTCCACCATCTCAGTTTCCACAAATTGCTTTAATCTGGAAACCACATCTAGAGCCAAAGGCTGGCTGCTTCTCACGGAGCAGTCCACCTAGACCAGCAGCATCGTCCTCACACTGCTGTACTTCCCACAACCCCCACACACGTCCCCTCTGCGGCCTTCCGTTCCTCCTGACCACGATCCTACCTTCCTTCTGAACCTCTCCCTCCACATCTACACACTCTCAAGCAGACAAGGGCCAGGCCAACTGCTTGCAGCCCCAGGGAGGAGATAGCACAGTAGAGTTGTAAAGAGCTCAGGCTTTGGAATCATAAGAACATGGTTCAAATCCCAGCCTTGCTTCTGTTTGAGCAGAAGCACACTGATCTCTCAACTTCAGGTTCCTGAGCTGTAAAAGCTACCTGGGGGTTGTGGAAGGGGGTGAGGATTAAATGTGGTAATGTATTTAAGGCCTCTTAGCACAAAACTCTGCACAAAGTAAGAAACAGTCCCTGCCCTCAAAGAATTATGGATCTGGGGAAGGTTTTTGCCAGTTAACCCTATCGAGCACTGAGCACTTACCTCAACTGATGACAAATCACAGGTCTCCTTCGCATTTGTTTGTTGCTTTGTGTTAAGAAGGACGTGAGTTTCTCTCTCCTACACTCCCTGTGCCTCTCCGAGTGCTCCCCACACAGAGTGGGGAGCTATGTGAACAGTGACCGGCTGATGGGGACAGATTCAGATGCACACAATTACCCTGCTCCCCTGGAAACAGAGCTGAAACCCGACGCAAGTCTCCCTCCAAAGGTCAGAGGAAGGGGATGAAGAATCGAGATAAATGTGCCAATTATGTATCTCAGTACCTGCAAACCACACCCTGGCTGGGCTGGCAGCAGAGAGAGAACCTCACTACCCGGCCGGGCGCAACCAATGAGAGGTGCCACTACGGGCGGTCAGATGTGGAGCCACTATGGGCGGTCAGATGTGGAGCCGGGCAGAAACCCTGAGACTCCAGGTGGCAAATACTCACTCTCCAGCTGCCAGCCTGCTAGACTGTTAGCACCATGACAGGGTAGCTATGTTATCCAGAAGAGGGGACAGAACAGCTAAGGGAAAGATGGTGTGAAAGGTGATGACAATGAGGGTGTCCTGGAGAGAGAAGCAGAGAGGGGCTTCTGCGTCCTCCAGAAAGAGCCTGCAGTTGGCCATCACCCAACTCACTTGCCCCTCGTCAGCTTTCCCGTCCCCCTCTGGAGGGTGCTGACCAGACACCATCCTGGAAAATGTGGCTCCATCCAATTTCTGACTTTTCTGAAACAGGCAGGTCAGAGAGGGGCTCTGACCCCCAGTTTGGTTTTTTGTAAATAGAGACTGGGTCTATCTCTGTCACCCAGGCTGGACTGCAATGGCACAATCATAGCTCACTGTAACCTTGTACTCCTGGGCTCAAGCTATCCTCCCGCCTCAGCCTTCCAAGTAACAGGCATGCACCGCCATGCCTGGCCATTTTTCAAAAAAAATTTTTTTGTAGAGACTGGAGTCTCACTATGTTGCCCAGGCTGGTCTCGAACTCCTGGACTCAAGCGATCCTCCTGCCTTGGCCTCCCAAAGTGAGTTTGGGTTCTGAACAATCACCACAACCTCTTTTAGGCAAGAGATGTAGGGGGACATGCAGGTATTAATTCTAAGAGCTTGCCCCAGCAACTTCAGACTACATTATTCCCTGAGCTCAGAAGGCGACATGGCCAGCAAAAGAATTGTGCCATCTTATGCTAAATGGTGGTTAAGGCTGTGTTTACCAGTTAGAACACTGAAAGAACAGCGCAGGGCTTTGGGCCTCCACCTCACCACACTTCCACCGAGATACATGGAACAGCAGGAATGAACTGCCTCGAATAGCATCTGAGCATGTCTCTCCCAAGCTCCAGGATCTACACTAGCTCTCCCTTCAGTTGCATCCTCTTTGTATAGAAAACATTCTGTACATAAGATCTCAACACATTTTTGATAACTGACTGATTCACTGAAATTCAAACTCTTTGGCATAAATCGCAGTCTGTCCGTCAGTCTCACCACCTTTGTTTGTCCACATTCCTCATCAAGATCTCATTTGGTCATTCATTCCCATCTTCACACAAACACATCCAAACTACTTTGACCAACAGGCGTTTGATCTCCCTTCAAAACACAGCTCTCCATAGAAAGTAGATTAGTGGTCGTCTAGAGCTGAGGACAAGGAAGATGGTGGGTTGAGGGTGCTAGCTAAAAGGTACCGGTTTCTTTGTGAGGTGATAAAATTGTTTTAAAATTGGCTGTGGTGATGGTTGCATGTATCTATGAATATACTAAAAGCCATTGAATTATACACTTTAAATAGGTGAATTGTGTGTTACATAAATTATATCTCAATAAAGCTTAAAGTTAAAAAAAAACACAGCTCTGGACTCATCTGCAGGAAATTTCCCCAGACTCATGAATAAGACCAGACTGGGCAACACAGTGAAACCCTGTCTCTACAACAATTTCCAAAATGAGCTGGGCACAGTGGCATGTGCCTGTAGTCCCAGCTACTTGGGAGGCTGAGGCAGGAGGATCACTTGAGCCTGGGAATTCTAGGCTGCAGTGAGCTATCACTGATCACACCCACTGCACTCCAGCCTGGGTGACACAGCAAGACTCCATCTCTAAAAAAAATAAAAATTTTAAAAAGAAATGGAAAAGATTGGACTCAGAGTATTTCAGTGCTGTAGTTCTGGGTCCCTGGATCCACAAACTAAGTTGAAATTTTCACAACTTCCTTCTTCCTAGGATTTAAGAAAGGATCTCCTGATCCCCTTTATATCTTCAACTTTGTGCAGTTAAAATTCACAAGCTGTGGCCCTCTCCACCCCTTGCCTTCTACCACTTAAGAGTGAATTTCATGGCAAGCCTGAAAGGGGTTTTTTCTCTGTTGTGGAGAGGTAGGTTTGTGCTAGGGAATGTGAAGATGTCATGCTGGGCCTGGAATGCTAATTCCCCTAATCCAGGCCAGAGCACCATTTTCCAGTCATCATTTCCAAATCACATACCGTGTGCGGAGTCCTAGGTGCTGCTCTGGGACAATGTGAGTATGTGACCTCACACCTTTAAACAAACATCTATTCCACGTGAGAGACTCATAGAATAATGACAACAAGCCTTCACCCTTAAACAGCAAGAGGAAGTTTGCAAAACATTTTCACACACATTCCTCTTGAGATATCCCATTAACACACAGATGTCCCCTTTCACAGATGAAGAAGGTGAAACTCACGGAAGTAAAGTGAGATGTCCAAGGCATTATAGCTAATCAATGACAGAACTTAAATGTAATGTCTTCTGACTTTAAGTCCTATATTCCTTGTACTCTATTACCTCTAAATGCCAATTCCTTCTCAGGCCATCCTGGGAGGTATCTGCAAGCCCCTATTCACTTGATTGCTTCTTTTCTTTCCAAGAAGCCTTCCTTCTGCAAGGCTTAAATGACAGAGTTTTGTTTTGGACACAATCCCGATAGATTCCAACAGTGTACCAGTGGTTAAGAGTAGAGATTTGAGTCAGACAGATTTGGGTTCAAACCCAGAGTCTGTCTTTTTCTACATATATACATTATATTCTTCTAATACAATAAGCCGCCATTTAAAATAACTGCTTCAACTACAGGTAGGGGATGAAAATCCTGTCCAATTTTAAGGATATATTCCCCACTACAACAGAAATTAAGGTTCCACTGCACCCTTAGACAACTCTCAAAACCAGGAATACTGGCCGGGTAAGCACCTGTAATCCTAGCACTCTGGGAGGCCAAGGTGGGAGGATCACTTGAGGTCAGGAGGTTGAGACCAGCCTGAGCAAAAGCAAGAAGCCATCTCTACTAAAAATAGAAAAAATTAGCCAGGCGTAGTGGCGTGCACCTGTAGTCCCAGCTACTCGGGTGGCTGAGGCAGAAAGATCACCTGAGCCCAGGAGTTTGAGGTTGCTCTGAGCTAGGCTGCTGCCACGGCACTCACCCTGGCAACAGGGTAACACTCTGTCTCAAAAAAAAAACAAAAAACAAAAAAACCAGCAATACCTTTCTTAAATCTAATCAAATCTACCCCCATCCCTGACCTACCCAGCAATGTAAGACTTTTCCACTCATATTTATTTATTTATTTTTAAAGGCAAGGTCTCAGCATGTCACCCAGGCTGGAGTGCAGTGGCTATTCACAGGCACAATCATAATGCACTGCAGCCTCGAACTCCTAGACTCAAGTGATCCTTGAACCTCAGTAGCCTGAAGCATAGGTGTGTACCACCACACCAAATTCTTTTCACCATACTTTGTCCTCAGTATACACGGCAGAATCTCAAGGTCAAAACAGGGTCTTTTTTAGGTTCTCTTACATTGGAAGGAAAAGCTGACAAGTCGTAACAAACTACTTTAGTTCAAGATTAGCTCCCAACTAAGCTCGCCCCATTTCCCTCTACTCTGGAGAAGGCAGAAGGACGAAGTACCAAAACGGAAAGAACTGCTATCCCCAGGGTCACAAAAAGCCCCAGAACAAAGCTCTCCAACTTCACCTGCAGGGAGAACCCATGCTCCACCCATTGCAAACAGCAGAGAGAAAATCTAGAAAGCTCACGATGCTCATCTTCTGCATAACCCAGCCCCTACTCCTTAGGACCCCCTCAAGACACGTGGCTCGCCCTGTTTCCTCTGCCCTTGTTCATACTCTTCCCCTCAGCGGGCCTTATGCACCTGACTGCATACTTTTTCAGCTGTTTCCTACTACCGCTCTACACTTGTCATGGTTTGAGTTTCTTCCTCCCAGAAGTCTTCCTCTACTTCTCCGGGGCTCTCTCTTTTCTTGTACAATCAGAACCACACAGCACAATATATGTCTTCCAGTGGCTCCATCTCCTCAACACGAGTGAAACCCACAGGTCTTAATTTCTTACTCGGGAGTCCTTGCATCTTCTTTCTTAGGCTGCACAACCCCTCACTCTACCCAGCCCTCCCCCACACCCTGCTCAACATCACCACCAGACAGGTGCCAGACCAAGCTCACAAAAGCACTCAATAAATACCTGTTGAATTGAAATGAATGAAATTGAACAGACTGAAGGGAATCCTGGGGAAGTTAGTCAATGACTCAGTTGTCCCACACAAAAGCACAAATCACGTTGAGACGGGGCCCTGGAGTCTGAAAGTAAATGGGCAGGGTACATGGTACCAATGAGCCAGTGAGGACTCCCTGCCTCCCCCCAGGTGAGGGGCTTGGCTCAAACACAACTCCCTCAGGCTCTTCTGACCCAGGCTGTGTGGAACTGCCCTATGTTTTTCTACACCAATTCTCTGCGTGCAGGAAGTTCAAACTTCTCTCATCACTCACATGCCACATTTACCTAAGCAAAAAAGCAGGTGGCACAAATGACAGTGGTGTGTACCGGGTCTAGATGTCTAAAGACTCTAATGTGGTAGGAAATGTGACTCACTCAACGAGAATACTCCACCTCCACACATGTGGGTCAGTTAAGGCAACCCGGTGCGGCCAAACATAAAATAGTAAAAATTGAAATGGGATTCAGAAATTTAAGTCTAAGTGGAGGAGCCACTTAACCTTTCCCTAGCCCTTTGCTGTCTCCATCTATAAAGTGGGAATCACAGTAGTACCTACCCCAGAGAGTTTGTCCGGGGATGGAATTTAGACAGACATGCTCAACATAGGGGCCCCAACATGGTAAGGGCTCAACTATTAACTGCTATTATTTTTTAAAATTCATTTTGCTGTGAGGATCAAGGGAGATGGAAAGCTGCGTGAAGCCCCAAGTAACAGAGAAGAGTGACACGTGGGGAAGCTGAG
>VBSM01001265.1:77822447-77855928 GCA_008086735.1 Cheirogaleus medius | reverse complement strand
GGGGGGGGGGGTGGAGAGGAGGGGAAGAGGCTGGGGCGGAACAGGGACGTACCTGCTTTCACTGCACTCCTTCCGCTCCCTCACCCTCAGCCACTTGCGGAGGAGGAAGCGTTTTCGGCGCGGGGAAGCGCTGGGTGTGGAGCAGTTGGACCACGGGGTGTCCTCGTCGCTGGAGGGCGTGATCTCGATGGACGGCAGCTGCAGGAACTCCTTGCCAGGGGCCAGCCCGGCCTCCAGGCTCTGCTCCTGCACGTTCTTCATGCGGCGCATCTTGAAGCGCCGGCGGCGGAGCGTGGGGGTCGACGAGCTGGACCAGACCGGGCTGCCCTCGGGCGCGCCCTGCGGCTCGGGCACCTGCAGGGCGGGCAGCTGCAGGTTCTCCATCATGTTGGCCGCCGGCATGGGGGCCGTCCCTCCGCGCCCGCTCTGCGCCCTCCGCCGGCCGCCGCGCGCGCGTCTCCTGCTGGCTGCTCCCCACCCCTGGCCGCGGCACGCCGTCCCCTCTCACGTTAGGGAACGCTCGCCGCTCGAGCTGCTAGAAGAGCAAGTTCCTTTTCCTGGAGCGCCGCAGGAGGGGACGCGCCGCCGCCAGGAGTCTAACTTTTCCGAGCGCGCGTCCTCCCGGCCGTCCGCCGCCGGCGAGGCCACCGGGCGCCTCGGGAGGCGAGCGCCAGCCACCCGGCCGCTCTCCTGGGGCTCCGCTCTCGCGCCCGCTTGTTTTTCTTCCGCTGCGCGCGCTCGCTTGCTTGCGTCTTTGCCTGTGCGGGGCTCGGCAGCCCGGGGCCCCAGGGGGCGGCGCGGCAAACTCTCAGCGGTTTGCGTTCGGCAGACCAGGTTGGGGAGCCGGCTTGGCGCTGCAGGGAGGTGAGAGCAGGAGGAAGAGGCAGTGGTAGGAGGGAGAGGGAAAGAGAGAGAGAGAGAGAGGAAGCGAGACACTGGATAAAAACAAAAAAGGAGGAGGAGGAGCGGGGGAGGGGGCTGGAGGGGGGCGCTATCCTGAAAGGGCACGCATAGGCGGCTGCTAGTGTAACTGTACACGGAGTCCCTCGGGGAGGGACTCTACCTCCGAGTCAGGGCTGCTCCAATCAGCCTAATGAAATAGGATCACAAACCAAACTTTCTCAGAGCAACGATTGGCCAGGCAGCTCTCATTAGCTGAACTCCCTGCTTTTTCCTTGGGCGAAGGGGGTGCGGAGGGAGGAGAATCAATGAATTCAGTCCTCTCTCAAGGCCATCTAAGATACAGAGTTGAGGGGAAACTAGGAGGCTTTTCAACTGGATCTCTTCTCCTAAGAAAGGTACTCTGAATTATTGAGGGGTGGCACGGGAGGCATGGGCATAGTCAGAGAAAGAGAGCAAGGTTCCTGGAGGCTGCTTCCAAAATGACAAGCTGAGAAGAGAGGACAGTTCTCCTGCGGCATAAGCTGAGGACACCAAGACATGACATACTAAGGAAAGACAGACAGTAGGATCTGAGAAACACAGGACACGCATGACCAGTAAGGAAAAGAGACTGATCCCTGTAAATCCTGAGCGAGCCTGCCTGCACCATAGCTCTAGGCATACAATGAAATGACAGCAGGGTGACCTGCAGGGCGATGCATGCAGCAGAACCTCAAGGAGCTGAGGGAGTCCAGGGCACCCCTCTCACATTCCTAGAGGCTGATTAATTTGTGCTTCGGCCTGCCAGGGGCATGGACTGGGTCACAAAGTCTAGTAAGCCCCCAGGTTATGGAACCTAGAAAGTCTGGATCAGTCCTGGTAGTGTTCCAAGATGTGCTGAACCACTCACTCTCTAGACCCACAAGTGGCCCTAAGAGATCGCAGCCCTAGAACCGATCCACCCTATTTAGGCCCCCTGTGTTGCAGCTGAAACTAACACAGCCCAACTTCTAGAGTAGAGGCTGTAACACCCATTTTCTTCCACCCTAGCCCGGGGCATTTAACTCTTCCATAAGTAACTTAAAATAGACCATGAGAAGCACCAAAGAGCACACCACAATTTGATCCACCCCTCTTCTCTGCCCCTCTGTGTGAGTACAGTTTCCATTTGGGAGCTGATGCCCAGCTTTTGTGCCAGGACAAAGGTCACATTTCACAGGTGTCCCAAAGCTGAGGAAAAATCACATCCCTAAAGACCACAAGAATTCACTGCAAGTAAGTACATCCCTGAAATTCAGCAGAGCACCAAGGGTGACAGCTGGCCGTGAGTCTACCGTGCCCCGCAATGCCACATGTGGAAAAGCTCAAGGATCCTGACATTGCACAACCTCTGAGAGCCCAAGAAACTGAGAGAAGTACATCTCACTCAGGGAGAGAGACACTGTGGCCACACCAAGGCCAGGCCCACCCATAAATGGCCCCCCAGAACATCGGCCCGTTTCTGACTCTTCAGATCCAGCCATTGGCTCTCTCAGGAATGATTTGGTATCACTCTATTTTAACTCCCGGACATGGCACAGAAAGCAGAAACTCCTTCTCCTCAGGTGTCAGGCCTGGCGAGGAGCAGGACACCTCTTCCGGCTCCAGGGAAGCTGAGGAGGCTAGGCTGTAACTCCACACTTCAAGATCCAGGGCTAAGCCAAGGTTCCTCAGAGTTTGTTTACAGCCTTGGATTTCCTGCAAGGACGAGCGCTTTGCAGGGTACCTGATAAGTTCCTAGTTCAAGGAATCTGCTTGTTGCGCAGTCTGTTGAAGGAGGAGACAGGGGTCGCAGGGCTTTTCAGGGAGAAAGGAAGCTGGAACACTATCATTCACTTGGAGGTCAAAAAATAAAATAAAATAAAAGGAAGGTCCACAAGACAGAGGACAGAAGATCTGATGGGTATTTTGGGGAAAAGGAGGATCAACCAGGGGGCCAGCCCCCTTTAAGTTCATCATAGGCACTCAATTTAAATGGACGCCTCTCAAGAGGGAGAAAAGCCACCAGCTCCCTCTTCCCACACATGTCAGCCACGTTTCCACCCACAATAGATTCTGGACCTAAAATCCTATGAGATTTAATTTAAGCCTTGGGCACAGCAGTGGCTGAGAATGATCATTTACATTTCACCTGGCCTGAGGGAAAACCTCCTCCAGACTAAATCTGAAACGGTCTCACTTGGTTGGGAAGCAGATACCGGGAGCACTGCTGGTCCCCAAGGCTGTCCTCACTCACTTCCACCCACGGCCCCTTCTTTCCTTCAAGCCTTTTCATCCATTAAAATTCTATTCAAAACACACACCCCAGCCCCTTCCTGATGTTTCTGTTGCTGATGGCATTCTCCAGAATGATAATCAGTGGGGCACTGCTTTGAGACACGAAATGCCCTGCAACTGAGAGTCATCCTTACTGTTAAGGCTGTAAGATCTGTGAGGAAAGAACCAAGTTTCTCCTCCCTTTGATTCTCTCCCATATCCTGTACTTTTTGTGTGTATTATGACCTTTGCACTTTTTAAAAGAGCTTTCGGACATCATATCATATCTTCCAGCAGCCCTGGGAGTAAAGTAGAACAAATGTTATTACCTTCATTTTACAATTGATGACAGTGAGACTGAGAGATTCCGTCATTTATCCAAGGTCACAGATAAATGACAATGACTAATCAATGACAAGGCCAGAACTTAAACCTGGGACTTCAGAAGCTAGGTTAGAGACCACCAAAAGTTCTGGAAAACAATTTCTCAAAGCAGCCGGTGCCAGGACCAGAGTTTTCCCAACCCCCTTTGGAATCTCAGCCATTGCATTCGTTCCTCAAGTCTCCCCCCTCCTCATATTTCTTCTCTGCCATATTTGACTCGCAGCGACACCCCCATTCTCTGGGAAACTGACCTCACCTCTGCCCACCCCCCCCCACCCCAGACAGCTGGTGGCCAGAAAAACCCAGCCTCTCCTTCCCCCAACCCGCAGCCAGGCCTCTAATTTTAAATGAAAGGAGCTCATATTACCAAGCAACTGTTGTTTGTTCTCAGCCGCATAGGCTCCCTTTTCCTACAGGCGCAAGACACCCAACACCTGTCTATTACTTCTACAAACCTGTAAACGACATAGTCCATTCTTCAGTCAAAACTCCCAGGAGAAAACACGTAAGTGAAAAATAGCAGCTTCAAAGCGAGATTTCTCCTGGGTGCACGTCCAGGTGAGTGTGAGGTGCAAGGTGGGCGCAGGCATGCCCCAACCCCCCATTCCACCTGCCCCGGGATGCCAAGGGCAGGCAACTCCCCAGAACACACGAGTGTCCCCGCCAGCACTGTTGCTGCAAGACGGACAGTCCTCACCCTCAAGGCTGGGACACAAAATCTCTCTCCCGCACAGCACTCAGAGTGGCCAGCCCCAACAGCCTGCCCATGTACAAGGGAAAGAAGCAGGCAGTGGGGCATCAGGGCAGGGAACTTGTGGCTGGCAGGGAAGCTGGAAATATAGACAGAAACGTGGAGGACGCTGTGAGAGCAATGTTAACTGCCTTCAGATACAAAAGGAAGGAGGGCAGATATCACTCCCTAGCTGTCTTTCTGTTGCAGAGCGCAGTGTGGGGGATTCAGGATGGATGACAGACATTTACCGAGAACAAGGCCGATCAAACACTGGCATGGGTGACCAAGGCTGGGTAGAGAGTGGCTTTCCCTGTAGATCTTTAAAGGCAACTGGAGCCTCATTAGAGGCTGCGACAGGAAAGAATTATCTCTTAAAAGCCCAGTCCCACCTTACCATTGTGGGTCTTTAAGACCCAGATTCTGTTTTTAAAATAAAAGCAATCCACTTATACCTAAAACAAAGTCTGTTTGAAGTCTGACTTTTTACTGGCTTCAGGCATTTTGGTCACCAGATGCGAAACACCTCCAGGAGACCCACAAGCAGTTTCAGCATCTTGCACTGGTGAGCTAGAAATGCAGGGCTCCCTCGCCAGGGGGGTGATGCGAGGGGCTGGGGTCGGGGTATGAGGACAGGAGAAAGAACTGGAAAGAACGGTGTAAACCACTCCCCGTGGTATCTCCTCCTATTCCTTTCACTAATCCTCCCTCACTTCCCCAGGGAGGGGCTAGCTCCTTAAGAAGGGGCAAAGGAAACTGCATGGAATTTGTATGGTTAGAGAAAGAGGGTGGAACAGGAGGCTGATGCTGGCTAAACACAATCTAAGTAAAAACCACAGGTGACAGGCGCCACGTCCAGCTTCTCCTTGACTTTGATGGAGACTCAGTTCGCATGCTCTCAGCCTTGGGGAATGCACACGGTCGGCAGGGTGCTTTGCTTCCGCAGCCTTCCCAGGAGCCAGGGTGAGCAATGACGTCACCTCAGGAGAAGGACTGCCACCAGATAAGCCTCCCTGGTTTAACTGCTCATCAAAAGGCTTAAGAGTCAAGAAGAACGTTTTGCACAACATTTGGCTGCCCCTGCTCTCAATGCCAAGGATACCACGGCACAGACAGACATCATCTCTTGTCCTCTGAATCTTACAAGGACAGTATTGTGTGCAAACCAGGGCTGCAAAAGGCTTCCTGAGGTTGCCCCATCCATCCTGTGGCTGCCCACACCATGGGGGGCAGGTGGCACGCTCTGGATATTCTGCCGCCGCCTTCCTCAGACGCACCACAAAATGCTACCAGCCTGTCAACTAGCCATCAAGTATGCGGGCCCGAAGTCAAGCGATCTGAGCTTTGGGCCCCTTTCCATCGCTTACCAGAAGTTTGATTGTGGCTAAGTTATTTAACTTCTCTGTGCCTCAGTCTCCTCATGTGTAAAATCGAGATAATGGATAACATCACCCTGCCGGGTGGTTGTGAACATTTGAACCAAGGAGGACACCTAGAGATTGGCACATAGTGAGTGCTCTATAAATGTTAACTTTTGTTAGGTCTAATTCGGTTTCCTTTATAATACCCTTGTTAGGAAATAGGACTATTCTTGTTGATTTTCAATTCAGTTTAATTCTACAAGTAGTTGCTAAGCCAGAGCACTGTGTAAGGCTCCTTACTCAGTAAGTCCTGGGGATATAGCTACATGAGTAAGACGTGGTTTGCGCATTGGTGCAGTTTTACAAGGCAGAATTAATTAAGTGCAAAATGCATGCTCATGTGAGGTGTGAGTGGAAAGATCAATAAATTTTGTATAGAGGGAAAGAGAGGTCTAGGCAGGTCCTATGTAGGAATTGGTATTTAAGTTAAGACTTAAAGTATGCATTTCAATAGAAAAGAATAGGGGATTACAGCTTCAGTAAAGCCACAGAGGAGTGAAAACTCATAGCAAGTTTTTGAAAACAGGGAAAGATAAATCAGAGCATAGGGAAGGAAACATAGTGCCAGGTGATGTAGCCGGACAAATAAGGGGTCAGACTGTGGTGAGTGCTGAAGTTTAGATTTTATTCTCTAGACAAAGGATGCAATTCAGGTTGGTTTGGGGTATTTGGTGGGGGATGGGGGGCATTGCTGGCCTGTGTGTGGACACACTGCGGGGACAGTGTGAAATACGCACTGGAGAAGCAACATACAGGAAGCAGAGGAACTGCTTTGGACGCTGGCATTCCATCAGCCAATATGTTTGGATTATTGACCGTGTGAATGGCAAATAGTTCAGATAGGAGATGGAGAAAATCTGAAATAGGGCAGGAGAAAATTGTGGAATGAGAGGATATGGGCATGGAAAAGGAGAAGCCTATGAACATTTGTTCAGAGAAGTAGACTAGAAGAAAACCAAGAAGAAGCAATCATTTGGAAATCAAGGGAAGAAAGGAGTCAACATTTACTGCATGACTCCCCCAAGCCAAGTGCTGTGCTAAGTGCTTCATGCACAAAATCCCATTTGACCCTTCCAACAGTCATGAAAAATAAATATCAAAAGCCTTATTTTAGAATAATGAGAGATCTTATAAGGTTACTTGCCCAAGTTCACACAGCTAGCAAGTAGAAGGTGAGCACAAGTTTAAACTAGGGTCTCTCTACTTTAAAACTCATGCTTTTTCAATTATACTATATTTCAAAAAGATAAATGATGTCAAATGCTGTAATGAAATCAAGTAGGAGAAAGACTGAGATAATTCCATTAGAGTTTGTAATTAGGTCACTGATGACCTCTGAGACAACAATTTCAGTGGAGTGGTCAGAAAAGAAATGAGATTGCTATAGGTTAAAGAGTAAATAGGGAATGAATAAATGGAGGCTACAAAATTAGACTGCTCTTTCCAGAAATTAGTCATTGAAAGGAATGAGAGATATCTCCTCATTCTTAAGTAGTTTTTGAGCATCTACTATAAAGCGAGTTAAACACTCTGCTAGGGCCTAGAGTTAGATTGTGAAAAAGGTGTGTGTGTGTGTGTGTGTGTGAGAGAGAGAGAGAGAGAGAGAGAGAGAAGAAAGGAGAGGAAAGTTGAGAGTTGTAAGGGAACATTTGCAGGATGGGAATAAGGGTTTTTTATTTTCCTTTTAATTTGTGTGTATGTGTGTGTTATTGTTGGTAGATGTTATGTTTCAGAAGAACAAGCTGTGACTGTATGATTATACCATTTAAAATGGAATTTTGCTTATATCTGCTAAGAGAATTGAAGCTCAGTGGTGTACCTGGTAATCTAGCAAATCAATCAAAAAAGCATTTAATCTCCCCAGACTCTAAGCATACCATAATATTGGGTATTGTGAAAAGTTTTGAAAGTTTATGTACAACTATTCATTGCTTCCTAAAAATATTTCTTGAATGCCTATCAAAGATGACTCTGGCCTGTAGTCCCAGCTCCTAGGGAAGCTGAGGCAGGAGGATTACTTGAGCCCAAGAGTTTGAGGTTGCTGTGAGCTATGATGATGCCACTACACTGTAGCCCAGGTAATTGAGCAAGATCCTGTGTCAAGGGGAGTTGGAGGGAAGACAACTCTGGGCTGGGCACAGTGGTCCACACCTTTAATCCCAACACTTTGGGAGGCCGAGGTGGAAGGATTGGTTGAGCCCAGGAGTTCGGGTTTACAGTGAACTATGACCATGCCACTGCACTCCAGCCTGGGTGACAGACTCAGAACCTGCCCCAAAAAAAAAAAAAGGTGACTCTGGGCTCAGTTGCTTCAAATCTTGGGGAGGGGAGGAAGGAGCAGAAAACCAATCCAAGAACTATAATTAGATAAGAAAATATACTTTAGTAGAAACGTGCACCAAATGCAGTATGAGCACAGAGGAGAAATATCCTGATCTGGAGAGAATTTCACAGAAGACAGCACCTAGATGAGGTTTGGAGGTTAGCAGAGGAGTTCTGCAGATGGATCAAGGGGAAGCATGTTTCTAGCAGAGCAGCCACATGTGCAAAGGCACTAAGGCATTAAAAAAAAGCATAATTTGTTCTTAGAATTACAAAAGAACAGTTTAGAACATAACAAATGTTTGGGTAGGTGAAGGATGAATGCAAAAGATTATGTCTACTATACATCTTCTTTTACTCACCCATTCGACATATATTTATTAAGCATACTGTGTTCTAGGTGCTAGAAAACAGGAGTGTACAAAAGCAAGTCTGGGCCCTGAAGGAATTTATACTCTAGTCATCAAATCCTAGAATGGTGGAACAGAGATTTCCAAGATCTGGTCCAACCATTACTGTATCTCCACTAATGATTTAGTTTTCCAGATTACAAAATTGAGACACAGAGAAGTTATATAGTTTTACTAAAATCACATATCAAAAAGGTGAGCCTTCACAGATTATAAAGGGCTTTGCATGCAAAGACCAAGACTGTAAGAATTTGTAGCTTAACTCATTCAAAGAAAAGGGCTCCAGAGCTCTAGGAATAATTCTTTTAAAAATGTGTTAAAAGCAATCTATTTCTGATAAGAACTTGGGCCATTCCATCTCCCCTAAATCAGAAAACAGTAGTCACCTTTTAGAAACAAGCAAGCCAAGATCCAGAGAGCTAGTGATGTTTGAGAAGTGTGTTCCCATCACTTCTAGGGTTGAGTAGAACTGTGATGACTTATTTCCCTGAGATAAGATGTTCACATTTTAAAAGTAAAACTAGAAAACAGCTGCCTGGTTTGCTCTGATGGAACAACACATTTGCCAAGCACCAGGGAGATATTAACCTTTACATACTATGGCAAGCAAAAAATTGGAATTGCTTTGTTATGACACAGGAAGGAGCTATAGAAGCTGGGCTCAATGGAGGATTTTCACTGGTGGTCCCCGTAATCCAGCTCTGGACGACCATTCCCACTGCACCCTGAGCCATTTGCCTTTCCACAAGCAATGCGTCTGAAGCAATGCATCTGTAAATAATTCATTCCTATAAAATTCTGCATTTGGCGTGAACTCTTGCCTCAATGATGCTCTCACTTTTCAAAAACAGTCCATTTCCTCTATCCTCCTGCACTCTGCCCTGGAGCTGTCCCTAGTGGCATGCACCTATGCTTGCACCCGCACCTCCACCCTACTCCCCGGAAGCTAAAACTCAGGACCACTGTGCTCACACTTTCCCTCAATTTAGTAACTGTACAGTATTTTAAATACTCTAAAATTGAGATTTGGGGATTGGTTGTGCTAGGTAATCTCCAAAGTCTTTACTGTAGCTCTCAGAGTCTATGAACTGGCGAGGTCTTCTCTGCTTTACCTAATCTTTTATTTATTTATTTATTTATTTTTTTGAGACAGAGTCTCACTCTGTTGCCCAGGTTAGAGTGCCGTGGCATCTGCCTAGCTCACAGCAACCTCAGATTCCTGGGCTCAGGCGATCCTCCTGCCTCAGCCTCCCAAGTAGCTGGGACTACAGGCATGCGCCATCATGCCCGGCTAATTTTTTATCTATTTTGGCCAATTAATTTCTTATATATATAGTTGGCCAATTAATTTCTTTCTATTTTTAGTAGAGACGGGGTCTCTTGCTCAGGCTGGTCTCGAACTCCTGAGCTCAAACGATCTACCCACCTCGGCCTCCCAGAGTGCTAGGATTACAGGCATGAGCCACCACGCCTGGCCGCTTTACATAATCTTAATGTATGAAAATACAGATTTAAAAAATATCTAAGTATGGCATGACCCTTCATATAATCCAAATCATTGGTTTTAAAAAAAGGGTTTACTAAAATAGATCATTTCTTAATACGTATGAAATTTTTATTCAGTGAATAAACTTGAATAAGACACACTCAATGAGGAAGCCATCCATTGAATACCGTAGAGTGTCCAAATAGAAATGAAACATGTTGCTGGATGCGGAGTGACCTTGTTTCTCCGTATTTCCAGGAGAAGAAAGAATTCTGTTTCCTATGCCCTCAAGCCACATCCTGGATGTACACAGGTACCTTTGGAAGACACATTAATCTATCTGACAGTCAGAAATTTTAATGAGCAATAGATATATTACTTTTCTTAGGTGATAGAATTATAAGCTTGGAGGAAGCATTAGATATTTCATCCAATGCCCATCCATTCTCCACCCTGCCTCAACCAGGTTCCCAGATGAAAAACTGAGGAACAGGTAGGATCAATCTTAGACCAAAGTCACAAAGCTGGAGCTGAAGCTGCTTTATGTCAATCAAACATCTTTTGGTCAGACTCTACCTTAATGACTTCCAGTATTATTTTGGAGGTAGTACTTTGACCTCAAAGGATAATTAAAAAACAAATGGCACTGAAAACACTCATTCTGCTTTTGTCAGCACACATTCTGTGTGCATCTAATTCCCTCGTAAGCCCACACAGAGCAAGAAGTTAATCAAACACAAATACCTCACTAGAACTAATCCCAACATGTGAACATCTAGACTGGCACAAAACATATAATGGAATTGTTACTGGCTTTTGGGAAGGCCTTTTTGCTTCACACGAACAGAATTCCTGTACATGGGAAATTCCCCTACTGCATTTTAAATGTTACTGGATTTATACATGACTTTGCAAGGACACTGCTACTAAATAAAACTATATTTGTAAATAATCAATTTACATGGACTTATCCTTTCAGCTTAAGGTAAATATATGATAACTAGGATTTGAACCAACTGAAAAATCTGCTTCAGTCAGGCATAGATTAGAATTGTTTCGATGTCCTAAAAAATTTCAGATTCACCTACGATTTCTTGAACCAGGCACTATATTTTCTCATTTAAGCCTCATCATAATCCTATGAGATGCTGTTTTTTTTCCCATTGTAGAGATGAAGTAACTGAGGCTTAGAGAAATTAGGAACTTCAGAAAATTTTTTTTTTAGTTTTTATTTTTAAAAAATGTGGGGTTTTTTTAGAGATAAGGTCTTGCTCTGTCATCCAGGCTGGAGTGTAGAGGTATAATCATAGCTCATGATTACGCCATTGCATCCTTGAACTCCTGGGCTCAAGAGATCCTCCCACCTCAGCCTCCCAAGTAGCTGGGACTACAGGCACATACCACCAAGCCAAGCTAAAATTTTTTTTTAGAGATGGGGTCTCACTATGTTGCCCAAGCTGGTCTCAAGTCCTTCCTTGTTTCAACCCCCCAAGTGCTTGGATTACAGGTATGAGCCACCACACCTGATGAGATTAAGAACTTCAGATTTATTCTGAATCCAAAACCAGCATTTCTTCCACTCCACTGTTAGTCTATTAAACTTTCTGTAAAATGCTTATTTTCAACCACCATTCAAACTGGTTCTCCTTGTCACTGTAAATATTTTTATTTGCTTTGCAATTTGGAAAGTAGATTAATATTTGTTGTTGCAATTCTGCAAACTGATACCCTTTGTTTCCCTATTTAATTCAGTCAGTTTCTATTTGTTCCCTAACTAAAATATACCACAAAATTAACACCAATTTCCTTGGGAAATTAAATTCTAAATATTTTTTTAAAAACCACTATCCCAAATATTTAGCAGAACTCCCTTGCTACTAGCAAAAAATATATACTTTTTATGGCATGTTCAGGCCACATAAGTAGTTTCTCATTTGTCATTAATAATGTAAGTGTACCTCTAATTCCTAATTTTTACCCAAGTGTCTCTAATACCTCTTACCTATTAAGACGTCTACCTGTAGATCTGAGACAAATCAGCAGGTCTGTGTAAGTCCTGGTGCTTCAAGGCTCCAAGCAGGGACTTCAAACACGCAGAAGTGAAAAGTGCTGGCTTCTTACAAATGGGTCCCGTAAGTTGATTTGCTTAAAATGAGGTTTGCCATCCCCTGCTGAAATAGTAGCTTAGTAAACACTAAAAGACCTTTAAAACTAGCTTCTCTGTGGTCTTACGGTTCTAATTTAGCTTCCACAAATAGATCTAACTTGTTTCCAGGCTGTAGTCAGGCAATGGCTTAAATGAAATTGGCCAGAGCAAAGTCTTCCTTCTTGAAGACTCGCTCACATGATATCATTCTGTGCAAGTTCCCTACCTATGCAGCACTTTGGACCTTGGAACCAGACTTTAGGTTCCATCCCCACCGTAATAAAATCTCCTGGGCTTAACTCAAAGGACAGCCGGTCAGCACTCGTTGGGACCATGTGTCCTTCAGGCAGAGGCCCCCTAGGATACTGAAAATCTTGCTACTGCCCTGCCTCCTCTCCCTCGCTCTCTTTCTCAGTCTTTTTCTCTCTCCCCCCCTTCACAAACACACACACACACAGAGTTAGAAATTCCCCTACTCCCTTCTGGGACCAGACACTGTTAATCCAAATATAAATGGTGAGTTCCCATCAAAAGAGGTGGGAAAGCACAGAGTGAACCCATTGGGGACGGTCTCACTATGAGGTTGAGGCCAGATGATCTCTGAGGTCACTTCCAGGTGACCTGGCTTGGAGCATTCCACAGGTTAAGGTTCTATAGCAAGTCCCTGTCTGCTCTTGCTCCTCTAGTTGTCCCTTTATGATATCTTCTCTTTCTCTTCTCCTTTGAGAATGTCCTCAATATTCACTTAAATCGATCTTCCCTAGCATGAAACACCTCGAAGAAGTTTGCCCATACCTCATCTCGATGCATCATTTCCCACCTTGTGTCGTAGTGATGTGCATTTTCCACCTCCCCGTAGACTGTAACTGCCATCAAGATGGGATTTATGTCCCATTTCCCATTTGTCTTCGTCACTGCTCCACACCAAGCACTTACATTTATGCTCAGTAAATGTCTATGAATGAAAAAAATGATGGTGGGGCCCGGGGCAGGACAGGGAACAGGGCTGGGAGGTTTGAAGAGGTGCCTAGTGCAGTTAGTTTCCCAGAGATTGTTCTTGTACTGCAATGCCTTTCTGAAGAGATGAAAACTGACGAGCATTGTCTGCTCAGCCCTGCACTTTCCCCCAGGGCCACTCTGACTGTGGTCACAATCTCCCCTGGATTATCACGTCACACTCAGTCCAAATCACATAGCAAGTCTCTGGAGCAGCAACCTGGGACCATAATGCTCTTTGCCCAGAACATTCATTCCTGATTAACTAAAAGCTCAGGTTTCTTAGGTAAGGGTGTTTGGACTATGGATCTTTGGGGAGTAATTAAAGGAAAGAACAAGAATATACTCGGAAATAGCTGCTTTTCTATCAACTCTTAAAAAAATACCCTGAATCAGAGCTTAACCAATTCTCCTTCTCTTATTGGTAAGGGTCTCAACTTCACCATCCCCAAGAGATGGGATTTCATCCTACTCTTTTGCAAAGATGTCCAGATGGGCAAATCTCCCAACTGCTCCTTGGGAATCCTGACAGACTTGAGTTCTGGGGCTCCCCAGACCTCCAGAAAATAACCATCATCTTCCATGGTTTCCTGTTTAAAGCATGTCTGCCAATGCTGATGAACGGCTGACATCAGGCCATCATTTAATTCCCCCTAAATATCCATTCTTTCCATTTGAGTTCCCAAATAGAAAAGTACGTTAGAGGAAGCCAACCTCCGCATTTTATAGATAAGAAAATAGGCCAAGAAATGCCAAGAGGATGGCTGCCTTTGTTAGCCTGTTTACCGTGCTACAAAGATGAAGTTAACCCATTACATATGAAAGAGCTGAGTACTGAAACACATTACCACCTACCTTTTTAAAAAATAAACTTTGTTTTTAGAACAGTTTTAGTTTTACAGCAGTTATCATGTACTTTCAAAAGCTAAACTACCTCATCCTTCCTGTTACTATTTCACTAACAGGGCCCTCTCACGTCCTACCTCAGGACTACTGTGCATTGTCAGAATAATTTGTTTTCCATTTTATTGGCACCAAGTACAATACCTTAAATGGGCGTTTGGCCTAGATTCCAGGAACATTCTGCTTGTTATTGAGAAGAAACATGATAAAGAAGAAGAACTCAGGTACACAGGTTCTACACTGAGGGTGAGAAGATAATTTTATTTATTTATTTATTTTAATTTGTACATGATAGAGGTACATATTTTGGGGGTACATGTGATAATTTAATACATTCATACAATTTGTAAGGATCACATAAGTATAATTGGGATATCTATCACCTTAAATATTTGTCTTTTCTTTATGCTAGAAACATCTGAATTATTCTCTTCTAGCCATTTTGAAATACACTAATAGAGGCGGGCACAGTGGCTCATGCTTGTAATCCTAGCATTTTCAGAGGGGGACTGAGGCGGAAGGATGACTTGAGCTCAGGAATTCGAGGTTCCAGTGAACTATGATCAGGCCACTGTACTCTAGTCTGGGTGACAGAGCAAGACCCTGTGTCAAGATAAATAAATATACAATAGATTACTATAAACTGTATTCACTATATTGATCTATCAAACACTGGGTCTTATTTCTTCTATCAAACGGTATATTTGTATCCATTAATCAACCTCTCTTCATCCCCCTGTGCCCTATCCTCCCTGGTCTCTGGTAACCACCAATCTACTACCTTCGTGAGATCCACTTTTCTAGCTCCTACAAATGAGTGAGACCATGCGATATTTGTCTTTCTGTGTTTGGTTAATTTCACCTGATATAATGACCTCCAGTTCTGTCCATGTTGAAGCACACGTTGCTGCAAATAAGGACAGGATTTCATCTTTATCCATTCATCCATTGATGGGCACTTAGGTTGGTTCCATATTTTGACTATTGTAAACAATGCTGCAGTAAACACAGGAGTGCAGATATCTATTTGATATATTAATTTCCTTTATTTGGATAATGATCCTATTGCTGGATCATATGGTAGTTCTATTTTTAGTTTTTTTGAGGCGCTTCCGTACAGTTTTCCACGGTGGCTGTACTAACCTACATTCTCACCCACAGTGTATAGGGTTCCCCTTTCTCTGCATCCTCACCAGCAACTGTTATGCTCTGTCTTTTCCTTTTTAGAAACAGTGTCTTACTCTGTCACCCAGGCTGGAGTGCAGTTGCACAATCATAGCTCACTGCAGCCTCAAACTCCTGGACTCAGGAGATCCTCCCGCTTCAGCCTCCCAAGTGGCTGGGCATGAGCCACTATGCCTTGCCCTGTCTTTTTGGTAAAAGCCATTTTAGCTAAGGTGAGACAATATCTCATTTTGTGTGTGTGTGCATCTGTTTTAGAGACAGGGTCTTACTGTGTTGCTCATGCTGGTCTCAAACTCCTGGCCTCAACTGATTCTCCCACCTCAGCCTCTCTAGTAGCTGGGACTACAGGCACATGCCACTGCACCCAGCTTTACTGTGGCTTTGATTTGCATTTCTCTGATGATTAGTGATGTTGAGCATTTTTTCATATACCTGTTGGCCATTTGCATGTCTTCTTTTGAGAAATGTCTATTCAGATATTTTGCCCACTTTTAGTCAGATTATTTTGTTATTGTTGTTGTTATTGAGTTGTTTGAGCTCCTTATATAATCTGGTTATTAATCCCTTGTCAAATGGATAGTTTACAAATATTTTCTCCCATTCTGTGGGTTGTCTCTTCACTTTGTTGATTGCTTGCTTTGCTGTGCAGAAGCTTTTTAGTTTTCTGTAATCTCATTTGTCTATTTTTGCTTTGGTTGCCTATGCTTTTGAAGTCTTTCACAAAAAAATCTATGCCCAGACCAATGTCCTGGAGCATTTCCCCAACATTTTCTTCTAGTAGTTTCATAGTTTCAGGTCTTACATTTAAGTCTTTAATCCATTTTGGTTTGACTTTTGTATACGGTAAGAAATGGGAGTCTAGTTTCATTCTTCTGCATATGGTTATCCAGTTCTCCCGGCATCATTTATTGAAGAGACTGTCTTTTCCCCATTGTTATGTTCTTGTTATCTTTGTAGAAAATGAGTTGGCTGCAAATGTGTAGATTTATATCTGGGTTCTCTATTCTATTCCATTGGTCTATGCATCTGTTTTTATGCCAGTACCAATAATTTTACTTACATTAGACCAATACCCAAATACAATCATAGTAAGACTATAGCTAACATTTATTGCATGCTTACTATAAATTAGGCATCACCTTAATTCATTTTTAAATCAGCCCAATAAGTTAGTTGTTTTCCTCATTTTTAAATGAGAAAAAATTAGACTTGGAAAAGTCATCTAAGGACACACAGCCAATCAGCAGCAGCTAGTCTTGAGTTCAAACTAGGTATGATGCCAGAGCTTATTCTCCCATGTGGTTAGTTTGGTCTCCTCCAACATCTCATACCTAAATTTGTACCTGATATGATAACTCATTCATGCACCTATACTGCACAATTATTGCTTGTGTCTGTACAAAATACAACATAAGTTCTTAATATCCATCGCATGACCTGTCTGAGATAAATGTAACCTTTGCACTTCATTGCTAATCACCCTGCTTCCTGTAAGAGAGGTTCCAAGGTTCTAGCATTAGAATATCTGGGTTCAAGTCCTAGAACCACCACTTCTTAGCAAGTTAATTAATCTCTCAGTGCCTCAGTTAATCCATGCAAAAAATCAGATTGATAATAAGACTGCCCATCTCAAGGGTTTGTTGTGGGAGATAAACAACATAGCACATGTAAACCACTTAGCCCAGTCCCTAGCACATAATAAATGCTAGGAAAAGTCCATAGTTGCATCATTTTTATGTCTGAAATCATGTGTAAAAGCATCACACTTTCATCACTAATGTAGTGACAGAGATCCAGGCGACAAGTTACATTTGGTTATAGGGACATGTCATATACCTACCCTAGAGCACTATAAAAATCCACCTTTTTTACATAATGCCACATGGCTGCATTTATGAAATCCAGTTCTCATTTCAGTAGCTCTCTACAAGCAAAAAAAGATGGATAATAACTGAGGTTAAGTTAATAGCTTAAAATACAGGTTTGTTTATTTTAAGGCCTATGGAGAAGGGGGGAGGTGAAAATGGGAACAATTGGTACAATTATGATCATTATTGTTATCATTATGATTATCACCAGTATGAATAGAACTCTTGAGCTTGTCAGCATCTTGTATTTCTGTACTTGCCTTTTCTAAAGGAACTAGAGAATGCTTCATTGCTCCCTTATAATGGGAGTGGTTTTGCCATTCAATTATCATCTCCATCACACTCAATAGAAGTTATAATACAAGATAGAATTTTGGTCTTCTATTCAGGTGGGTGATCTTCTTGCCTTTCATTACAGGAGAGGCAACTGGTAAAGCTAACGCAATGTACTGTAACTAATGCCTTGGAAATGCCCAAAGCACAACAAGCCTAATCCACTTTGAAGACTAACTATATTCAGCATGCTAGGTTTTATATTAAGCTATATATTGCAGTAAAATCAGCTCTAGGGGAAAGTCCTCTTTGAACCAAAGCTAAACCATTTTTATTTATTTATAAAACTTACAAAAGCCTGATGCTATAGAGAAAAACAAATAAACCCCAATAATAAGATAAATATTTAACTGTTGGCTGAGCTACCGTAATGGTTTTTTGCACAAAGGCTATGTATGTGTGCATGATGTCTAGAACTCCCATGATGCAGATCAATCCAAAAAGTAACAGGGAGTATTTTAATAGGAAACACTAATAGCAAGCCTCAAAGTCACCGTTTTGACAATGAAGCACACTGGCAAAAGTTAGTCATGTAAATAGTGGCTATCAGCCACTTTAAATCTCTCTAACACACAAAGAATTATAGAAAGAAGAAATGAGTGGTTTAGAAAATCTGAGAACCTAATAGCATTTGTTTACCTAAAAAGAGTACATGAGAACCTAATGACATTAATTTACCATGGCAGAAGAGTAAATGGTCAGAGAACTGCATCCCACCCAGATCAAAGACCTTAAAGAATAACACAATTCCCAAGCTTGAATCCAGAAGAAATAGAAATCCCAAACAGACCAATAACATGTAGCAAGAAGGAAACAGTAATAAAAATATCTCCCCCCAAAGAAAGCCCGGGATCAGATGGATTCACAGCTGAATTCTACCAGACCTACAAAGAAGAGCTGACACCCATCCTACTGAAACTGTTTCATAACATTGAGAAAGAGGGAATATTCCCTTGCTCATTCTACAAAGCCAGTATTACCCTGATACCAAAGCCAGGAAAGGACATAACAAAAAAAGAAAACTACAGGCCAATATCCCTCATGAACATAGATGCAAAAATCCCCAACAAAATACTAGCAAACTGAATCCAAAAGCACATCAAAAAGATAATATACCATGATCAAGTGAGTTTCATCCCAGGGATGCAAGAAGGGTTCAACATATGCAAATCAATAAATGTGATTCACCACATAAACAGAATTAAAACTAAAAACCATATGATCATCTCAATAGATGCAGAAAAAGTATTAGACAAAATCCAGGACCCCTTTATGATAAAACCCTCAGCAAACGAGGCATAGAAGAAACATACTTCAAAATAATAAAAGCCATATATAACAAACCCACAGCCAACATCATACTGAACAGGGCAAAGTCAAAAGCATTGCCCCTAAGATCTGGAACAAGACAAGGATGCCCACTGTCACCACTTCTATTCAACATAGTATTGGAAATCCTAGCCAGATCAATCAGATGAGAGAAAGAAATAAAGGGTATCCAAATTGGGAAAGAAGAGGTCAAACTATTACTGGTTGCCAATGATATGAAGACTTCTAGAATTGATAAATTCAGTAAAGTCTCAGGTTACAGAATTAATGTACACAAAGCACTAGCATTCCTATACACTAATAATAGTCAAGATGAGAGTCAAATTAAGAATGTAATATAGGCCGAGCGCGGTGGCTCACACCTGTAATCCTAGCACTCTGGGAGGCCAAGGCGGGAGGATTACTTGAGCTCAGGAGTTCGAGACCAGCCTGAGCAAGAGCGAGACCCTGTCTCTACTATAAATAGAAAGAAATTATCCAAACAATTAAAAATAGAAAAAAATTAACCAGGCATGGTGGCACGTGCCTGTAGTCCCAGCTACTTGGGAGGCTGAGGCAGGAGGATCGCTTGAGCCCAGGAGTTTGAGGTTGCTGTGAGCTAGGCTGACACCACGGCACTCTAGCCCGGGCAACACAGTGAGACTCTGTCTCAAAAAAAAAAAAAAGGAATATCATTTATGATGGCTGCAAAGAAAATAAAACACCAACAATATACTTAACCAAGGAGGTGAAAGATCTCTACAAGGAGACTACAAAACACTGCTGAAAGAAATCAGAAATGACACAAACAAATGGAAAAACATCCCATGCTCATGGATTGGAGGAATCAGTATCACTAAAATGTCAATGCTGCTCAAAGTGATTACAGATTCAGTGCAACTCTCATCAAAATACTAGCAACATTTTTCACAGATCTAGAAAAAATAATCCTAAATTTCACATGGAATCAGAAAAGAGCCTGAATAGCCAAAGGAACAAATGTGGAAGTGTCACGTTATCTGACTTCAAATTATACTACAGGACTATAGTAACCAAAACAGCATGGTATTGGTATAAAGTTAGACACACAGACCAGTGGAACTAATAGAGAATCCAGCAATAAAGCCATATAGCTACAACCAATTTTTAATAAATCATACAAAAACGTGCACTAGGGAAAGGATGCCTTATTCAATGAATGGTGCTAGGAAAACTGGATAGCCACATGTAGAAGAATGAAACTGAATCCCTATCTCTCATCATAAAAAAATTAACTCAAGATGGATTAAAGACTTAAATAGAAGACCTGAAACCATAAAAATTCTAGAAGAAAATGTAGCAAAAACTCTTTGGACTTTGGCAAAGAATTTATGACTAAGACCTCAAAGACAAATATAGCAACAACAAAACTAAATAAATAGGACTTATATTAAAAAGTTTCTACACAGCAAAGAAAATATCAACAGAGTAAATAGATAACCTACAGAATGGAGAAAATATTCACAAACTATACATCCAACAAAGGACTAATATCCAGATTCTGCAAAGAACTCAAACAAATCAGCAAGAAAAAAACAACCCCATTAAAAAGTGGGCAAAAGACATGAACAGATTTTTTTTCAAAAGAAGATAGGCAAATGGCCAACAAACAGGAAAAAATGCTCAATATCACTAATGATCAGGGAAGTGCAAATTAAAAACACAATGAAATAATACCCTACCCCTGTCAGAATGTCCATTATTAAAAAATCAAAAACAGTAGATGGTGGCAGGGATGCAGTGAAAAGGGAACTCTTATACACTGTTGGTGGGAATGTAAATTAGTACAACCTCTATAGAAAACAGTATGGAGATTCCTCAAAGAACTAAAAGTGGATCTACCATGCATTCCAGCAATCCCACCACTGGGTATCTACCCAAAGGAAATGAAGTCATTTTACAAAAAAAAAAAAACCAAAAAACCACCTGTACCTGAACGTTTATTACAAAACAATTCACAATAGCAAAAATATGGAATCAACCTAAGTGCCCATCAATAGATGGGTGGATAAAGAAAATATGGTGTACTACTCAGCTATAAAAGGGAATTAAATACTGTCTTTTGAAGCAACCTGGATGGAACTAGAGATCATGATCCTAAATGAAGTATCTCAGGAATGGAAAAACAAACATCATGTTCTCATTTATAAGTGGGAGCTATACAGTGAGTATATATGGTCATAAAGTGGTATAATGAACATTGAAAACTAAGAAGAGGGGGAGAGTGAAGGTGGGTGGGGTGAGGGATAAAATTTATCTACCAGGGAGAATGTATACTATTCTGGTGAGGGATACACTAAAGGCCCTGACTTTAGCATTATACAATTCATCCATGTAACAAAAAACACTTGTACCCCTTAATATATTGAAATAATAAATTAAAAGACCTTAAAGATAAAAAGGATCTTCAGTTGACTAAGACCTAACTGGTTCTGCAGGACACGGACAATACAGAGATTCATCCCAAGACTACACTTACCCTGGCTCTTCTCTGAACTGACTGAGAAGACAGCAAAGGCATCCATGAAACCTAACTACGCCTCTGGAACTTCAAATAAATAGAGATGTAAGAATGGGCATCCTTGGGGGTTTTTCATCCAAACCTGCTTCTCCAAGACCAGAGCGGGCCACTGTGGATGAGTTTCAGTTAACACAAACTACCTTTTGAATGTGTGCATGTGTGAGTGAGAAAATCTTTTGAAAGAGAGGCAATGCTGCAGAACGGTCAAGCCCCAAGACTCTGGCATGAGACAGAGTTCCAGCCCTGCTCTGCCACTCACTTACTGTGGGACTTGAAGGGATTTGCTTATTATCTCCACCTTGGTCTGCTCATCCATTCATTTATCCTAATAACAAATTTACTGAGTAGCTCTATGAGCCAAACACTGTTCTGAACAAAACACATGAAAATCTTTCTCCTTGAAGGAGTAAACATTCTAATTGGGGGTGGGGCAGGGGAGACTAAGCAATAGACATAATGGTTAAGCAAATGAGAAGGTATGTTAGAAGGTGACAAGGGCTTTGCAAAGACAAGGGGGATAGGCTGGGAGCGGTGGCTCCCACCTGTAATCCTAGCACTCTGGGAGGCCCAGGTGAGAGGACTGCTTGAGGTGAGGAGTTCGAGACCAGCCTGAGCAAGAGTGAGACCCCGTTGTCTACTAAAAATAGAAAAATTTAGCTGGGTGTGGTGGTGCACACCTATAGTCCCAGCTACTCAGGAGGCTGAGGTAGAAGGATTGCTTGAGCCCAGGAGTTTGAGGTTGCTGTGAGCTAGGCTGATGCCATGGCACTCTAGCCCAGGCAACTCTGTTTGAGACTCTGTCTCAAAAAAAAAAAAAAAAAAAAAAAAAAAAGACAAGGGGAATAGGAGTGAGGAGGGATAGTCAGTAAGTTTCATAAAGAAAGTCACATTTGAACAAAGCATTGTGAGAACTGAGGGAGTTAAGCATTCATCTACAAAAACATAATAATACTGGTACTATCTCAAAGAGTTACTGGAAGAATTAAATGAGATATAGTGCAGTGTACTTAACACTGTGCCTGACACACAGTAAGTGCTCATTAAATGCTAGCTATAATAATAATTATAATAATGGTGACAAAATGATATGATGATAATGGATTTCTAAAACCACCGATACTTTCTTCTGAGCCTTTCTAACGTCATTCACTGTACAAATAACAGCCAATTATTTTTATTAGGCAACCTTGAAGATGAGCAATGCCGACCTGAGCAGTATCTTCTCGGAACAATCGCTTTTTCCTGACTTGGTTCTGCAGACACAGTCCTAACTGAACACTAAGCCGCACAAGGTCGTTGGTGTGCAAGGGCTTACAGAAGACACAGCTGAGCAGCGTGAGTCCGAGAAGGTCAGAGACTGCCTCCCATCTGGAGATGCCTGCTCTGTGCAGCCCCTCTTCTTACAAGCTGGGGTGGGAGTAGAAATGGGGTCCTGGATGACCTCTGAATGTTTATCTTTGCTCCTCAGGCGAAGATCTATGGGTTGAAGAATGCAAAGGGTCCTGATTTATACTGCATGCTCCGCAGCTCTTCAGAGAGGGAACAAATAGAGGTGAAGCCCATGTAGTCTCTCTGATCCCTTCCCATGTGCCAAATGGAACATTAAATTCATGCCTTCATTTCAAATGAAAAAAAACCAGGATGGGCAAATGGTCACTGAGTTCTTGTGGAAGTTTCCCAATGCCCCTTTGTCCTCATAATTACATTTCCTGATGTTTGTCGATCAGTTCTCTATTCAAGACGTTACCCGAGCACTGCCGTTAATGCAATGAAGGAAACAAGGAAGGTCAAAGAAAGCAGAGTGCCCCCAATCCCTCACAAGGACAGAATGTGCTTTGCTCTATTACTCAGAGAGATGAAGGGAATGATAAAGGGGGAAGAAATTGATAAAGTGGGGATAGAAATTTCTCTGCATTGCTGGTTTGGAGAGCAAGAAACCTAACTTTGAGTAAAGGTGAGAGCCCAGGACTAGGTGAGCTCGGTGACATATTTAAGATGGATTTGGTTTTAAAAGCAGCACTTAGAAGGTAATAAAGAAAATGCCTGCAAGTCTTTGGGGCTTCTTGGCTTAAAAATGAAGCCAAATTTATGGGGAAAATAGTATGTTTAGGGAAGTAGGCTTTATATAACAGCACGATGCTTTTGGAAAACCACATGGGAAAATGTAGTTAGAGCTATCAAGCTAATAATACCTTTGGACTTTATCATTCTGCTCCTAAGAGTTTTGTGGTTTGGAAGAGCAAGGGCTTTGGATCTAGGCAGATCTGAGTACGAATCCTTGCTCTATATCCACTGGCTTGTGTGACTTAGCCAAATTTCTTACTTGTCTGGGCTAAGTCTCCTGTGAGAAAGAGGAAAAATAACATGCACTTCATGGGTTGTAAAACGTAACCTATCCACTACAGGTAGGTAAACTGCCCAGTACAGTGTTATACACATAATAGGCACTCAACAAATTGCTTTATTTTTTTTAAACAGCAATAATTATTATTTATTATGCAAGAGAGAATGTTTATTTAACAGTGAAAAGTTGGCAACAACCAAAATATCAAACAACAAAATGCCTAAGGACATCATGATATGTCTACTGAAAGGAGAAATGTAACCATTAAAAAATACAAACATGTGTCCACTCTGTATTTAAATAGTTTGTGATTACTTTTGTATACATTTGCTGGAAGTGAAATAAAATTGCACATACACTTATAACATTGTGTGTATAACATATAAATAACATATGTATAAGACATGTATACACACGTTTATACAACAAATAATTTTCTATGTTGTATTAAGTAGTATCATTATAGACTTCATTCATAATAATCATTTTTAAAATAATAAAATATTTTTAACCTAAAATGTCAAAATTAAATTCATGTCCTTAATTGAAGATAAAAAAAATTAGGAATGTGTAAATGGTCACTGAGTATTTCTGATGAATCTCTGAAGGAATATAACTTAAGCCAGAAACACCAAGCCCACAATTGCTGCACCAAACCTAAATAGATCCGTTCCAGAGATCTACCTCTAGATCTCTGCTAAAACAAAGCCATCATCTTCCTCATTTATTTAATTATTAGATATCTGTTGCAGATATTTACTATACCTGCTGTATGTCAGGTACCACACTAGGTGATAAAACTGTACCGTGTCCTGCCCTCAATAAGCACATAAACCCATAAAGAAGATAAGCTATTCAAACGTTTAGACATAAGGCAGGGGCAAGTGCCATAAGAGGTATACCAGGCACTTCAGGAGTTTTGTTCATCTTCTCAAATAAACCATTAGGTAGACATGAAGATGGAGATGTGTATTACAGGTAAAAAAAAAAAAATTAAAACTTGCCTAAAGACCACTCAGTAACTGGCAGAGTGGGGACCTGAACTCATGTCTTCTAATGACACACTCTGCTCTCTTCACTGTATCACAGCCTCTCCCTACATAAAGTGATCTGGACATTCTCTTTGCCAACATCTTCTTTGTCCTTCCTAAAACCCTAAGTAAGCATGTGCTGTTTCAGCTCATAAGAAGAAGAGCATGGTTCATGCCTATAATCCCAGCACTTTGGGAGGCTGAAGCAGGAGGATCCCTTGAGGCCAAGAGTTTGAGACCAGCCTGGGCAATATAGCAACACCCTGTCTTTACCAAAAAAAAAAAGAAGAAGAAGAAGAGGAGGAGGAGATGTCCACACTGTTTTCAGGGTATGTAGCCTGCAGCTGCCACTGCTGGGTGGAGCAGGCACTAGCAGCAGGGGCCTGGTTCCAGGGTCCTGTGTAGGCACAGAACGGTGACTCTGCAGGCTGGACTACCTGGCAGTGTCAGAGCCATGGATGGAGCATCTAAGGGACCATGAAATATTTGTTTCTGCTCCGTTTCAGGAGGAGTGTGGTGCAAAGAATTCTTCTTCTTCTCCCCAGACCTTATCTTCCTCCCTCTACCCCATCCTGACACTTTCACTTCCCTTTCCTCCTCTATTTCTTTCTCTCTCCTCTTCTCACTAAGATTTCTCCCCCCTCCCCACTTTTTTCCACTTCTTCTGCTTCTATAAGCTCTTTTCTCCTTGTCCCCAGGTCTTCTGCCCCAGGAGTCCTGAGGGTCTGGTCCCTGACCTCATAACCGTAACCCTCTCAGCCCCGGCCGCCTGCAGGCCTCCCTGAGCTGAGTAGAATCAGTCATGTCTGGCAGGGGCATAGAGGGAAAGGAACAAGGGCAGACATGGAGAGCCCAGGTCTAACACCTGAGCTTGTGGCTCAATAAATCCAGCACCACTACAATCTGAATTCATTGGAACCTAGTAAGGGTAAGTCATAGACCTATTATTGGCCACTAAAGGGAAGTGTGAAGGCAGCACTCACTACCTTTGGAGAGAGAACACTGTAAATGTCCTAAAGCCTCATGCTTTGGGCTATTTGTTTGCTGTGGGTTTTATTTCTCTTATTAGTTTGTTTGAACTATACATTTCAGGCACAGACTTTGAAAGCAGAACTAAAGCCCATCTTTATTTTTCACAGGTACATGTTTGCAGAAAGCCATGCTAGCTGCTGGCAGAGGTCCCAGAGTGTCTGGTATGTTTGCCAGCAGGTAACTCAGCACACAGGGGCCTGGACAATGGGCACATTTTATTAATAAAAACCAAAGACAAATAAACAATTGACAATGGTGATCTTTTCTCAGAAACTTGTGTCTGGGTGTCAGGACAGAGAAGGTCAGGCAAAGCAGATACAAGAAGTGTCCCAGCTGAGAAATGCAAGATGCTCAGCTGTGTCAAGGGAGCCACAATGGAGCATTTCGTGATCAGATGAGATGACTGAGGCACAGCCACCAAAATAAAAACCCACCTCTCTATATATAGCTCTTTGTAATTGAGACACTGTTACATGTGTACCAATACGATTTTTACAACACTCCAGTAAGGGAAGTAGGATAGGTGTGATGTTACTTAATAGATGAGAAAACAGGATCAGAGAAATTATGCAACTTGCATGAGTCCCATGGTGAGAGGCAAAGACAGGATTTCCAGCCAAGTGTGCTCTTCCCAAATTACTATAATTACCGAAAGCACTGGCTAAGACAATAAACAGTGTTGGGAATCCAAGTCTTCTTAATTCTAGGTCAAAGACCTTCTTACTATGTAAAAAACCAATCTATGTCATCAAATTTCTTTCCCTCTGGCTCTTAGTAAGGATTATTCTAATCAGCACTGCCTCTGGGCAAATAATGATAAAATAAAAAAGAAAGCAAGTGCTATGAACCAGCTCAGTTCTTGTCTTATTACACCTAATCTCTGAAACAATAAATACTGACTTTATCTGGAGGGTGGAAGGAGCATTCTATTTTCAGCTGCAGTGGGCTTTTGTCTTCAGAGGTCCAGCTTAGAAAAAAATAAGAATGTAAAAATTGACAGTCTGGGTCAACGTTAGCGTTAGGAAGCAGGGGGCAGGGTTTTCCTGTATGAATTCATGCTCAACGCTATTTAGAGATAATCCAAATCATCCTACCAATGAATTCCACTTATTTCTAAATGCTCACTTCTCATTAGTGCCTCAACACATAGGTAGTCTTGTCAAATGTTTTCTTTTTGTTTTGTTTTGTTTTGTTTGAGACAGAGTCTCACTCTGTCCCCCCCTGGGTAGAGTGCAGTGATGTCATCATAAATCACAGCAATCTCAAACTCCTGGGCTCGAGAGATCCTCCTGCCTCAGCCTCCTGAGTAGCTACGGTCAGCTAATTTTTCTGTTTTTAGTAGAGACTGGGTCGCACTCTTGCTCAAACTCCTGACCTCAAGTGATCCTCATACCTTGGCGTCTCAGAGTGCTGCTAGGATTATAGGCATGAGCCACGGCGCCTCACCCCAAACTTTTTCAATCTGCCCTCTGGACAACATCCCCTGGCTCAAGGACTGCGGGGAGTGGGGGGCATGGGAATGGGTCCCCAAATTTTTCCCCATTCCATTCTGCTGTTTTCTTAGAAAGCAGTGAGCTGTAACATGCCATCCATTTACACATCAACTCATCCAAGTTACTGTGAAAAAGAAAACAGAAGTCTGATCCCTTGGTTGGACAATTATTCACCTCTGGCTTCCAATACTAGTTTGAACATAACCTAGACCTTGCAATGTCTACACAAAATAAGAGCAGTAGCAGAGGAGCTATCAGCCATGCAAACAAACAACCAGCTATAAAGACATAACAGAGGAGCCATCAAAGTCCCCATTGGTTTTCTGTACCATGTTATGATCTTCTTCCATTTCACTTAGTTTTCTATTGGGTAACAGTCTCAGCATCCTGACCTTTTCTGAGAGCTGGAAAAAGTTGAGTCCAAAAAAGCTGAACTATTCCTCCAAGTTTACAAAACAGAACAGTAACTTCTGGCTTAGGATTCACCTTGAGGCTATACACCAACACCACATTGGTGTTCCAAGGTTTAGCTACAATACCATGAAAAGGCCACTTTCCTAAATCCTGTTTACCGAGATCTATACTCTCTCATTTGAAAGTGTCAAGATTATGACCTAAGCCCTACAGCCTTCACCTTGCTATAAAGAAAACAGCCTCATCACCTTGGATTCAGGATGATGTGGAGACACCTTAGTGGGCAACAAGCCATTTACCTACTGTCTATGGAAAAACCTAGACTGTGGGCCCCTGTAGAGCAGAGGCTTTGCCTTGTGGAAGATTATTTTTGCAGAGCCTAGTTCTGAACTTGGTACATGAACAGCACTCAACAGATACCTCTTGAAGCAATGCATGCACACGCAAGTTTAATTTTGAGAGATGAGAAAGACAAGCCTAGGCCTGTCAATTTGATTTGCTCTGGCATTCTGGGACTCTGATTTGGCCCAACATCCATTGAAAAGGTCATTAAACCAACCCTGTTTAAAACTACCAAGCTATTAGGTCATTAAGTATGAAATGTCCAATTTCCAATCAAAAAGTAGTTTATTATATCTCAAACAAGAAGCAGTACAATTAATCGAAGTGTGCGTCTAAACCATCCACATAGTTTTGCCATCTTAACAGTAGCTTGTTTATGCCAGCATTTAAGAAACCTGGAGAGCACGCAGCGATGAAATCGCAAAAGGCGTTTTCCACAACTTGTTGAGAATTGAATATTTTTCTTTGCAAGAAGTGGTCCAAAGCCTGGAAGAAGTGGTAGTCAGTTAGTGCAAGGTCTGGTGAATACGGTGGATAACAGAGAGTTTCAAGTCTAGCTTCTGTAGTTTGAGCAACGTTGTTTGTGTGACATATAGTCGAGTGTTGTCTTGCAAGAGGATTGGCCTGTCTCTAGTGACCAATCTCGGCTGCTTAATTGCAAGCATCCTCATCATTTCATCCAGTTGGTTGCGATAGACATCCGCTATAATCGACTGACCAGGTTTCATGAAGCTGTAGTGGATAATACCAGTGCTGGACCTCCAAACTGACACCATTAAATGTTTTTGATAAATATTCAGTTTTGGACTGTGTTTTGGCATTTCATCTTTATCTAACCATTGTGCCAAATGCTTGCAATTGTCAAAAAGAATCCATTTTTCATCACATGTAACAATACGGTGTAGAAATGGTTTGCCTTTATGTCGTAACAGCAAAGAAAGGCAAATTTCGAGATCATTTCTCTTCTGATGCTCATTTAATTCATGTGGAACCCATCTATCCAGCTGCTTTACCTTGCCCACTTATTTTAAATGGGCCCATATTGTTGGAATAATAATGTCAATCCTTGCTGCTAACTCACGTGTAGGTTGAGATGGATTCATAACCACTACGGCTTTCAGCTCATCATTATCCACCTTGGTCTCAGGTCGCCCACATGGCTCATTTTCAAGATTAAAATCACCAGAATGGAACTTCTCAAACCATCAATGTACTATACATTCATTAGCCACATCCTTCCCAAATACTTTGTTGATATTTTGAGCTGTCTGTGCTGCATTGGTTCCATGATGGAACTTATATTTGAAAATAACAAAAATTTTTGACTTAAAAATGGTTTCACAAAAATTGCTCTCAGAAAAAAAATTGAAAGATAATCACAAGCCAAAATGTGCTTTTGAAAGACTGAGGATGTACCTTCACAATAAAAATAAAACAATAAGTGTCAAAGTGAAATGTCAGAGCTATCAACTGTCAAATTTAGTACTTAAGGAAATCAGACATTTCATACGTAATTACCTAATATTTAATATAACCCAGACAGAAATGGCAAATCACCTGGTGGTGTGGGACACAGGTTTCTAATGCCCCCTGGTGGTCAGGATGGTTCCAGATGCCAAAGTCCCCACAGCTCTGCTGACATTTTCAATTTAAGCAACCCAGAAGCCAAGAGAGTCTGCAGGTTTCATTTGCTCCCTCCCCTCCTCCAAACAAGACAGTCTTTGGTCTGTGAGTCAGGAAGATGCCATCCCATCCCCAAAGTCTTCGAAGGAGGCTTCTCATCCCTGTCCTGAGAGCAGATGAGTATGTCAAGAAGCTGAAATGGAACCTTTTAAAGTGAATTGCCTTTCACTGAATGGTCTGTGGTTTCAGGAGTTCCTCGAGAAAAAG
This sequence comes from Cheirogaleus medius, assembly GCA_008086735.1. NCBI lineage: Eukaryota > Metazoa > Chordata > Mammalia > Primates > Cheirogaleidae > Cheirogaleus > Cheirogaleus medius. The sequence continues at coordinate 77,826,153 of VBSM01001265.1, read as the reverse complement.
ACCATTCAAGGAAAGTAATCATTTCCAGGCTAAAATGTTCAGATTTCCATTTATTTGGGGGTTTTAGGTCAGGTTACCCCTCTAAGCATAAAAGATCTTCAGAAACCCTTTCCAGCCTTGTGTTGCTAGCATTCCATGATTATATCGCCACTTTGTTGAAGAGAAACCAAGGATCCAAACCAATTATTGAAAAAATAAGCCAAGCACAAGTGGCTCACACCTCTAATCTCAATGCTTTGGGAGGCCAAGGTGGAAAGATCGCTAGAGGCTAGGAGTTTGAGACCAGCCTGGGCAACAGAGTGAAATCCTCATCCCTATAAAAAATAAAAAAACAAATTAGCCAGGCTTGGTGACATGTGTTGCAGACCCAGCTACTTGGGAGGATCCCTTGAACCCAGGAGGCTGCAGTGAACTATGATCTCACCACAGCAAGACCTCATCTCCTAAAAAAAAAAAACAAAAGAAAAAAAATCCTCTCAAGCTACAGAAGGTTTTTGGGTTTGTTTTGTTTTATTTTAAATGTGTGGTAAATGAAAGAAAAAAAAAACACAAAGCACCTAAGCTGCTGCAGGGAGTTGTAGGGTAAACACCACATGTGCAGGGATTTCTGGGTTTTATCCCCCTTCTGACTCCCCATAACAAGGAATAGTATCTGGTACATTAATACATATTTGGCAAATGGAATGAATGAATGAACTGAGCCTAAAGAGGAAGAGGTACTTTTTGAGGGAAATTATTGCATATTGGTACTAGTCAGTCTTTATTTGGAGACAATGTCATTTCCTCCTTTGCCAACCCTTAAACGAAGCTGAATTCTCATTTGTCTCAAAAATTATAGAACTTGAGGGCTATAGAAAACCTCAGAAATCATCAATCTAATCACTTCATTTGGTTTCATCCATTCACTTCGCAGATAAGTAAAATGAAGCTCAGAGACATTAAACAACACACCACAGGTCACAAAGCTATGTAATGGCAGAGCCTAAAGTGAATCCAAGTCTTCTCTCCTAACACTTTCAAAAAGAGTAATGATGTGCAAAGGTTTGGGCTGTGATCCACAATAAGAAATACGATGTGGTCTGGGCATAGTGGCTCACATCTACAATCTTGGCATTTTGGGAGGCTGGGGTAGAAGAATTGTTTGAGGCCAGGAGTTCAAGGCCGGCCTTGGCAATACAGTGAAACCCCTTTCCCTACAATAAATTAAAAAATTAGCTGGGCATGGCTGTAAGTGCCTGCAGTCCTAGCTACTTGGGAGGCTGAGCCAGGAAGATTGCTTGAGCACAGGAGTTCCAGGTTACGGTGAGCTATGATCTATACACTGCACTGTAGCCTGGGCAACAAAGTGAGACCCTATCTCAAAATAATAATAATAATAATAATGCAATGCGACCCATTATATGCATGCACACGTGCACATGGAGCACACACACACTACTAAAAAGAATTTAATGAAACAACACTCACCTTTTCCATGTAACATACCCTGATCTGTTGTGTATTCTATTCTATTTCATTTTTTATAATATTATGGTCACAACTCGCTAAATTAATTTTACAACTTGAGATTTTAAAAAAACACTCCACTGTAGCATCTGGCACAAGGCTAAAGTCTTCCAGTATCTTCTGCCAACAAAGAGAACTAGAATGGCCAGCTTCTTGAGATCTCTTGGCCCAAAGATCATAACTTTGGGACTTGATACAGGCAGTATCTCCCACTGTCACGTTTCATTTGCTTCCAAGAGCCCAGTTCAAGCAACACGCCTTTCCAGCCTGCGTAACTGCAACAGGGCATTTCAAACACACACCAGGGTCATCAGCAGCAGCCTTGCACTCGTCCTTGACAGGTCCTCTACCTCACTAGTTAGTACGTAAAACAGCACACCCTTATCTCCCACTGGCCTTTCCCCTGCCCTGGGAGCCTGCGAAGGGGGAGGATGGTGGCAGCCGGAACAAGAAGAGCAGAAAAGGTCAGAGCAGGACAAGTAGGTGGGTCTGAGAAGGTCATCAGCTACATAAGTAGGTGTGAACAGATGGACTGCTGGACGGTCTTAAGGTGGTAGGCAGCCTCTCTCTCTCTCTCTCTCTCTCTCTCTCTCACACACACACACACACACACACACACACACACAGGATTACAACAGACTCTCCCCTCTTCTCCTAACCCTGTTTGACCACTTTCTCTACCATCTCTTCCCCTGACCCCTTCTACCAAATTCTTTCCCCCTCTATCTCTCTGGAGCTAAGATAGTTAACGTGGTGGGAAGATGGTTTCTTGGCTATTTCCCTTCTAACTGGCAGATTGGAACTTTCTACTCTGACTTCCCATTTTCCTGCTGAGAATCAGCAAGACAGGATTTGGCAAAGGGGTGCTCTGTGGCAGCCAGGACTGAAAACCTCCCCACAGCAACCTGGGCACATTCCCACGACTCCCTGACACCAGGCAGACTTTCCAAGACTGGCAGCTCGGCCCCTCTCTGGAGCAGTGCAAAAGCTGCAGGCTGCCCCTGGCTCTTACCAGTGGGTCTCGGGCTGGCTACAAGGCTGAGTGGTGAAGGCCGTGAGCCGGGAAGGGAAGTTGGGCAACGCTTTGAACATTTATTGCCCATTCCAGATTTTCTCATAAGCAGTTTTTGAGACTAGGGTTCCAGGACTAGGGTTCTGTTCCTGAAAGGGGAAGATTAAAATGAAGCTAGGAGGCAGGAGAGCACCACCCTAACCCTAGTTCTGCCACCAAAGTACTGTGTGATCTTGAATCAGTCACTTAACCTCTCTGGTTCTCAGTTACCTCATTTTTAATATGTGAGATTAGATTTAAAAAACAATTAATTAGTCATCTTCAATGATCCTTTCAATTGTTCAAGGAACTAATTCATTATCTTGAAGACTGCCAAGTAAAGGAAATGAACCAAGCATTTGTCCCATGTTCCTGTATCAACTACAACCCTGGAAAATCAAATAACTGTTGAGGGGAAGCACCTCATTTAAAAAGTATTCCAACCAATGAATGAAAAAGAAATGATGTGATATTACCATTCTGCAGCATCTAATGAACTGATGAATCAAGACATTGAGCACTAGCGACGACTCATGTCACAAAAAAGAGAGGCAACCAGACATTATGTGCTTCCTGATAAAAGAACATAACACCGCCCACAATCTTGCCAGAAAGATCGAAACTAGTCAGATCAAACTTCTGGATCCAGCAACCAATTTGCAGGGAATAAAGAGGACAGAGAACATGTTGAACTGCACTCTGAGTGTGTAATCAGCAAAATCCAAACAGCAAGAAACTCTACAGGTCGAATGCCCTGGGTTCTTCAGTAAAAATTAAGTTTAACTAAAAGAAAGTAATGCAAGGTGAACCTATACAGTAAAAGAGACTTATAGACACGTTAATTTTTTTAAACGAGGAAGACTCCATTAGAATGTCAGGAGAGTCACAGTTGGATGATAAAACTAAGGAAACACAAGAAAATGATTACTCTAAGAGTCAGTGGTTTGATTACTTTTGGGGAAGGAAGAGTCTGTAATTGGATTAGGGTACATAGAGGGGCTTCCAAGGTAGCTGGCAGAGTCCTATTTCTCGTGTATCTTTTCCTGTATCTGTGTTTTATTTTACAATAAGATAGTTTAAAACAGAGAGAGAGAGAGGCCGGGCAAGGTGGCTCACGCCTGTAATCCTAGCACTCTGGGAGGCCGAGGC
>VBSM01001265.1:77805875-77816992 GCA_008086735.1 Cheirogaleus medius | reverse complement strand
TGCCCAGTAATGGGATTGCTGGATCAAATGGTAGATCCACATGTATTGCTTTAAAGCATCTCCATATTGCTTTCCACAGAGGATGAACTAGTTTGCAGTCCCATGTATGCTGATTTTTAAAGACAGATGGACAGATAGATAGAAATATATGTATATATATACACATACATATTCATGAAGAAAACAATAGCCAAGATACAGCAAATAAGAGGAGGATTAAGATTGAGAGAGAAGTTTCTTTTTTAATATCAAGAAGATGTACATTTATGAATAAAAAGGAATGAACCACTAGAGAGCAAGAGATCAATGATTCAGGAGAGAAGAAATCATTCATGAAGCTAAGTATAAAAAAAATGGGTAGGTGTGACCCAGAGCACAGGGGAGGATTTATGAGAAAAATAGCCAGCATTTATTGGACACTGAGCATAAGCTAACCGCTATAATGGGAGATAAAGATATTGGTATTGATAGTGAGAGATAAGCAGTCTTTAATTCTCATATCAACCACACAAGGAGTTTAATATTACCTATATTTTACAAATGAGGAAACTAGATCTTATAAGTTTAGCAACTAGCCCAGGCCCACATTTAGTAAGTGGCCGAGTTGCGATGTCAAGCTAATATTATTTAGCTTCAGAGCATATGCACTTTCCACTTAATCAAGATGCCACACTTTGGAAATCAGGTTCCTCCCTGCCATAGGAAGACAGAAACAGAATAGGTGAAGAGAGAATGAGAAAGGGACAGAAAGAGAGAGAGAGAGAGAGACTCTGAAGTAGGAAACACTCTTAAAGCACATGTCCAAGTGAGGCTGGGTTCTCCGGAGTGTTCTCAGAGGACAATCTTAGCTGACCTACCATTGCACGTTCGACTCTGGGTCTACTCTCCGTGCGTCTCCATCTTGCTCTGTGACCCAGGAAGCTGACCCTTCTCAGTAGCATAACTATCTCTCTTGCCCTCTGTCTTCTGGTTGGGTCCTGCCAGGGAGGCACCGGCTGGAGAGAGAAGGGCAGGAGGAGAGTGGGGACAGGGGCTTTCTCCTTGCCATATCCCCAGGGATTGATTTCATCTTTGTACCAAAGGCCACAGCTCGGGTCAGGCAACCCTCTCCTACACCTGCTGCTGCCCCCACCTCCTGGGTGCTTCATTTATCCCTTTCTGATGTCTCTTAACTCTACTAACACCTTTGAAAAGAGTTCCTTTATTAAACTCTCCCCTACTACTCCCCAAATGTGCCATCTGTGTCCTGCCAAGTCCTGAGAAGCCACATGTTCACATACGATCCTGGATGCTTTTTCATAAATGCATAACACAGTCACCCACATTCATCCACACCCTTAAATATCACACTCATCTATGTACATCGACCAACTGCAAGGTCTTCAGAATGGAAACACTGAGGCATTTTTCACAATGGAAGAGAGTTCTAACCTGAACCTGGGAGTTCAATACCAGTTTAAACATCACAGCCAAAATAATTTAAAAATCAATGGTACTTAATCATGGACCTTAGTATTCTTAACTCCTCTAAAATCCCCTAAAAAAAAAAACCCAAATTCTGGATTTGACTAACCTAGGTTCAGAAGCGGAAAGAAATGCACCAGATCTGAAGCTACAATTAGGTTCGGTATCAAAGCTACTCCCAGTTCTGGTCTTAAAAGGGAGGCTAGCCAATCGTTCTGTTATGATTCACACTTTGCGATTAGAAATTTAATTTAAAATATTAATTTACTTTTCAAAAGGGTAATGAAAGAAATCAATGTCCTCAGAACTGCTGCTCCCTTGTCCCCCTCCTCCCCCTCCAAAAAAACCCCCTAGTTTTTCTACTGATGTCATTCACTTATTCTGAGAAGGTGAAACCACACAAGTTTTACTTTGAATGTGTAGTTCCTTTCTCAGGCTCTGAGCTCGCCCGGGTAGGTGCTGGTCAGAGGGAGGCTCCTCTGCCCTGAGAGAGCACCGTTCCCAGTGTGGGTGACAGAGCCGCGGGTGCTGGCTGCCAACACCAGTCCCATCCAAAGCCTCCAGTCCTAGCTGAGTGACTTCAGGCCAGTCACCACCTTACTCACTCTTTCTGCCTGAGCCCCTGCTTATGTCAGTTGTCAAAAAACAGATTTACAATAAAGCAGTAGTTCACGATTTTTTCAAGTATGGGGGTTGAAATGCATACCTGATGACTGAAAGAAAAAAAAAGTATCAGGGTTGCTTTTTTATCATGAAAAAATAGTATAGTCCCAAGAGATGGTGGCTCTGTTTATGTATTTGGTCCCCCAATAGTGCTCAGTGCATGGTAGTATCTTTGCTGTACCTCCACAGCCCCACAGGAACCTTCAGCCCAAGTATTCGAAGCTCTGGACAACAAAATCCCTTCCAGTTCCAGAACGTTGATTTTTTTTTTTTTTATGTGAATGCCTCAGACCTGCCATTCATATAAAGACCTGGCTGCAAGAATCTCAACTGGACAGACATGGAAAGGCCTTCTGGAGGTTATCACAGCCATACCTTTGTCTCCAGAAGGCTTTTCCATGTCTGCCCAATAAGAAAAAGACAATGATGACAATTTGGGATGCAGCTCTTCTAACAGGACTCATGATACAGAGAACCTGGATTGCCACTAAGCAGTGCCCTTTTCCCGTGAAATGCACCAGATTCAAGATTTTCTGAAACAGCCAGAAAACCAACCCAGCAGCAGCCTCCTCCTAGAGCGGCCACTCTCAGGGCCATTGTCACCACCATCTGTTCTATGCCAAGACAAGGTTCTGGGGCTCCCGGAGCATCTCATAAAAACAGATCCAAGAACTGTGCAGGGAAAGGTTGGAGAGGGATTTGGGAGAGGAGCGAGGGAGACACTCCCAGAGCCCCTCAAAAATGCGCAAAGCTTGCTCATTTCACCTCTGTGCAAGAGTCCCCTACCTCTGGCCAGGGTTTCCATGGAAACCTTATAAGTTCTATCTATAGAAAAAAATTAAAAATAAGAAGCACCCTGAGGTATGTATGAATTAGCTCCAAGGAAGGCAGGCAGAGGAGGAGGGAGTGGGGGCTCACGTGGGAAGAAACAGAGCTGATCATTATCCTGATACATAAAAAAGGCCTTGCAAAAACACACTGTCTTCAGTCAGAGAATCAGGAGGGACAGGCAGGTGTGACACACTGGGAGCTCGAGGTAGGGTTACACTGGCATGTATAAGCAACTAAATGGATAAGAGGGGACCAAGAGTCACCTCCTGAAAGGATCTCAGGCCAAGGGACACAGAGGAGGAATGACAGGACAGTAGGCAGAGAGCAGAGCTGGTGGCAGTGTTCAAATAGGGGAAGGCAGCAGCCTCCTATACTCTCTATAACCTTAGGCTAACTGCGGAGAGTCAATCAGTCCATCACCCACATTTCCAGGTTTGAACACTTCAAATATCAAGCCTTAAAGTAATAATAAAGTCTCTGGAGATGTGTAGTACACTTTTATTTTGTAAAACTCCAATGCCCTGCAAGGAAGGACTCTGCTAAACTTTTTCTCTTAATCTTGATTTCAGATAAAGTTTGAGTGAGGACTGAGTATCTGAATTTTAGATGTCATACAATTTGCTTTTTATATTATTTATTTTTAATTTTATTTTATTTTATTTCAGCATATTATGGGGGTAATGCTTTTTATTTTATATATATATATATTTTTTTTTTTTTTTTTTTTTTTTGAGACAGGGTCTTACTCTGTTGCCTAGGCTATAGTGCAGTGGTGTCATCATTGCTCACTACAACCTCAAACTTCTGGGCTCAAGCAATCCTCCTGCCTCAGCCCCTTGATTAGCTGGGACTACAGGTATGCACCACCCTGCCCGGCTAATTTTTCTATTTTTAGTAGAAACGAATCTCACTATGTTGTTCAGGTTGGTCTAGAATTCCTGGCTTCAAACGATCCTCCCAAAGTACTAGGATTATAGGTGTGAGCCACCACACCTGCCATTTGCTTTTTAAAAATAGACCATGAGAATCAAAGACCTAACGTAAGAACTAAAGCTATAATATACTCAGAAGATGACACAGGCATACAGCTTTGTGACCTTGGATTAGGCAATGGTTTCTTAGCTATAACACCAAAAGCACAAGCAATAAAAGACAAATAAACATCATCAAAATTAAAAACTTTTGTTCTTCAAAGGACACCATCAAGAAACAGAAAAGAGAATCCAAAGAACTGGAGAAAAGTTTTGCAAATCATATCTTTGATAAGAGACTTGTATCTAGAACATATAAAGAACTCAATAACGAAAAGACAAAAAACCTAATTTTAAAATGGGCAAAGGATCTAAATAGACAGTTCTCCAAAGAATAGTTAATAATGGTGAGTAAGTACATTAAATAATACTACACATCATTAGCCATCAGGGAAATACAAATCAAAACCAAAATGAGATACCACTTGCTAGCCACTAGGATGGTTATAATAAAAAAGACAGATGATAACAAGTGCTGGTGAGGATGTGGAGAAATTGAACTCACATACACTGCTGCTGGTGGGAAGATAAAATGGTGCAGTCACTTTGGAAAACAGTCTAGCAGTCACTCAAGAGGTTTAATATAGAGTTATCACATGACCCAGTAATTAAATTTTCAGGAATATATCCCAGAGAAATGAAAACATATGTCTACACAAAAATTTGCATATGAATATTCATAGCAGCATTATTCATAATAGCCAAAAAGTAGAAACAAGCCATTTGTCCATGGCCTGATGATCAGATAAATATAATGTGGTTTATCCATACAATGAAATATTATTCAGCAATAAAAATAAATGAAGTAGCGCTACCTGCTACAACATGGATGAACCCTGTAAACATTAAGTCAAAAAAGCCAGACACAAAAGACCACATATTGTATGATTCTATTTACAAGAAATTTCCAGAATAAGCAAATCCATAGAGATAGAAAGTAGATTGGTGATTGCCTAGGACTGTGAAGATTGAGAGGCAATAGGGAATTGACTATTAATGGGTACAGGACTTCTTTGGGGGGGTGATGAAATGTTTTGAAATTGATTATGAAGATGGTTGCACAACTCTATGAATGTACCAAAAACTACTGGATTCTACACTCTAAATCTGTGAATTATATGGCCTGTGAGTTAGAGCTTATAAAGCTGTTATTAAAAAAAATAGACTATACAGCAAAGGACATGCATAGACATTTCTCAGAAGAAGACATACAAATGGCTGATAGGTATATGAAAAATTGCCCAACATCACTAATCATCAGGAAAGTGAAAATCAAAACCACAATGAGATATTATCTCACCCCAGTTAGAATGGCTATTATGAAAAAGACAAAAAATAATAGATGCTGGCGAGGACATGGAGAAATGGGAACTCTTACATACGATTGGTGGGAATGTAAATTAGTACAGCTATTATGAAAAACAGTATGAAGATTTCTCAAAAAACTAAAAATAGAACTACTATACAACCCATCAATCCTACTACTGGGTATTTATCTAAAGGAAAGAAAACCAGTATATCAAAGGGATACCTGCACTCGCACGTTTACTGCAGCGCTATTCACAATAGCAAAGATATGGAATTAGCCCAGGTGTCCATCTATGAGCAAACGGACAAAGGAAATGTGGTATATATGCACGATGGAATTCTACACAGCCATAAAGAATGAAATCCTGTCATTTGCAGCAACAGGGATGGAACTGAAGGACATTGTTTTAAGTGAAATAAACCAGGCACAGTAAGATAAATATCACATGCTCTCGGTCATATGTGGGACTGAAAAAGAGGATCTCATGGAGGTAGCGAGTAGAATGACATATACCGGAGACTGGGAAGGGTGTGTGTGGAGGGGAGTTGGGAATGCAGAGAGGGGGTTAATGGGTACAAATATACAGTTAGATAGAAGGCATAAGTTCTAGTGTTTGATAGAAGAGTAGGGTGACTATAGTTAACAACGATGTACTGTACATTTCAAAATAGCTAGAAGAGAGGACGCGAAATTCTCCCAACACATAGAAATGGTAAATATTCAAGGTAATGGATATCCTAAATACCCTGACTTGATTGTTTTCAGGGATTTTCACTACCCTGATGATTACTGATGTTGAGCAATTTTTCATATACCTATCAGCCATTTGTATGTCCTCTTTTGAGAAATGTCTATTAATGTCCTTTGCTATATGGTCTATTTTTCTTAATAACAGCTTTATAAGCTCTAATTCACAGGCCATACAATTCACCAATTTAAAATGTAGAATCCAATCATTACGCATTCTATACATGTAACAAAAAAACACACGTACCCCACAAATATGTACAATATAATGTATCAATAAAAAAATTTTAAAAATAGACCATACCATACAAACCTGTATCGCACTGACCCTGCCTTTATTTAAAGTTCTGATTGTTTTTCATCATGGATATTTTTTGCATTATTTTTACTTTTAAGAATATGTTGTCTTAATATATTATGAATCTCAATTATTGAGGTTTTTGGCACCTCCTTAAACTTTGTGCCGAGGCAAGTGCTTCACTAGCCTCACCCTAGTCCTGGCCCTGAAGTGGGTATGATAACAAAGACATGGTCATTTAAAGAGCTTTCCTGATCCAAGAAGGATCCAGTGGAGGCCTCCTCCAATCTTTCTCAGTGTTCTCCTCCTCTCTCCCCAACCTGTGTTGCCAACTGCGCGCTTTACCACCTAACCCTCCCCATGCAGCTGTGCGGCTCCTTCACAGACACTCTCCCCCACTGGCTTCGTGTGTGTGTATATAATTATGAAGAATAAAAAAGGTTATGTAAAAACTGAAAGTGGGCAACCATCCCAACTGCAAAAAATAAGAAGAAAGTAAATTCTACAAATTATAGACCACTGAACATGAAATGGATCACTATTAGAATTCTAAAACCGTATTATTTTACAACATGGTTTTATGAAGCATTCAGAAAGTCAAGTGGTTACCAACAGCAGCCAGTAAAGTTTCCTAAAACCAAAAAATAGCAAATCAATCTCATGGTCTTTTTTTGGATACAGTTATTAAACTACAATAATAGATTAGGGAATTGCTAAACACAGTGCGTCTCTAGATTTTAGCAATGCATCCAGCAGCATCTTTCTATTGTTATAAACAGTATAAAGCTATGTAGGCAAAATGATTGTACATTAGGAAGAGTTGTGGTTATTTGATTGATGGTATACTAGTTACTATAACATCAATATATGTCAACAGGGTAAAGTAGCTGCAAAAAAAAAAAAATCTAAATTGGTCTTGAGCTCCATTCAAGTCCAAGGGTCTGAAAGAGCCCAGCTTTACTCATCAGCTGACTTCCCAGGAGTACTATGCCCTGGTCTGGGGGGTTCCACTATCATGGGGATACTAACCAAATGAAGTGCTTCCAGAGAAGGACAACTGGGCTGGAGTGGAGACTCCAAAGATTATAAACACTTTTTATGAAAAAATGGCAGCAGAGTATTTTTGTGAAGCTGTAAGCAAAACATGATGGCTACTTATAAATATTTGAAAGGCTCAAATAAAAAAGAAAAAACAGCTGAAGCAGCTCTACATCATACTCAAGGGAAGATGTAAAGCCAGGCAACAGAAGTTATTAAACAAAAAGTCAGTTCTAACAAAAAGAAGCGCTCCTCTTCACAGCCTGAGCTTGTCCTATGATCAAATGGCCTGCCTTGTGAGGTAGCATCACCTTTCAATGAAAGCACGCAAATGGAAAGCCATACTGGGATGTTGCAGATAGGATCCAAATAATTAGACAAGGCTGGACCACATGTCTTATTGGATCCCTTCCAAATCAGAGACACTATGAATCTACGTTTCTTTTCTTTTTTTACCTTTCATATGCTTTCTGCTATAGCAAGTGAGTATTTGGAAGATGTTCTTAAAGTGTAACCCCTTATTTTCACCTCATTCCATCTTTCTAACATTAATTCCTGCTCTGGAACCCTCCTTCCTCCCTCCCTTCTTGCTTGCCACCATCTTCCCATGTTCCTCTTTAGACTGACAAGGTACAATTCTGCAAGCCCTTCCCACAACCCCCACTGAAACTGGGTGCTTAAGAAGCCTCAAAAAAAGAAAAGAATAACAGAAGAGAAGACTGAACTCAAGTGCCATATTGTGTCTGTTATATTTCGGTGTTAAATCCCCAGCACTTACTTACTCTGGGACACCTGCAGATGTTCAGTGAACTGACTAAACCGGGTTCACATGAATTATCCTCAGAATGTCTCCATATGCTGTAGTCTTTCTGCATAAGACTCAATGCTTGTAACATTGAGTGTCTGTTTCCCTGCTTTACTGGTAACTTCCAAAGGCCAGACTGTGATGGCTTTCGTTTCTGCTAAATTCCCAGGAAGATATTCAGTAGCTAGAATTTTTTTTTTTTTTTAGAGACAAGATGTTGCTGTGTTGCCAGGCTAGTCCTGAACTCCTGGCCTTAAGCGATCCTCCCACCTCGGCCTCCTAAAGTGCTGGGGTTACAGGCATGAGCCACCGTGCACGGCATAAATCTTTATTCATTTAACTACTATCTATTGGCTGGGCATGGTGGCTCTTGCCTATAACCTTAGCACTTTGGGTTGGCAGAGTAGAGAGGATCACTTGAGGCCAAGAGTTCAGGACCAGCCTGGGCAACACAGCAAGACGCTACAAAAAAAATTTTTCTTTAATTAGCTTGGTGTGGTGGGACTAGCCTGTCCCAGTTACTCAGGAGGCTGAGGTAGAAAGATTGCTAGAGCCCAGGAGTTTGAAGTTACAGTAAGCTCTGATTACACCACTATGCTCTAGCCTGTGTGACAGAGCATGACCCTGTCTCTAAAATTAAATTAAATTTATCTTGCCCTTCCCCCATGTATTGCAGACTGAGATTATACTCTAAGACCAAGTGTGAGACAGTGCATAGAACTTGAGAGCCAGCTGGGATGTCAGAAAATAGCCAACACAATCCCACCATTTGACAGATGAATAAACTGAGGGCCAGAGTGATGAAATATTCAGCTAGGAAGTAGCAGAGTTGGGAATCAAAACCAGTTGTTCTGGTTTTGATGGAGACAGACAATTGTCATAGGAGTAAAAAGCACAGGTTTTAGAATCATGAACGTGGGTTTCAATGGAAGTCTTCCTCTGACCAATCTGTGATCTTGGTGAGTTAATCAGTGTCTTTAAGCCTCAGCATTTTTAGAAGTCAACAGAAAAGATAACACCTTCTATACCCTCCCTGGAACAGAGAAAATGCTTAATAAACATGAGCTTTGATAACTATTACTAAGTCCAGTGCTCTGAGAACCATAACACATGGGCCCTTGGCTTTGTGCCTGTGGAAACAGAAATATATCTAGGCTAAGTGGGGGAAAAAAAGAATGGAAAAAACACCAAGGGCCTGCTATGTGCTAAGCACTTTTTCAAACTCAGTCTAAAGCAGAGAAGCCACATACATAGAAGGTGGCAGAACCACTGCCATGTGCACAGATGCCTGCTTTCAGCTGAGAGCACGTGGCAGGGGAAGGCAATCCGTTTCGTTCAAATTCAGCATCTTTTGCTAGTCTTTTCTTTAGACAGCTAAGCTTTCTTCTCAAGTCCCTAACTCAGGGCCTTCCATATGGAGAATAACAAACAGAGCGCCATTGGAACTGCTAAGTGTGTATTACAATATCTTCCAGCTCTTCTGGGTGGTACTTGAGGGCAGAGGGCAGAAGCACATCCAGTTCTGAGACCTGGAGCTGTGCATGCTCGACAAAAGCCAGGAGTGGATAAACAGGGCATGACGATGCGTCACCCGTTCCCTTCTGGCTTGTTTTCTTGCCCCCTTGTCTACTGCTTTTGATGTTCACTGCACCCGGCTCCAGCTTCCCATGCATCACGATCCCCTTCTCGGTGGTGTAACTGCTGAGACGCCACACTCTGAAGACTGCTTGACTCAGTTCCCCCAAAAGAGCTTCCTTTTTTCCTGTACCCAGCACACATCCTGTCCTCTTAGCTCTGATGCTTTGTCTACCCACAACATCTCATTATACCCGGAAAATCTCATCAAACTTGAGCTTGAATTTATCTCACATGAGTGAGATAAATTCTGGAATTAATTTGGCTGCTGATGTTTTTAGGCATTTATCTGTAGATTTATATAACAGTTACCATCCTAGCACAAGGTGTACAGAGACAAGACAGAGGAGATGCTTCCCAGGATAAATCAGTCTTAAGCAAATGCAATAATATTTTCTTATTGGATCTATTTATTAGACTGTCAGAAGAATTCAGGAGCTGAGGGGAGGAAGTTTTGAAGGAAGGTGTGGTTTGTTTGTCAAAGCAGACACTTGAGTTCTTTTAGAACAGTTCTCCGGAATGATTCAAGAAGGTAAAAATGGATAAGAGACAGAAGGATAATGCTGATCACTGTAGGTAGAACTCCATGTACTTTTTTGCAGGTTTAAGATTTGTAGAACTTAACTACTAAACTAATGCTACATGTGTTTCTTTAGTTAACTAGCAGTTATTGAGTTTCCAAAATCTCACGGCAATTCTAAAACACAGCAACTACTTGGATCACAGAGTGGGCAGGAATAGCAGCCCAGACTCAACCCCTGTGGGAGGAAAGAATTCAAATTCCAAGGACTTGGTCCAAGTTCCCCCACAACCCTTATCTACAAAAAATCCCTATTCCTTAACCAGATGCCAGAAAAAAGGGCAAGATTGGGTAAATAGAAACAAAAAGGAGAATCATGCCCAGGTTCACAAATGAGAGATTGCCTTTGCATTTACGATGGTTCTCTTTAGGAACTGATTAGACTAGAGTGACCTTATCTTGCTCTAGTCCATCAGGATTCCAAGTCTCCTGATTGCCATTTGAGATAGTTCCTATTTTCTGTAACAAGACTCAAAAGCCACACCTTAAAAGTAGGATACCTGAAAACCTTCACTGTACTTATCTCTATTTAAATAGAAAATACTGAAAACAATTGACATAAACAACAATGGAGAAGAGGTAGTACACCTTGCTCTTGTGAAGGCTGTGCCTCGGTGTTCATTTACTCAACACATTTTTATGAGCTCTAACTCTATGAATAAAGCAGGATGCAAAATTGCACACACCATCTGATTAGAAGCATGCCAAAAAAAAAA
>VBSM01001265.1:77791779-77805775 GCA_008086735.1 Cheirogaleus medius | reverse complement strand
TAGAGAACACTTCCCATATAGGAGGTACTCAGTTAATATCTGACTGCCAAACAGATGAGCACACAAAAACTAGATTCCTGGATAACTCACCCTCTACCTGTTCCCACCGTCCTTCACCCTTCAACATCATACGCCTTTTGCTTGCTCACGCTCGTTCACATCACCTCCCTTGTGTGAAATGTTTTTCCTATTAATTTTCCATGTATGTCAGTCTTGCTCACGGTTCAAGGCCCAGTGTGATGCTCACCTTCTCCAAGACCTCTTCCTTATTAATATAATATTTATTATGTTCCATACCGGGCATTGAGTATATGGTTTTTTGTTTGTTTGTGTTTTTTTGAGACACAATCTCGCTCTGTTGCCCCAGGTAGAGTGCAGTGTCATCATCTTAGCTCACTGCAACCTCAAACTTCTGGGCTCAAGCAATCCTCCTGCCTCAGTCTCCCAGAGTGCTAGGATTACAGACATGAGTCACTGCACTCAGCCTGTTAATTATTTTTTAAATGACTTCTTGCCCAGCCATTTGGGGAGAGAGGTAATTTATGCTTCTTTGTACCCCCACTCCCATAAATCTGGTAATCTGATAAACCATTTCTGATTCCTTTGTTTCATATAACATAGTTGTGTTAGAAGCTCAGGCTCCGAAATCACATCTAGATTTGAACCCTAGACCTGAACACCAGTAAAATAACCTTGAGGAAGTCTTTTAGCTTCCCAAATCTTAGTTTCCTCATCTCTAAAACTGGGAAATTACTAATACTGACTCACATGGTATTGTAAGTTAAGTGAGATCATGAATGTACTGTGTGCTCAGCAGAGTTTGACACATGGTAAAAGTTTCCGTAAGAGACTGTTAATGACAATGATGATAAGCATGAAAATGACGGTGATTTTTCAGATATGGATCAGACCTGGATTGCTGCCAAGGTCAAATGAATATTTTTTTATTGAAACTCGGTGATTACTTTGCTCTAAGTGACATTGGGGAAGACAGATGCCATCACGCCCTACCGAATGGCAACGCAGCACCAGAGCTTTAAATTATGTTTAAATGCAGCTCATTCCTAGGATTGCTTCTTTCATATCTGTTATCTCATGACCCAAGCACTCAGCCCAGAGTGAGAGCCCATTAGCCATACCCTGACGTGATCTAGAAATAAAAGCAGAGGGTCACTGTCTGTAGCTTTGCAATAATTTAACCAAATGGCAGACAAGTACACCAGCAGATGTTAGCAAAATAAAACTGAAAGGCTGTAATGCCTGTAGGGTCAGCGATCTCCAGAATGCCAAGACCGTCTTTAACTTGCCCTTCCTGCAGTGAACGTGAGTTTAGGCTTCTCTTGGGCTTTTATTCCAAAGATAGTAAATCTGTGGTTAGAAATCGCTGGACCTTAATGATACCCATGTTTGAGAGATGGCTCATTGAAACTCTGCACTGTGGTTTCAGCTAAACGTTCAACAGAGACAGTGGTTTATTATGAGAGAGGAAGGGAGCTGTAAGCAGGACAGTGATGTTTATTTCGTGTTACCATTTTCTGTCTCCAAGACTTAACAGCAAAATGGCCTACCTTGGAAAACGAGGCTCGGTGTGGCTGGGGCACAGGAGAATGAAACAGATAAAACACAAAAGTATTTAATGAGATATTTAAGAACAGACAGAAACAATAACACAGATAACAGAGAGACAATCCAGACTACAAACACATCATTTAGAGCATTTTGGAAGCAGTTAATAGCATCTGAACAGACCGGGAAAATAGTCAAAAGCACAGATACCATTGATACATTGAAACACCTACCACATCTCACATTTCTCTTCACACTAGCGTGTCTGAGTAGATACTCAGTAAAGCTATTAACATGGATGCCTACATGGCTGTTAACTGAGAGTTTGTCCAGATGGGAGTCTCCCTGGGGAAAGCAAAATCAGAGAGCAAAACAATCAGCAAATAGGAAACGATTCTCCAAAACAACCATGAGTGCTGTATACAGCTAAACTCTTAGGGATCCCACACCAAGGAAAAAGGAGCATATATAATTTCTTTGAGGGTTCCAAAATATAATTTATTAACTCATGTTCTGGGGAGGCAGAGGTGGGAGACCGGGAAACTTTCTCAGAGGACTTCCCTAACTTTCTTATGAGCAGTTTAACTGGTTCCCATATATTTTCTTGTCCATAGCCAAATCACTTTCTCCCACCTGTGTATGAAAGAGATACGTCTTGGAGATCATCTTTCTAAACATGTTTCATCCTTTTCTATGATAGCATGCCCCTTCCGTGACAGAAATCCCAGAGTTACGGAGGTCTGCTTGCTGCCTGCTTCTGCAGCAATAAACACCTAACCTACCAAACTCACTGACAGCCCCTCTTCTGAAAGGGGGAGCTGGATTTGTAAGAGCACTGATTCTGTTTCCTCTCCTGAGGCAGGTCAGAGAGTCCGTGCCATACCTTGGCAGGCCAGAAGCCAGGTGACAGATGACTGGCAAATAGAAAAATCCATGCCCATGCTATCTGAAGCTCACCTGTACCCCTACATCCTCCAGCTACAAGGCCAGGTAAATCCTGTTGCTGGTCTACATGGTTCTAGCTTCTCTGCTGAATGAGAGACCAGTGATGTTTTAGAAAGGGTCAGCTCTCAATTATCAACACAAACCTCTGCCTCCTAACAGAGAGTGACCTATTATAAATAATCAAAAGATTAATTTTTATTTGCTACTCATATGCACATGATTGTAACATGTGTGGTGGCAAAACAAAACTGACTTGCTCAAACCACCCTCCCTTAAGCACACACTCACCCAAAAACAAGGGAAGGGGGAGAAAGATTGAGTGGGTACAGGATGAAAAATTTACAAGATAGTCTACACGTAAGGCCAACTGAGGACCAGAACATTTTGCAGGCTGCCCCGCAAGCTGTCATCTAGATCGGAGCACTATTCCACACCACCTCAAAGTACCCTTCTCTAGCAATTAGGGCATGGGGCTCTCCCAAGAGAGCCTCGGAGCACTAAATTCTGTCACAGAAGATGGGTTCTACTCCCATGCCTACTACCAGCCAGTTCCATGAACTTGAGTGACTTGGATGAGTGACCTCCCTTCTCTAGGCCTCATTTTCTTCGTCTGTGAAAGGTTGAATGAGACAATTCTAGGTTCCCAAAGGGCCAGGAACACATAAAAGTTAAGCCATAAAGGGCAACTGAGATCCTAATTTTTAGTGTTTCTTATCCAGAATTCACCATAAAACTAAATGACAAATGAATCACAAGAAGGACACTCTAACAGATTGTTTCCTGTGTAATTGTGTTTGACGTCTAAATTGAAGTCCTGGGTAATTACATTTGGTCTCCTACTGTAATAACAGTAGAAGAAATCAGAGCCACCTGTAAGGCAGGATAACAGACTGGCATAGAAAGGGCATTTTAAAACCTTGCTTCAGTGCTCTATAATCAAGGTGAACAAATAAACAGGCAGATAAAACACTGCCAAGATTTTTTTTTTATTATTTCTAAAGCTCTTTTTGGATGATGGCTATTGTTTACAGATACCTAGAGACCTGTGTTCTTTCTGTATTTGTATATAAAACAGACATGCAGTTGCACCAAACTACAGATGTTACAGTGATCCAGCAAACAACGCCTGGATACTGAGGAAGATTGAGGCTGAAATAGGAGTAGGGACAGGGAGTAAGGAGAGACAAACTATAGAGAACTCTAACAGAACAAGTCAGAAGGCGCCAGATAAACAGGGCTCTCACCTGCAGGTGCTGTTCCCTGAATGACAGAAAGATCCTTTGTCTGCCTCAGCAGGTCCATCCAGAAGCCAGTGCCTGGCTTCTCATGACAACACTTGTAGAAACCATGTGGCTGTGTGGTGAATCAATCCCATACATGTGCAAGACTGGACGAAAATGGAAGCTATTATTTTACTTGCCTGTAGTGGAGGTATAGGGAATGGCCTAGAAAATTCACTTCATGAACCTAAAATTTCATGAAGTAAGAGACAAGAACTGTTCTCTGGAAGGGACAAATTTATTTTAAGTCATTGTGACACAAAATAAAATAAAATAGCCCATTAAAAAAATAATTCTGAGGCTTGGACCTTCAAGAGTCCACGGTAGAAAAAACTTGCAATCACGTGTTTTAGAAAGCCTTCAAACAACCTATTAATTGGGCTCTGCACCTGTATGTCATCATAAGACCCTGGGCAGACAGACCCGTGAGACAACACCCAGCACAACATTCAGGTTCCAGAGAAGCCTACACCTAACTAATTCAAGATGGATGAGGATTACCCAATGTTGATTTTAATAGCCTTTCTTAGGCACCCATTCAACAATAAACAGTTCCATCTTTTCATCATACAAATAAGCCCAATGTCAGTTTAAGGTAGGTGGTCACTGGCATGCAGCCTACTGAAGCAACCTTTTACCCAGAGGTCAACCTAGAATCTCAAAATGCCAGAGATTTGTCAAGATCTCAATCTCCAATCTGGTGACATTTCTCATTTTGCTCCTCCCTTAAATCTCCTTTTCCATCTCATTGTTCTCCCAGCTTATCAGTCACCTTCTAGCTTTACTTTCCCCTAAGCCCAGTTCAGCAATAATCTCACCAGCACTTTGAGTGCTTTGTGATTCTGCTAAACCTTCCCAATGCATCCCCCCAAGAGGAATCCAACCAGTTGCTCTTTCTGCCCCAATCATGGGCTATGATGCAGAGCTTTCCAACTCTAACAGGTATCAGCACTGTATGGAAATCTTTCGCCTTGCCCACAGTCAAAAATTTTGACTCTTCAAACTTTCCCATTCTTTTTGAACTCCCTACTCACTCCCTACTTTACTCTCAGAAGATGACATCACCACTTCTTCACAGAGGAAAGAGAAGTTGCCTCTTGAAGAGACTCCCAAGGTCCTTCACATCTGCACTTCTGCAAGTAGGACCCATCCTTTGCTATTTCCCCACTTTCTCCAAGAAGGAGGCATTCCTTCTCTCCCCTTACCAGGTTTTAATGAAAATTAAATAAACCAATAAATGTAAAATACCTAGCACAATGCTTGGCAGGCCATAAATACTGGTTCCCTTTCATTCTTCCCTCTACAAATTTAATTCCTCCAGTTTTTATGTTTGTTTGTTTGTTTTTATTTGTTGCTAGATTCTGTTACCTTCTGAGTTCTCAAAGACCCTACTCTTCCAGCCGTCTCTTCTCATTTCTGTATCTTCAATCTCTCTTTTTCTATCTAGCTATTTCCCATTTATTGATAAACATATTCAAGTGATTTCCCTCTTTTGAAAACTCATTTTTCATTCTTCCTTCCCTTGTAAGTTGTCATTCCATTTCTTTCAAATATTAAGTATAGTGACCCCAAACGCTGCTGCCTTCAACTCCTAAGCTCTGTGCAATATACTGTCTTGCTCCTGCCCCATCTTTCTCTGCAACGTCACTGAAACTATGCCATGTTTATGTCTCTACTCCAATGGCCTCTTTTCAATCCTCATCCTGCTCAAATTTCTATCTCATTATCTTACCTTTCAACTCTTCTTTCTTGGTACTTTATATCTCAAGCTGTGGCCATTAGATAACCTAGCTTATATAACATCAAGCTACAACGTCGACACAATCTGGGGCTCCTCCCCTTCCTTCCCTCAGCCTCCACCACTCACCAGCCACCAAATTTTGATGACTCTTTTTAAACTAATTCTCAAATCTGAACGATATTTTCCAATCTTTCTTGCCAGCGTTCAAACCCCATCAAATCTCACCTGCACTACCCAGCAGCCCCCTCCACGGCATCCAGCCACAACTTTGAACTCTGCCTGTTTCTGTTCATCCTTCACACTGCCTCTGGAGTTATCTTCCTAAAAAATTATCTGCTCTTCTTACCCACCTGCTGAAAAATGTCTGTTGCCTCAGTTAAATACAAGCTGCATAACTGGACCTTCATAATCTGACTCCAACTCACTGCGCCAGCCTGATCACCTCTCTTAGAGTACGCCTTATGGCCTGACTATATGACTCCTCACAAGCACATCAGGCACCTCACAACTCCATGTTTTTGCACATGCCTTCCCTTCTGCCTGAAATATGGTTTCACCCTTTTCCATCTGGTTCATGCCTACTCACCTTTTAAAACCCAGCTCCCATAAAACCTCCTCTGCCTTCTCAGATTCACCTGGGCTGTTCTACTCGCTGCTCTGGATTCAGTGTTCCCACGACACCTTATTCTTACCTCTTTGTTGTCATTAACAAGGTGTCTTTGACTCTTCCACCTTATGTTTATCTTCCTTACTACATCATGAGCTCTTTGAAAAAAGAATTGTATCTTGTTCAACTCCACATCCCCAAGACCCACCTCATTTCTTGTTTAACAAATGTTTGCTACAAGAATATAAAGGGAGGATGTAGTAAAAATATGACAGGAATAAACAAGAACAGAGTAAAATTGGAGTAAGAATATTACACTCTGTCCACAGTTGGTAGAGATAAGATAGTCTAGTAGAAAAGGAGTGAAGGGCACTTTACTGGTGCTCTGAAAAACCTAGATTCCAATCCATCAACTCATTTCTTTCCATTGCCCACACAGAAATAAAATCTATAAAAAGTGCAAATGTCTGCATTCTTCTCCTTCCTATTTCAGGCTTGTTTGGATCACCTTTCATCCTCTGACAAGATCAGTTGCCCAAAACTGATCACAGTCCCATCATTTCAGTGCAGTTATACATGGTAGCCCAAAGGCTCAACACCTAAATTAAATTTGGCTGTTGCTAAGAGATACCAGGCTTCAGATAGAAGAGTCAAAACCTAGCACTAGCAATATACACTCAGGTCCACGAGGCATACAGGTGTCTTAAATTATACTTTGGGAGAAAGAAAAGGAATAGGTAAAATTATATTTTAAACCTAATTTTATAAGTCCTCTAGCCTCATCACAGTTGGACCAACACTCTAAGAAAATCCCTGCTGTTCCTGCTAATTTGTTCCTGCTTTTTGACAAGCCAAAATATATCATTTAGCTTTGGTTGATCTAACTGCTAAATAAAGCCATCAGCACAGCCTTATTTACCTGGTTTATACTTTCTCAGACAAATAGCAGGAAGCTTGTGCATTCAAAAGGCCAGCCAGAACCAGAAATTAACATTTTCTATTGATTGTTGCCAGCTGAGTTCAAATGGAGGCAATAGCCCCAGCCAAGATGAAGAAAATCCTCAAAAAGCCAATTTATAGAGGCTTGCATCCTAAGAGACTTGCCTTAGCTCTCTTTTAGAAGTAGTAGTCTCCCTCTAATTCTGCTATAATTTCTTTTCCTTACAGAAATCTATTTACCACTGGTACCACTAAAGCAGGATATGAGGAAGGATTCACCACTAAGGATAAACTACAAGAAAAGGAAGGAATATCATAGTTACAATACAGGAATAGGTATAATGCCAACTCTCATTCAGTATTTTCTTCAACTTAAATATTAAGAAAACTTGGCAGTGGTTAACATTCCAAAACCTAAAAGAAAGGCAATAGGTCTCAAGAAAATTGATATAGGCTACTCCTTTGTTCTAAATTTCTTTAATTAGGTTTGCAAAGGTATCCATATTTTAGGGAATCCCTTTGTATACCAACTGCAAGAAGGTGCTTTTATATCCTACCTACAGAGGTAGAGAACTGATGATAAATGACTAGGAAAGCTATGAGAAAAAGATGGCACTGGAAAGTCAGAGTGGAACCTACAAGGAAAGCATGATGTGAAAAACCATAGTATTTAAAAATAGGCCATTGATTTAAGTTCTGATTCTACTACTTACTGCCTGTGTGATACTGGGCATCCTGTCTCTGTGCCTTAGTGTCTGCAATGATAACAAGTGGATAATAATAATTTATTATGCATAAGATGTTCATGATGATTACATAAACGAACAGAAGAGCCCTGTAAGTGATAATCCATGATACCAATGACATTTGAGTAGTAATAAAATAATAATAATGAAGTGTTCAGAGGTGCTTTTTGTTCGTGGGCCACACTCATGAGAAGGCTAACTATGCCATCCTCACCAGGAAAATAGAAACTTTTGGATTAAGACTTTGTATAAGTTCCCGACTTACAAACAAATTGAGAAACTCATTTTGCAAAGTTGTTGTTAAAAAGACTTGAGCCTGACAAGAGGCTCAGGGCCCAAGTATGGAAGTCTGGGGAAAAGGTACGACAAAGCAGCAATGGAGACTGTCACGGTGAGGCTTGTGGGACTGGCACTGTGGGATGCTGCTCAGGTCTGAGCACAGTTGAGCTGGGAGAGCTGAGAGATGGAGGCTTACATCTGGGAGGTCACACTTTGAACTTGATAGTAGTAAAGGAAGTCCTGACTCGGGTTTATTTCTTCCCCTTTCTTTCCCAAAATGCACAAAAAGGCTCCTTGGCTTCAAAGCCATGCCAGATGATCTGCCTGAACCAGATAGCCAAGAACAAAGAACACCAAGAGAAAATACACACGGATGCCTGATTAGAGGGGGGAAAGGAAATTGGCTTCTGCTTTCCCCTTAGTGGACTGTCAATCCTGCATTTCTTCAGGTCTTTGAACACACACCCATAGGGCTCTTGTCCATGCTCTCAAGCACTCCCTGCGTCAGAGACAAAGATACCTTTCTATAGTCACTGCAGGGAATGGTCTCTGGCTAGTAAGCCTGTTTCATTCTGTTTGGAGGGAAAGAACAGGCTAGCTGGCAGGAAGAACAGTTCTTTTCTGAGTTGAACTATTCCAGCCGTCGCTCCCTTTGAAGTCAGAACTGACTCAACAGCACTCTTTATTGCTATCTAGTCTAAATATTGGACATGTCAAGACAGCATTTTAAAGGTTAATAGCTGGGGAATTATATAAACCTTCTATGTATAAGGAAAAAAGAGCCCATAAATACTCTATTAAACACAAACATGCACAGCAGTGAGAAGCCTTTTGAATAGTCTTACATTTTTATATCTACCCGATCAACCATGTCTGATTAATTGGTCCCCTCAGCACATATTGTTGTGTTTTTTCCTCCAAAAGAGTGGTTATGTGCAAAGAGGCATGCATTTAATTGCTACTAAATCTCCTGGGACTTAAGGGAGTAAGTCCATGTATAAACCAATAAAATATCTGCTTTGTGCTCTCACCAAGTATGAGACGTACATCATTACGCTAGTGCCTAAGCACTGTCACACCAGCAAAGTACAGATGAGCTTCCCTGATCCGGTGAGTGGCCAAATAAGCTTCCACTCTGGGCAAGTTCAGCCAAAGTGAGCCATTTTTTTGCCACCAATGAGATCTCCAAGGAGAACTGAACCAAGAAAGCTCACAAAGACTGAAATCAAATGCAGTGCCCAAAAAAAAGGAGCATAAGAGGGGAAATGCTAAGCTCCACCAGAATTCAGCTAACTGAGGTTCTTCCTGCTAAAGAGCCCAACCACGCCAGAGAACGAGGTTCCTTTCTGGCTTCTCCCCACCCTCATCAAAGCCATTCTTTGAGGCAGTTCTCAAAGCCCAGGCTCCATGCCTGCCGCCCTCTCGAGGATGCCTTCTTATCTGATTAAATGGAATATTATGCTAAATATTCAGCCACCCTGGTACTGGCTGTGTGGGTGTGCTGGATAAAATCTTCATGAAAACGCCATCGCAGGGTCATTTGTTTAATTTCAATTCTGCAAAATGTAAAAATAGAACGAGCTGCCGTGAGAGGTTGAGGCTTGACAGCTTCAATGAGAAGCCTCCAAAGCACAAAAACCACGCTGTTCTGCTGGCTCGCTGGCTGGCTCGCTTTCTCCCTCTGCCAGAGGAAAAAAGGAAAGAGAAAAAAACTGAAAGCAAGGTGTTGCTTTTACTTATCTTGTGCCCTTTTCCCCTCTTTGGCCTTTTTTTTGCACTTACTCGATGCATCTTCCTCTTGTTCCATCTGTTCCCTCTCCCTCCTCCCACTTGGCTGGCTTCCTCTCTCTGCCACCCCAGCCTCCTCTCCCTCCGCATCTCTGTGTCATTTCTCTCTCTCTTCTTCCCAGGGATGGTTCTTCTCCCGTGCCTTCCGGGGCAGCCACTCTCCAGGCCCACTGGGCCTCACAAACTTTTCTAGGAATTGCTCTCCCTGACCCACACCCCTCTATCTCCTCCCTCTTCCCCAAGTCCCAGACAAGGAAGATGTCTAGAAAGATGGAATTTCAGAGATCAACTAGAGCAAATGGCAGGTGAGCTGCAGGGGCTGCCTTTTCCATACTCCCTTACTAGATAAATATTATAAAATAATAATAATATTATTATTATTATTCATTGAGCTCAGCGACTGACGGTAGGGTGAGGGGAACAGGCAGGTAGCATGTCACTAGTCTGATGTTCTGTACAAGTCCACTTTTATTTTATGAAGGTTTTTTTTAATAAATGTTCAAATTGCCCTCCCCAGTGCAGATCCTTGAAGCCCTCAGCCACCTCCAAATTAGCCCTGCTCCAATCTTGCCTCAGAAAGGAAACGCTTCTCTTTGATCAGAGGCTCCAGATCTACTCCAAAAGGTGCTGAGTGGATAGAGAGATGCTTCTCGCTTCCTGCCTGTTAGGGTCTCAGAAAGGTCTCACTATTTGATCTAGTTTCAGACCAAAGGATTCAGGTTGTTCTAAGTCTGTTAATATGGCTGATGCAACCAACTCAGTTTAGCTCCTTCAATATGCCTAGAACAGGTTCTTTGCCTGAGGTGCCCATGAACAACAGGAGATATTCTTCTCCCTTACTGTGGACCACCAGGAACTTCTCTCTGAAGACAGAACATCACTGTTAGTTTGAGGAAAGCCTAAGTAAAAAGGTGGTCAGTAGACCACTAAGTCACAGATTCATCAAAGTCAACTATTCAAGAAAAGTACTTTGATCTCTGTTTTCACGGCTTACAGATCTGTACTTAAGTCTGCTGCCAAGTGGTCCCCCGTCTAACAAACTCTAGTTTCACACACTAAATGATGCTGCAATAGATTGAGGTGGCCCTAATAAGAGGTTGCGCCTACTTAGGATCCCATTTCCTAAGACACTTTCCTCTTTCTCTTTCTTGGCTGTAACACCGTTTCCATACCTCCTGCCTCTTGTTGGCAATGTGCATTCGCTATGCAGATGTGTACTGCGTACTCACCAGGTACGAGCAGAGCAGATCTCGGGGCATGTATAGAAGCCAGAGCCTTCTATACACGAAAACAAAGGATATAGGGGACTCTAGCAGCCAAAAGATATGTGCAGTGTTTCTGCTTTGTGCATATGAGGGCGCTGGATCAAATCAAGGAACTAACGCTTTCATTTTACTAATGCTTTGAAGAGTGACCATGCCTTGGCAGAAAAAGAAATGTGGTTCCTGACATACCAGTCCACAGGTGCAAAAAGGGGAAAGGAGAAGAAGAAAGAAAAGATCCTGATCAAGCTGAAAGATCCATAAAAACCAAAATGACGAGAGTAGGAACTGCAGCAAGCACCCAGGAGAAAGCGACCACTTCCACAGGGCAAGTGAAATGGGTGAATTATATTCCTAGCAGAATTGTAAATAGCAGCACAAAGCCACAAACACTGAAAACTACATGATGCCTGTGCAAAAGCAGCAGACAGTGGGAGTACCCAGTGGAAACACCTCTGGAGTGCAGCTGCAGCCCTGGGGCCGGTGATTGCAGTGACAAGCATACATATTGAAAATGTGTGTGCTGAGAAAGGCCCGGGAGCCAACAGCAAGCAAATCTGCAAGGATATCAAGTGACTGCTATGGTCCAAAAGCAAAGGCTAGAAGGTGGCAGCAGGGACCAATGCAATCTCCATATAAAGATGTGATTTCATTCAAGGTCTATGATCCTTGAAGACAGCTGACCAAGCAACCAATTAAGGCACTCACATTTGGTGGCAAGGTCAAATTGGCACCCCAGGTTGGCTAGGAATTGATCAGTTGCATATAATGGTTTCTTTTCAGCACTGACAACAAAGCCCAACCCCAAATCTTTAAAACCAAACAGCTTTTGAGCATGGACAGGGTTCAGAAACTAGAACTTCCACATGCCCTTTTGAGACCCTGGGTCTCTTGAACACCAACAATGTGCAGTGGAGCTCTTTGTCCAAGTTGCAAGTTAAGGACGAGATGTTCTGAGCAAGTTATAAAGTAACTAAGCCCATGTAAGGGGGCTTTGGGCAACCACTGGTGACCTCACTATACATCATCAAAGGCAGCCAGTTAAAGTTCTGTGACGCAATGAAGGCGACATGGATAGGGACATTAATATGAGCAAGAAACATGATCCTCAAGTAAGGAACAAAGGTGGGAGGCAGAGCTGAATAAAAGGAGTAAGTGTTAACCTCATCTAGGGAACAAACTGAACTGCACACACTACATGTCCACACTTTGCCCTCCAACCTCCTAAATGCTATTAAATGAGGGGCAGGGGGAGAGAGAGAGAGAGGTGTGTGTTACTCTAGAAAGTATGAGTGACTCTCCTAGACTATGCCTGTTCTGCAGTGAGCCTCTATATCAAATTAGGGGCAAAGAGAGACTTTGGGGTAGGGTGTACAAATGTGGTGTTTTCAACTTGTTTCCAATATCCAGTTTCCTGAACTCAAAGACAGAGCCCCAGCTGAGACCTGCCCCTCTTGAAAAGCTCTCAGGAGGAGGGCTCCTCATCCAGAAAACACTATCTGTATCTCCAAGAGGTGATGTGCTCATGTAGGCATTGGCAGAGGAGACAGCTCACCCTCTGCACAAATTTCTTTGTCCTCGCCCAGAGTGGTGGGAGTTTTACATCTGCTGCTGTCATGAAAACATTTTATTATTTTTTTACAAGCCTTTTTAAAAATTATTATTTCCTTGGAAAAAAAATCTAGGGATCTTCTTAGCATATGTGATATGTACAATCCTCCCACTCTAACCCTCCTCATTACTGGGCCTGAGGTGGAGCTCTGCCCTCACAATTGTCCCAGGTCCCTCAGAAATCAGAGCCTGGGTCCACCACTCACATGTTACGTTGGAGCACATGCACCCTGCTAAGGGGCCTTTTGAGGAATGAAATTTCTCCAGGTATGAGGTTGACTGATGATTGCAAACAAGTTGTTTGGGCTCTAGCAACTGCATTCTGACAACCACACCTTCTCACCCCTCCATCTACTCCACCAGAGTAACTCCGTTTCCCCTGGAATGGGGACCTCATGCATTCCTAGGTCAAAACCAGTTCCTCCAACTGCCAAACCTCTCACCTCCACCCTAGGAGGGAATTAGAAAAAGCAGAGCCACCCCCTAGTCTCACTAGGTACTCCATAATGTATACTTTGTCTTTTCGCCAAATCTCATACTTCTACCATGCAAGTGGAATAGGTGTAACATTGACGGGCAGCCAGGCGGGGTGACGGGAGCACTGGGCACAGCAAGAGAAGCCAACGCAGTTTCAACTTTTGCCAGAATGGTGGACAGAAGCAGATGCAGTCTCCGATCCCCCAACCCGGCCCTCACCACTTGTCTGTGCACGTCTCCAGTACTGAATGAAGAGAGAAACCAGCTTCACCGCCCCCAGAAATTCATGAAGGAGGTAGCCTATCCCAGTGATTTCCTGGGGACACCAACTCTCAGGTGTGGGACCCACAGCCAGGCCACAATCCATGTTAATAGCTTTACCATGCCCTCTGGTAACTTGGATGTTTCCCTAAGAAAATTCGGATGAGAACAAACAGCACCCCGCCCCCAGCCCCGTGTTTCCACAGCCTCCAGTTTCACCGGGGTCCCCCACCATCACCCCGGCGGCATCCAGGTGTGCTCCTCCTAGGACTCGGGAAGGTCAGGAAGTTCTTACCTGGGTCTGCTGGGAGAGGCACTCATGTGGACACACGGTCGCGGCGCGCGGGGCGGTCAGCGGCGTCCGGGACGCACCAGCTGCCGGCCGCTGCTCAGCACGTCTCCCCGCGAGCCGGCCGTGCGGAGAGCAGAGCCAGTCCCATCCGGAGGCGGGGAGGGGGCGCGCGCAGCCCGAGGACACCCGACCCCGCGCGGCC
>VBSM01001265.1:77775801-77791679 GCA_008086735.1 Cheirogaleus medius | reverse complement strand
ATTGCCTCGCTCCAGCGTTTAGCACTGCAGTGTAACTCGGGGACACGCAGCCAGACAGTTCCTTTAAAACCAACCTTTAAAATCAGACCATCAAGTTTAGTGCGGAAACCAATGCCAGAAGCGCCGCTGCCTTGCAGCTAGGAGGAGATATTAGCCCATCTGGAAACCAGATTACCATGTTTCCCGGGAAGCTATGGAAAAGCGTGCAGGGAAGGCCAATGGCATGGATTAGCAGGAGTCCACAGGTGACCTGCAGGCTCTTCGGGATGAGGGAGCATCCGAACTGGGTGGTGTTGAAATCATGGCACTGCAAAACAGGATGGCACCTGGTCCAAAGTCATCAGGTTCAAAGCTCTCATTCTGCAGATGAGAAAACTGAAGTTCAGAGAGGTTCATTGACAGCCCAGGATCACACAGCTAGCTAGGAGAGTGGAGAGCTGAGTTACCCCATTGTCAGGACATCCAAGTTCCCACAGCGAAAGAGAACAGGTCTGTCTGGGACTGGGTGACCGGTGGCCCCGGAGGTAGAGTTAGTTGTCAGTCGCCACACCAAGTGCACCTGTGTCTCTGGGAGGTCGCCTGGAGCCCATGAAGAAAACACAATCAGGCGATTTACAAGTTAACACTCCTCTCCTACCAGAACCACTTCTAAGCTCTCTTCTTCCACAAAGAGCGTGAAGAATGAAAAACACCCGGTGCTGATTTGAAGCCACCATTCTGAAGACTTGAAAGGGTGAAATGACACATCTCTTTTCATTGCCATCCTCTAGAGACCCAGCTGACAAGATCTTCTTTATAAAACTCCCAATTTCTACTTATTATTTTCCACCCTCGTGTCCATCCTTCACATCATTCTGACCACTCTCTGACACAAATATTTTTATATTACCCACAAAAGAGAAAACAGTTTTCCCCTTTGCTTCTTAACATCTACACTAAAATACTACCTGGTGATTTGGGCTTATAAATGGAAAGGGCTTTCTCATTGGAAAACCACAGGAGTGGGGGGGAGTGTCATAGCATTAATTCCCCTTTCCCAGAAGATTCTGTCATCACTGGCAGAGTCTTTTCATTCACAAATGTTCTCCCAAAGGCATTTCACTGGACTCTTCGTTCAGAAATGCTTTGCAGGGCAATGGCATCTGGCACCCTCAACAGCTCTTTCCTGCTAGGTGATTTCCAATATTTTGCATGTGCTCATACACTCTTTTTGGAAGTTATGATAACCTATTCCATAATTATGTGCACTAAGGTAACTCAGAGAATAATGAAAACCTTTGTTAAATGTGGCCTTTTGGAAGCAGGTTGCAGAATAAGAGTTTGAACTCTGGGGCTGAAAATGAGAAAGTTGACCTATTTAATCTCCAGGCCTCCTTGTAGCTCAGTGAATCTTGTGACCATGGCTACATCTACAGGAAGTGATGAAAGATTAAAACACATGGCAAATACTTTCCTAGATTCCGGAAATTTAAAATGAAAACATCCAAGGTATATTAGTTCCAACCTCTTCATCTCCAATGACCAGAAGTGTGACACTGAGCATGTAACTTAACCTTTCTAAGCTTCACAAGGTTGCAAAGATTGACATAACATCTGTAAATTAGTGGGCACATAGTAAGTGGTGAAGAGATGTTAATCACCTTCCTTCTGTATCTACACTGCTCAAAATTTATCTCTACCTGGAAGCATTCCCACTATATCTCAATCACTCATAATCTCATTCATCCTTTACTTAAGATCCTGTTATACCAATTTGTTCCATTTAAATGTATTTACATCTTTTTCACATTCCCTCTTCTGTTCAGTAAAAATTTATTAAACTCTTATTATGTGCTGCCAGGCACTGTATTCTGCTGTAACCTATAAGTATTTGTTTTACCTAATTTCAAATTTCTAGACTCTAGGAATGCGTTTTCCATGTGTTTTAATCTTTCATCATGTCCTGTAGGTGTGGCCATAGTCATAGATTTATTGAGCCAGAAGGAGACCTGGAGATTATATAGGTCGACTTTCTCATTTTATAGCCCAGAGAGAATAATTGACTTCTACACATTAATAAAGCTGAAAGGATGGTGGTCTTTGGTCTCCTTATCCAGTGTTCTTTGCACTGTGCAACTATTTCTTCACATCTCTTCCATCCAACACTAGTTCTTTGCAATATTAATAGATGGCATTTCAACAAAGACCAAGTGTGCTCGTGGAAACAATGAGTTAAGCAAAGTAAATAAGCCATGTTTCATTGTGTTTGGGGTTTTTTGTTTGTTTTTTATTGCAAGACTTTTCAGAGCCTTTACTATATTTGTAAGCATTGTGAACTTCCAGGAGAGGGATATACTATGTCTCAGCTATGAAACACTTTCAGTCAAGAAATTCTTTCTCATAGACATCCTAGGGAACTAACGATCCAAGACACAAATTTAGGAAGCACTATGCTACATCCTAGGAATGCAACCAACTGACGTGACTGCCCAGTTTGTGTGACATCCCCCCCACACACACACACAGAGCATTAATTCATCCTAGGCATTTGGTGAGTCCTATTTCTAGATCCAGACTCATGAGCTAGATGCATCCTCAGATGGAAGGGGAACATGTCACCTTGAGTCTGCTTTTCCCTGAGTTCCTTGGTTGGCATGGAGAACAGGAAAGCAGTTGCTTCAGTCTAATTCCCCTTCTTGACAGGAAATACAGTTCTTCCTTCCCTGCTTTGACCCAGGACAAATGTTCAGACCACTTGGGCTGTATAGAACAGTGGTTAAGAGCAAGGGCTTTTGAGCTAGACCTTCCTAAGTATTAATCTTATCTCTATTTCTCACTAGCTGTGGAATATTGGGCAAGTTGCTTAACCCCTTAAGCCTCAATGCTCTCATTTGTAAAATCAACATCATAACACTAGATGAAAATATTATTGCACTCAAACCCCTGGCACAGTGTAAACACCCCCAAACTCTGGTAGTATTACTAAGAGTGGTAATAGTGGTAGTAATAGGTAGTAGTAGCACATAGTTGTCAACACATAGCTTGGTAAAACAGCAGAGTTGTGCTGAATCCAAAAGCTCACAGGACCCAGAATACTGAAAGTCAGTCCTTCTCTTTCCTTTCTCTCCATGCAGTGTTAAGCCAATTACAGTCATCCCAAAAACTGCTCTGTTGCCCTAGAGCTGGGAGGAAATGAGTAGTAGATACTTTGAGTATGCTCAGAGGTATCTCAGTAGCAGACACTTTTGAACAAGCTCAGAAACAAACAAAAAGAGATAATAATTATTCATGTAATAAAAAAAAGCTTCCTTTAATTGAACAGCTACTACACACCAGGCCCTGTGCTAGCTGATTTCCATTCGTTATCTGTCTGTATCTATAGCTATATCTATGTCTATTGATACTCCTTACAACCACTTGAAGAGGGAGGTATTCATAACCTCATTCTGAAAATTTAAAAAACTGAGAATTCAGAAAATTTATGGAGTGAGAGGCCAAATTAGTTCCATGATAAAATGAATTACCAGCTCCCCTGTAGCCATTTCAATCTTAGGGGAATGTAGGCATATTGTGTACTAGAAACACATTTTATGGGACATGGTGGGGGCTGGGAACAGTTCTCTTTTTCTGGAGCAATTGTGGAACAGATGTTAATTAATGCCCAATTAAGTAAGAAGCAGAGGCAAGAAAATTACTTTCTCAGTTGTGTCCCCCAAGGTCCTACTCACTGGATTTGTGCCTGTCAGCTCAGAATACATAAAGGATCTAGGACTTCCACTAGCTCATCAGGATCAGAGAGGTATTAGATGATCAGAGAGGACACTTTGTATAAACAGAAATAAAGGCATAGGTCAGGTGCGGTGGCTCACGCCTGTAATCCTAGCACTCTGGGAGGCTGAGGCGGGTGGATCGCTCAAGGTCAAGAGTTCGAAACCAGCCTGAGCAAGAGCAAGACCTCGTCTCTACTAAAAATAGAAAGAAATTAATTGGCCAACTATAAAAAAATAAAAGACATGATTTTCTTCCTACCACTAGCAGGAACCCAGGCATGTGGCATCAGAAGAGTGAATTAACACCTCCTCTTTCCTTCTCATTCTCACCCGAAATATCATTTTGGGCTCCTCCACACCACTTCACTCTCCATCTCCAGCAAGAAAGCCATGTCTAGGGTGAAAAACATGACTCCTTCCAGGCTAAGTCCCCTTAATTAGCCATAGTTCATTCTTCCCTGTCCCTTCCCAGTGAGGTTAAGTTAAATCACCAGGCGCCCTTTGGAGAAGAAAAGGGCCAACTTTACCTCGCCAGGAGGTCAGAGCCCTGACTCTGGACACAAAACACAACCAAGCTATTTTTGTCAAGGGGATTTGAAGAGAAACACAACTAATAAGAGAGCAAGGCCAAGAAGGAAGAAGAGAGCAAAGCTTTGTTATTTCCCCAGGCAGAATATAACAAGAAGCTTCTATGATAAAAATGACACCCGCATAGCTGAGACTGGAGAGACCAAACCGCCCGAACGTCCACGTTCACTCATCAGCGGATTCTTCTGCGGCGTTTCTCTTTCTCAGAAATATCTGCTGTGTGGATGCGTGGGTGTGGACATATTAAGGGGCTAGGTGGGGAGTGGATAAAACCCCAACATTTTTAAATAACTGCTGCAACATATCAGATATTGTAATGAGTGTTCTCAATGCAAGATTTCCTGTAATCCTCACAATCATTCCAGGAAGTTAGTTTCATTATCCCCGCTTTATAGAAGAGAATGCTGAGTCTTAACAAAGGTTAAGTGACTTCCCCAAAACCACACGGTAAGTATATGATGCAGGAATCTAATCCTTTATCTGAGACAAGTAATAATTCCAACACTCTTACATTCGAATACAGCATTTCAAACACAATCTTCTTGGCTCGCAAAGGATCTTGTGAGGCAGATCAAACACTTCTCCCACTTTGCACGTGAGGAAACTGAGGCTCAGAGACATGAAATAACTTCATTAGGGTCAAACAGGTAGATCCAGGTCTTGATGTGGCTGTCACTCTAGCACAAGAAGCACTTTCCAGATTCGGGAATCCCGATGCCCTCAAACAACAGAAAACATGTCAGTCCCTCCAGAATACCCCTGGTAAATTCCCATGACCAAGCCAGTCACTGGAAAGGTCAAATGCTAGGGACAAAAAATAAATAAATAAATAAAAGTAAGGAAGAAAAAGCCACAGAAAAGCCAGAGAAATCCCTGGGATTTCCAGCCACTGGACAAGGTTTCCAGGAGCTGAAATCCCTCTGCCTCTATCTCTCACAGACCTTCAGGCCAAATGTTCGGTTTTTCCCATGTGGAAAAGAATTGTAAAGATAAAATAATAATAATAGCCCACACTTTTGTAGCTCTTACAAATTTCAGGCATTATTAGAAGTGCTCTACTCATTCAGCGTGAGTCACGCTGTGCGGTAGGTACTATGATAATCTCCATCTTGCAGATGAGGAGATGAAGCCCAGAGCAGTGAAGCGATTTGCCCAAGGTGGCACAGCTGGTAAGGGCAGAGCTGGGCCTTAAACCTAGGGAGTCTGACACTAGAGTCCAAGTGCAAAAGAGCCCCTGGCTGGAGGCTCCGATGAGGTCTCTGAGTACCAGCTTGCGGGGTGGGGAGGGTGGTGGCGCGGATATCAGGGAGAATCTGGGGTCCCTGCCTGCCTCTGAAGGAGGTGCTCTGGGACATCACTCCCTCCCTCATGCTGGCTTTTGCCTGCAGGCAGTTGGCTAATTCTCTCTTTCCCTCTCCCAGCCAGCCTCACCAGCTGCCCCTTGTCAGCCCAGCACAAAGGGAAGCCAGATTGGCTGGGGGAGGGGCAGCCCTGCCTGCTCCTGTCCCTCTTGCCAAACAGGGACTTCTCTTCCCCTCCCCCTCCTCCTGGGTGCTCCCATCTGGCCTGTAGCACCAGTTTATTTGTGCCTCGAAAAGCCTGCTTTCAAGTGAGGGAAATGGGATTCATTCCCATGAACCTCGTCTGTTAATCCACTCGTGCATTTCCCCTGATTACGGGCATCGCGGAGACCCTGCATGGTCTATGGCAGGCTTTGAACGGAGGCCTTGCCAGGAGCGCAGCCACAGCGAGGGATGAGGGCGGCCAGGCCTTCGGAGGGCACCTTTGAGCTCAGGGAATTTAGGATGGCTTCTTTCTTCCTCTTTCCCCACTGGGTGTTGTGGCCCATTGCTGAAGAAACAGAGGCGAAGGGACACGGGTGGCCTGTGGGAAGGAGGCGGCTTGAGGTGGAGAAGGGTCAACACCAGCCCTGAGCTCACTCAGGAGGCCCACGCTCTTGTCCAGGGTTCCCCGGGGACAAATTGTGTGACCCTGGGAAAGTTACTTTCTTCCTTTCGATCTCACTTTTCTCATCTACAAAATGGGGGAGTCCGATTAGATAGACCGTATGAGGTTCCTTCCATATTGCATGAAGTGGAAAGACTCCTGGGCACTTCTCCAAGGAGGGAATCTGAGAACGAGCCGTAGGTGGCTGTGTGTCCCCCTACTCCTCCCTCCAAACATCTCCTGGCATCTCTGACACACAGAGCTCCCTTCCCCAGGACTCTACCCGTTGCCGTGCCATCGGGGCACTTGTGCAGGCTGCAATGCCCAAGTCTTTGACCTGGAGGAGTGACTCCAGAGCTTCCCTTTTACTCAAAGCAGCAATTGCTCAGACTCTGCGTTCTAAGATGTGTCAGGTCCCAGGCTCGAAGATTCTCTCAGCTGAGCCTTATTTGCTGCAAATTTTAGGGTTAGATCTTTCTTTGCCTTGTGACTTTGCTTTCCTCTTTTGACAAATACAAAGACAAAGATCTAATGAAACCGTACAGGGTGCCAGGCAATTAACTAATCAGAAGTATGGTTAATAAGCAACATGGCAACATGACGTGTCACACAGAGAAAATCTTTCAGATCCCTCAAGCATGTGAGACTCCGTCTCTGACAGGCAGTGGCTACTGAGAACAGCAGCTGGTTAGGTGCTTTATTTTTAAAAAGGCTTTTCCTGGCTCTAATTCCTCCTAGCCTGAAAGAAATAAGACAAGTCTAGACAGAAAGCAGGTTAGATCACATGAGGAAAAAGTAGCATCAGGAAGCCAATATGGTATTTTGGATTGTACCATCAATCTTAGGGGTGGGAGCAGAGTCTGACGATGACTGTGTATGGCACTAAGTATAGCACCACACGCCAATAAGCAATCAATAAAGCTTTTTAGGAGTGATGGCTGTCGATGAAATGCCCTGTCCTTTGTCAAAGTCCCGTTGCTCATTTCCTGCCACCAGATTCTGCCCCCAGTGTTTGGGGACAATCAGAATTGGAGTTTGGCTGCAGGACCTTCCAAACAAAGGGTTTCAGACCCAAAAGTGAAGTCTGCTGCCATGGATGGGGCCTGTGTGTGGGGATAGACACAGCAGCACATATTGAGAAAGAGCCCATCCAGGCAGATGGCACATGACTTCTGGAGAGGATGGTGACAGGCAATAGGCAGTGTTCCAAGCAGGCAGGTCCCCAAACGGGAGAAGCTCTGGAGGAGGCATACAATGGCACAGGCGGTGTGGGGATGTGCAGGCGGCAGCAGGGAGGTCAGCGGGTGCCCAGCCTCTGATGCCCTCCCTGGGAGGGCATGTGGGAACAGACAGGGCACTGGGTACTGGGTGGGTTATACAGTCAAGACCATTTACAGTAGAGAAAATGGAGGACCAAAGTTATGTTACCAGTACATGGCAGGGCTGGGATGCGAACACAGGGAGCCAGAGTCCAGGTCCTGGTTATGTAAGTATTAATACTTTACCTCCTCCCAGAACTAGGGGGCATGAAGGGAACCCAGGGGTCATTACAGAGTCAATCTTAGAAAATGTTTACTGACTATAAACCATTACAGGAAGAGCCTCTCCTGAAGGTCTTAAAAGGAAGCAATAAGAACCAGGATGTGAACCCCAGTTCAGGGAAAAGCCACTAAGGAGAACGTCTAGTCACTCTAAGTCAGTTCCAGTGTCCAGGCTCAGACAATTTCATCCCGGAGTGCTGAAATAGCACACCAAATGCAATCTAAGACCCACAGGCAGTAATTCTGAGAAATCACGGGGAAATCAAGGACCAAAACCCTGAGCTCAATTGTAGGTTCCAGAAAAGCAGAGTCTGGAGAATCTGTAACAAAGCACTGGAAGAGATGATGAAACACATAATTTAACCCCACCAAAGCACAAGCATGCCAGGGGCCCTAGGAATCAGTCATGCCAACATAGATTAATTTGATATTTTGATAAGCTTACTATGGAAGTCAAAATATGCATGTCAAATCCTTGTGTACATCTTTCATTCACTCGACAAACATTAATAAAAAATGTGCTATGTTGAATTGTCTTAGTTTGTTTCCTGTAGCTATAACCGAATATCTGAGACTGGATAATTCATGAATAAAATAAATGTGTTTCCTACAGTTCTGGAGCCTGGGGAGTCCAAGGTTGAGGGGCAGCAACTGGTGAGGGCCTTCCTGTTGGTGGGGACTCTCTGCAGAGCCCCGAGGCAGCACAGAGCATCACATGGCAACAATGCTTACAAGAGAGAACCAAACTGGCTTTTATAACAGACCCACTCTCATGATAAACCATCAACCCATTAACCCATTAAGCCATGAATAGATTAATACATTCATGAGGGCAGAGCTGTCATGACCAAATCACCTCTTAAAGTCCCACCTTTTAATATTAATATTGTTACACTGGGGACTAAGTTTCAGCATGAGTTTCAGAAGGGATGTTCAAACCATAGCAGGGATATACTAGTTGACAAGACAATCAAAAATCCTTTTTCTTACTTAGTCTTCTGGGAAAAGTCAGAAAATCAGTTGTAAACAACCAAAATCTCAGATATAGTTAAGTGCTATGAAAAAAATAAAGCACAGCAGTGGGCCAGAGAAGGATTACGAACGAGGGGCTCCCTTAGCCAGAATGATGGAGAAGGTTCTTTGAAGGTATTTGAGCTGAGGCCAGGGTAACAGGAAGCAGAGACCCCTAACATGCAGAGATCTAGGGGAAACTGTACCAAGAAGTGGAAGTAGTAAGTGCAAAGTTTTAGATATTTGAGCAAGTTTAGCATGTTTCAGAAACCAAAAGAAGGCCACTGTGTCTGACCTACAGCAAGGGAAGGGGAAGCTGGGAGGGTGAGCCGGGGAAGTGGGCAGCTCTACAAAGTTCTGTGGCCTGTGTTTGTCCTCAGAGAAATGAGAAACAACTGAAAAATCTAAGCAGGGAATGACATGATTCAAATTACTTTTTAAAATTTTTATTTTATTTTACATATTTATTTATATTGATATATCATCATTGTACCTATTTTGGGGTACACATGATATTTTGATACATATGTGCAATGTCTAATGATCAAATCAGGGTAACTGGAATACCCATCACCTCAAACTAAAATGACTGTATAAGAAGCTGGCTCTGGCTGCTATGTGGAGCGCAATCTGGAAGTTGAGCAAGGGTGGACCTGGGGAAACCAGTTAGAAACCCAATGCCCTTGTTTATGGGAGAGAAGTTGGTGGCTTGCACAAAGGTGGTCCCAGTAAAGAAGGTATAGTGAGTCCAATTCAAGATATATTTTAGAGAGATAGATGATACATTCAGCTTTTGAGAGTATGTAATTTATTTTTCATTTTCATTTTTAATTATTTTTAATGAGCCTGAAGCTCCCTGGGGCTAAATTCTAAAGGAGCTTTGTTCTTGGTCTCTTATTTGTAAATATCATGCACCTCCTTTCAGGGCCTATGACCGTCTTAGTCCAGTCAGACTGCTATAACAAAATATCGTAAATTATTTAATAGGTAGTTTGTAAACAACAGAAATTTGTTTCTTACAGTTCTGTAGGCTGAGAAGTCCAAGATCAAAGCACCGACAGATTCAGAGTCCTGTGGCAGCCTGCTTTCTGGTTCTCATTGAGTCCTCAAGTGGTGGAAGGGGCAAGGGAGCTCCCTGGGGCCTCTTTGATAAGGGCACTAATCCCATTTATGAGAGCTCCACCCTCCTGACCTAATCACCTCCTACCTCCTAATCTGTTGGAGGTGAGGATTTCAACATATGAAATTTGGGGCAACATAAACACTCAGTCCCTAGCAATGACTTGCATAATCCCTTCTGATGTAGTGTCTCCCTAACAACCATTCCAGTAACAGATCTGATTTGGCTCCCACAATTGTGAATTGCCTTCGCAGGCTGCTCTGACTGGATACAACACATATCCTTTTCAGCTGACTCTAACCAGCTCTGGCCAGATGGGTGGGGGACTGAGAAAGTGGGTAGGTCAATGATTCTCTAGTGCATAATGACTGCTGCGGAGGGGACTCCAGCATCAGGTGAGGATTTATGGGTCTCTGGTCTGTTTCACCACACTTATGGTCTAACTGGGCTTCTAAGCCACAGATTTGGTTGGCCTACTCCTTCCTAGACTATGTACCACTTGCATACAGTATTTTTTTTCACTGCACTACCCACAAAAGCAACAGGAAAGTATGTGGATCTTTTATTAACTGGGCACAGAAAATTTGGCTGTCACTAGGCCCATATGGAGTGAAGCCAGTCATTGCAGTGAGAAAAAGGGGCTTCCCAGAGGATCCTGGGGTGTTCCTTTTCTTCTCAATATGCCTGTTAAAGAGAGAAAAGAGAGTTCTAACAGAAAAAAAAGCTTTCATGAACTCCAAAGATAATAGAAATGGCCAGGCTTATGCCAAGAGAGTAACTTCTAATTTTATTGACGTGCCATTTACTGAGTTTACACTAGCAACCTATTTCTCTTGTTGGGGATCTGGCATATTTTACACCCCCCAGAGGAGCAGTTTCCTCTGGAGACACAGAGTCATGTAGGATAATAATCCCGGCAGACAAATGGGAGGAGACAGCAATAAGAAATATCCCTGCTAAAAGAGCATAAAGGAAGTAAAAGCTTGGGGCATCTCTGGAGCACCAGCTGCTTAATAATAAAGGCAATGATAACACAATTCCTTGGCCAGGCTGCAAAAACAACTTTTAGTTACAGGTGTCAAAGCCTGAGTGTCTGGCCCTTGCTTTATTACTGTCATTTAGTATGCTGTTGGTGTCTGCTCTCAGCACAGACGTTTTGCTCTGACACCAGAAACACAATGCTTTCTCTCTCTGAATTCTCAAGGTCTCCCAATCCCAGGCCCATTTCCTTCTCAATTTTCTCCTGACTCAAGATTGCTTGATCCCTTTGCTACAGAGAGAAAGAGAACTCACTTTCCAGGAAGGCCTAAATAATTGCATCTGTGTTCATTGAACTATTAAGCCCTGTTCTGTCTAGGGGACAAGATTATAAAAGTGATAATGAAAGTAAAAATACAATTTTTTAAAAATTCAATTCCATTTGTTGATCACAAGTGTTCAGAGTTATAAGAAATGAGACAGCTCCTTCAAGGAGTTTGCAGGCTAGTCAGAAGGTTGAGAAAAGCACAGGGTTATGGAAGTATGAAATCAATTTAATAAAAACAAGGGGTCCTAAGGGCTACAAGGATATCGGTAGAGACAAATCCATCTGGCTGGGAGAAGGGAAAGATCAGGGAGGCCTTCCGGAAGGAGGTGGCATTGGAGGTGAGTCTTGAGGGTTGGGTCTAAGGAAGGGAGCAGTAGCGAAGTTTGGGGAAATGAACCAACAGGGCCTGGATGTAGCTGGAGAAACTGTCTTAGTTAAAGAGACTGAGCTATTAAGGACACCTAAGATGTCTTAGGCCTGTGTCATCTAATGTCTGTGGATGAGGAAAAAAATTAATGTAATTTAGAACAGTATTGAAACCAGGAAAGTCCTTTCTATTGGGTGAACATAGAAGTGTGACATCTCAGATGGTCAGAAAGAATATTGAGCAAACATAAGCTGCATTATGATTTCAAGAGATCTGTTCATTTCCAGAGAATAACTAAGGGTCATAGGGATTAGAATCCCATCTTCCAGCCGAGGGAGTTGGCAAGAGCTACACACAGTAGGAATCCCTGTCCAGTAGGCAGGATTTGGTGGCCACATTCTACTCCTGAAGTGATCATGGGGCCTTGTGTAGGGTACTAGACAAACTGTAGAGCTGTAAGGTCCAAGGCAAGGGTCCCATTCTGGAGCTTGAAATACAATGGAGTCCAAAGGGCTATGCCTGCCTTAGTCCATTTTCTGTTGCTACAACTGAATACCTGAGACTGGGTAATTTACCAAGAAAAGAAATTATTTCTTATAGTTCTGGAGTTTGAGAAGTCCAAGGCCAAGGGGCTGCATCTGGTGAGGGCCTTCTTGCTGGTGGGGACTCTCTGCAGAGTCCAGAGGTGGTGCAGGGCATCACATGGCCAGCAGGCCAAGCGTACTAGCTTAGGTCTCCTTTCTCCTCTTACAAAGCTACTAATGCCCCACCCTTATGACCTCATCTAATCCTAATTACCTCCCAAATGTCCCACCTCTCAAATACCATAGTCTGATTCCCCACCGTCTTAACACTATTACAATAGGGATTAAGTTTCAACATGAGTTTAGGAGGGGACAAACATTCAAACCATAGCACACCCCATACAAACCCAGCCCAATCATAACAGATACTCATTTCTGTGTAGCGATGTATCTCAATGCCAAGCTCACCAGATAGTCAGGCTGAACCACTGATATTTTTTCTGCCCTAAACAGGTTCTAAGGCATGTATCCCTGCAGGCAATGCCCTGTGTGTGTAGTGTCAGAGATGAGAAAAGCAGAGGAAAGGGGGCCAAGGAGAGCTTCTCCCTTTTCTGGCAATTTCTGAGTATGTGCTCCAAGGTGCTCCTGCTACAGAATGGCAGACCCTGCTAGGCTACATTATTTGAGATACCACCAGTCTCACAAGAGGAAAGAGATACAAGGCAAGAAAAAAAAAAGAAAGAGCTAAGGAGAAAACAAGAGGTCAATCCTGGTCTACCAGAGGATGAATGCTGGTTGCAGCAGTGTTGTGAAGACACTGAGTTTGGAGCCAGCCTCAGGTGAGGAGAGAGGTCTGGGACTCCATCAGGAACTGAGGCCCTCAAGGGACAGCACAGAGAGTACAAGGCTAGGGACAAGGTCACTGACACACTGACATAGCGCCAGGTTGGTGGCACCTCCTCATTACTGTCCGAAATAGAAACAAATCTTCTTTGTAGGACCTAGTATGGCAAATAGTGAGCTCACAATCAAAGACCACCGAACAAAAATGAAAGACACTATTACTGAGAGCTAGCGAAAATAACATA
The DNA here is from genome assembly GCA_008086735.1 of Cheirogaleus medius. Lineage (NCBI taxonomy): Eukaryota > Metazoa > Chordata > Mammalia > Primates > Cheirogaleidae > Cheirogaleus > Cheirogaleus medius. The sequence goes on along the minus strand of VBSM01001265.1, from coordinate 77,778,438 downwards.
CAATGAACTTAGAATCCTATGGATTACAGACATGAGATCTGTTGATATAGAATACAGAACAGCCATGCAAACACAGGATTATCTAACCCACAAGATACTTTGGGGAGTGAAAAGATGGATTCGGGGGAAAAAATGGAACAATAAGAACTAAAAATTTTGACTGTTGATATAAAAATACTGAGTTAATTAGCACATTAGACACAACTGAATACAGAATTAATGACCTAACAGATCCTAGAGAAATGACCCGCAATGCAACACTGAGGAGATGGAAAATATGAAACAAACATGGGATTTGGAAGGTCTAATATGCGTCCATTCAGAGTATCAGAAAGAGAGAGTAGAAGAAATGGAGAAGTAATATCGATATTGGCTGCAAACTTTTCCAACTTATGAAAAACATGGATTTACAGCACTAGGAAGAACAATATATCCCTAGTAAGCCAATATTTAAAAATCCATGCAGAACATCAAAGACAAAGATAAGTTTTTAGAGTTTTCCAGAGAGTGAGTGGAGCTGGGGCGTTCACGTGGAAGTCACAGGGGAGGCAGCTATGAAGGGCTGAGAGATGAGGTCCAGCCACAGAAACACAGCTGCCGAAGTGCTCAAGTTCATCAGCAAGTTCAGCCTGGCCTTAGAATTTGGCAGAAATGATAAATGTGCGTGCTGGCCACAAGGCCATCATCTCTGTCTGATTCTATAAAGTCCAGGTATTGCAGCAAAGGGATTCCTTTGCTTACCTCTTGGATACAGAAGACAATTATCTTTGACTGCCGGATAGCATGACAGTAATGACTGGAAATAAAAAAATGTCTAGAATGTCAATGTAATGCTTTGCATCTTTCTCCAGCCAGTTGCCAACCTTTCTTCCGCAGCAACAGAGAGGACTGTGACAAGTAGAAAACTGATGTCAAACCCAGAAAGAGCTGGTCTCCAGACAGGTGAGTGATGCCCTCACCAACATGTCTTTGACATATCTGACCTTTGGGAAGGAGTTCTCAGAAGGGGTAAAAGCCTAACAGGTGGCTCAGCAGGCAGCAGAGAAGGCCAGATTTGTGACAGAAAAGGCTGAGCAACAGAGCAAGGCAGGCGTTGCAGCTAGGGAGGGCGACACACAAGAATGAAAGTGAACATATCCATCATCCTCCAAAGAGTCCTTGAGCCTTTTTGTAATCCTTTCCTCCCGCCCTTCCCCACTCTCCCTCCAACCCCATCCCCAGAAACCACTGATCTGTGTATGTCACTATGGCTTAATATTTATTTTCTAGAAAATTTATATAAAAGGAATAGGATAGTATTCATTCTTTTTTTGGTCTGACTTCTTTCATTCAGCATAATTGTTTTGAGATTCATTCATGTTTTGGGATGTACTAACAGTTCACTATTTTCATTGTTAAGTATTAATAGTATTCCATTGCACAAATATACCATACTTTATCATCTATTATTCACCTACTGGTAGACATTTGGGGTTGTTTCCAGTTTGGGGCTATTACAAATAAAACTACATGTTCATGTGAAAATCTTTAAATGGACAGAGAAATTTACCTATTTCTTTTGAGTACTACTTAGGAATGAATGCCTGCCTAAGGAATGATAGATGTTTAACTTCTTTGGACACTGCTAAACTATTTTCCGAAATGACGACAGTCCCAGTTCCTTCACATCTTCATCAATACTTGGTATGATAAGTATTTTTAATTTTAGCTATTCTTAAAGATGTGTAGTGATATCTTATTGTAGTTTTGATTTGTATTTCCCTAATGATTTGAGGTATTTTTTCATGTTTTATTAATATCTGTCAGATATAGTCTTCTTTAATGACCTATCTGTTCAAATCTCTGCCCATTTTTAAATTGGGCCGTTTTCTTTTTTATTATTGAGTTTTAATATATTGCTATGGACTGAATTGTGGCCCCCCAACCCCAATTCATATGTTGAAGCCTTAACCCCCAATGTAATTGTATTCAAAAAAAGGGCTTTTAGGAAGTAATTAAGGTTAAATGAGGACATAAGGATGGAGTCCTAATTGGATAGAATTGATAGCCTTATAAGAAGTGAAAGAGAGATTTGTCTCTCTCCCTTCACACACCAGAACCAAGGAAAGCCATGTGGGCACACGATCAGAACGCAGCTGTCTGCAATCCAGGAAGAGAGCCCTTCCCAGAACCCAACTATGTTAGCATCTTGATTTCATACTTCGGACTCCAGAAAACAAATTTCTGTTATTTAAGCCACCCAGACTATAGTGTTTTATTATGACAGCCTGAGGAGACTAAGACAGATGTAGATACAAATAAATATAGATAGAGAGACATGTCCGAATTCCAGGTACAAGTCGTTTATCAGATATGTGCTTTGCAAACATTTTCTTCCAATCTAGCGTCTATCTTTCCGTTCTCTTAAGAGTGCCTTTAAAAAAAAGACCAAGTGCTTTTAATTTTAATGAAGTTCAATGTATCAGTTTTTTTCTTTTATAAATAATGGTGTTGGCTAAATATAAGAAGTCTTTGCCAAACTCAAGGTCACAAAGATTTTCTTCCATGTTTTCTTTTAGAAGTTTTCTAGTTTTCTATTTTACATTTAGGTCTATCATCTACTTTGAGTTAATTTTTGTGTATTATGAGAAGTATGGA
>VBSM01001265.1:77759091-77775701 GCA_008086735.1 Cheirogaleus medius | reverse complement strand
CCCCCAACACCCGACAAATGTTTTTCCTATATGTCCACTTAGGTGTACAACATTGTTTTCATTATTGTAACTCTACAATAAATCTTGAAGTCACGTAATGTTAGTCTTCCAAATTTGTTCCTCTTTTTTCAAAGAGGCTATTCTAGGTCCTTTGAATTTCTAAATGAAATTTGGAATCACTTGTCAATTTCTACAAAAAGGTCTGCTAGGATTTTGATTGGGATTGCACTGAATCTATACATCAATTATGGACAAGTAAGAACAGTAGTGTGTCTTCTGACCCTTGAATACGGCATGGCTCTCCATTTATTTAGGTATTCTTTAGCTTCTCTCACCAATATTTTGTAGTTTTCAGTGTATAAGTCTTGCACATTTTTGTCAGATTCATCCCTCTTATTTCATTCATTAAATGTAATTGAAATGGCATGTTTTATTATGTCACTTTCCAATTGTTGATTGCTAATAAACAGAAATGCAATCGTTTTTCATATATTGATCTTATATCCTGCAAACCTGCTTAATTCACCTACTAATTCTAATAGCTATTTTGTAAATTTAATCAGATATTCTACACAGACAATCTTGTCATCTGTGAATAAAAACAGTCTTATTTCCTCCTTACCAATCTGGACTCTTCTTATTTTTTGCTTGTGCTTCAGAAATTTCTATATTTTTTTTTGAGACAGAGTCTCACTCTATTGCCTGGGCTAGAGTGCCGTGGCATCAGCCTAGTTCACAGCAACCTCAAACTCCTGGGCTCAAGCAATCCTCCTGCCTCAGCCTCCCGAGTAGCTGGAGCTACAGGCATGCACCACCATTCCCGGCTAATTTTTTCTATATATTTTTAGTTGGCCAATTAATTTCTTTCCATTTTTAGCAGAGACGGGGTCTCGCTCTTGCTCAGGCTGGTTTCGAACTCCTGACCTTGAGCAATCCTCCCGCCTCGGCCTCCCAGAGTGCTAGGATTACAGGCGTGAGCCACCGCGCCCAGGCTGTGCTTCAGAAACTTCTGATCTCACTTAGTATAACTCATAATTTTACAGAGGCAACTAAAGTTCAGAGAGGTGATAATTCAAGGCTCCTTTGTTTGGCATCTAAAAGAGCAAAACTGAGATTCTAACAAAGCTGACAGAACGTGCCAGCTGTAGCACTTCTAGGCTGGCATATCAGTTATGTACTGTCATAATAACGGTGTGTGACAAGCAATCTCAAAACCTCAGTAGCATACGATAAACATTTATGTAGCTCATGAATCTGTGGGTTTGCCTGGTCTGGGCTCGGTTCACTGATGCATCAATGATCAGCTGCAGCTTGACTAGGTCACTCTGCTGGTCCTCTCAGGACTGACTGTCAGGTGTGGTGTTGGCTGGCTGAGGGCTGATCAAGGCCTCAGCTGGGGTAAGCCCTGAATAAACTGTGTTCTCCACAAGTTTGCTGCCCTCTAGCAGTCTAGCCAGGTCACACTGTTCTCATGGTGGGGGCAGAAGGCAAGAGCAGTAAACAGAATTACATAAGTATTTTTCAAGCCTTTGAGCCATGCTGACTATAATCCTATTGGTCAAAACCATGGCCAGAACCAAAATCAGTAAAAGTACCCCATGAAGTGACATGATAAAGGGCAGGGATACAGGCAGCATGAAGAATCGGAGCCATTGATGTAATCGTTAATGATTAGAGCTAAGGGGTTAGTTAGTATTTGTAGTAGTAAGGAAATACCATAAATCACAGCCCAGAGTCAATTACACGTGCATTTTGCCTCCTCTGGTAGAGGAACTGGTAAACTTTACCAGAAGTTCTCCCCAAATTGCTCTGTCAGGATCTGAGAAGTTCATAAGAGTAAAGGGGAGTCGGGAGCACTATGTGGACAGTTAGATACATCCAATTTTCAAGAAATCTTCAAAGTCAGAGGAAACCACGCAACACTGAGGGGCCATTAAATAAATGGGTTCCAGGCTGGGCGTGGTGGCTCACGCCTGTAATCCTAGCACTCCAGGAGCCTGAGGAGGGAGGATTGCTTGAGGTCAGGAGTTTGAGACCAGCCTGAGCAAGAATGAGACCCCGTCTCTACCAAAACTAGAAAAATTAGCCGGTTGTAGTGGTGCATGCCTGTAGTCCCAGCTACTCGGGAGGCTGAGACAGGAGGATTACCTGAGCCCAGGAAGATTGTCAGAGCCTTGAGGTTGCAGTGAGCTATGATCACGCCACTGCACTCTACCCAGGTTGACAGAGCAAGACTCTGTCTCAAAAAATAAAATAAATGGATTCCAGCATCTAGAATATCATATACTAATTGGACATTTTTGCTGGCAAGTGATAGAACTCCAAGTGAAAGTAGTTTAAGTAGAAAAGAAACTTCATATCTCCCATAACTAAAAAGTCTAGAAATGTATCAGGTCTCACACACAGTAAGATCTAAGGCCTCAAATAATGACATTTTGACTCAGTCTTCTCCACCTCTTGGCGCAGAATTCCTTTTCAGGCACCTCTCTCCATATGATGGCTGCCAGCAGCTCTACGCTTACATCTTCCATTTTAACAATTCCATGGGAGAAGACCTTCATTTTCCCGATAATTCCAATAAACTTCTAAAATTTATCTCATTGTTCTAACTTCTATTACCTCCTAACCCTGAATCTGTTCCTTAATCCAAGGGATATGCTTATTGGCAGCACTGCCTTGGGCTGTCACTTTAGCAACCCTGCATACCACGGACTCACATACACATCACACGCTTGTTTAAAAACACCACTGGCATTCAAGAGTCAGTCCTCAACGCTGGCACAGCACACCCCATAAACCTAGACATCCAATCCTAGCACTAACACCAGTCAGGCCCAGAGGAAATACTTCCACAAATTAACTCCATAATCACAAGCTCTTAGCTGAGAAACATTTCACAATATTAAATAATTCATATTACTCTGAAATATTTGCATATACATAGGTATAGATGTAAATATAAAGGCAGCGTGCATAAAGTTGAATCCTCATTCTTAACACAGACAACTGGATGGTCATTGAACACTAGAGTTGTAAATATTTGCATTTTTGTAAAAATATGCTAATAAGATATATGTACATTTCCGTCTACCCCAAAATAAAATTTCAACTTGTTTACATAATTTTTATTTAAAATTACAATTTATGTTTGGCATTTTAGTTTTAAGATAATTTTAAGTGTTTTAGAAGAAAAATTAACAATTTTGCAGAACCATATGAAAATAATTTTATATTTTGAACATTTTATTTATATCTTATGAGTACATATGTAAGTTTTATACACTTTTATTACAATTATATTTTATTTTTAATTTCTTTAGATTGGGGGTTGGCAAGCTACAGCCTACAGGCTGGCTATCTGTTTTTGTAATAAAGTTTTATTGGCACATAGCCATGTCCATTCATTTATGTATGCCCTATAGCCGTTGTCACACTACAACAGCAGAGTATGGTAGTTGCAACAGAGACCATACGCAAGGCTAAAATATTTTCTGTCTGGTCCTTTAAGAAAAAGTTTGCTGACCCCTACTTTGGATTTACTGTCAATAGAATACAAATTATGTGAAAATATTAATTATAATAATATAATTAGTATTGTGCTAGAATGAAAAAAAGATAAATATATTTTGTGAACTGAATAAGAAATAATTTATAAAAGATGTATTTTCCTATGCATCTCGACATTGCCAGGCCACCATTACACTCAGACATAAGAATGTAAAAATAATTAAATTCACTTTTATTTGTTATTTTTGCTGACTTCTGCTCATATAAAAACCAAACCTTTACACATACTTTTCAATTTTGGCATTCCGGAAAATAAAAGCTTAGGGCTTGTTTTATGAAACAATTCGTTTGCTCAATTGATAACTATTAAATATTTAGGTGTGTGATATGGGGGCCTCCACTTTATTTTATTTTATTTTTATTTTTTTTTATTTTGAGACAGAGTCTCACTCTGTTGCCCAGGCTAGAGTGCCATGGCATCAGCCTAGTTCACAGCAACCTCAAACTCCTGGGCTCAAGCAATCCTTCTGCCTCAGCCTCTCAAGTAGCTGGGACTACAGGCATGCGCCACCATGCCCGGCTAATTTTTTCTATATATTTTTAGTTGTCCAATTAATTTCTTTCTGTTTTTAGTAGAGACGGGGGTCTTGCTCTTGCTCAGGCTGGTTTCGAACTCCTGACCTTGAGTGATCCTCCCACCTCGGCCTCCCAGAGTGCAGGGGCCTCCATTTTAACTCTCCTCCTGGGTCCTGCAAATGATAGAAACAGGATCAGGGAGGAGGGGGGTTCCCCCTAGGGGGCCAAGCTGTTGATGCAGACAGAAGTGGGGGAGACGGCACAGGTTATAAACAGGTGCCAATTAGAGCAAACAGTTTGCCAACAGGAGCAATTCTATCAAATGCTACTGTTCTCTGATTCCAGACCTGAGATTAATGGGGGCAGGGAAAAAACTACTGTAGACCCGTAGTAGAATAAGCACACTATCTTGTGACATTCCTTGTCAGTGTTTGATCAGAAACCAAATGGCCATTCAAGGCTTCTGCAGAAGGGATTCCTGCGTTAGGAAGGAGACTGGACTAGGTCAGCTTAGTCAACAGATGTATTATGTCCCAGGCTCTGCACTGGGTTTCATGGTTTGGACAATTTTATGGTTCAAATGACCAGCTGAAAATGATGGAAATGAACGGACCAGTTCCCACTGTCCCCAATGTGCACAGTGCAGAATCAGCCTAGCTGGCAGTCTAGCTTGGCTGTTAAGAAGGCTGTGGGTCTATTTATATATCAGAGACACACAAACTCAGGCGCTGTCACTATAGGAGGTAATCTGGGAAGTTACCTGAGGACAGTCTATGGCCTCGACAGTTCATCTTCAGAAGGAAGGATTAAGCAATCTTTGTAACATAGATCCCCAGATATAATTTTATTTCATCTAATCAGTCTACCAAAGGCAAAAGGTGAAATTCTAACAAATTAAATTAAAATGCAATATAGGCCACTCTGAAAACCAGATTTCAAAACCTATTTTTCACTGATTTCCTCTTTGAACCTAGAAGTTAAGAGGCCTGTGTGAGGAAAAGGATGCGTCCTCTTTGATCAATGTTATGAAATCAATTTATTCTGTTTCTAAAGGAATTAACAGAAAGAGACGAGTCACCAATGTTTTATCTCATAGTAAAGGAAATAGGGCTTCGTTGTCATTCCTTAAAAAAAGTCTGGCACCAGATTTAGGCAAATGGAACAGCAATGTCTGTGGGGCTAGAATATGTTGCTTCTCTCCTTTCCTGCCATTTCCTCCTAGCCTTAAAATCATACTTTTTGTCTTGTATCATCAGTCTCAGCCTAAAGTTACAGAAAGCAATTGCTAACATAAATCATTAACACACATTTAGTTCCTCCAAGCCAGTCATACCAGGGCTGCCCTCTAGTTAAAGATTTTCAAGGCTGGAAGGTGCTTTAGAGATCACCTTGAAAAATTCTTCAGGGCCTAAAAAAGCTAAAGAAATGGCCCCAATTACCCAGCATTTTTGCTAACAGATAAAAGTTTGTAACGCATATATGTCAACTTTAATTTGAGCGTTCTTTCAACTGCACCACTCAGTATGATGGTGATAGGGAGAACTGCAGACGTCTTCTCAGTTCACACATGGAGTCCACTTTGAACTCCATTGTCCCTGGAATGCTGGCTCAGTGCCCAGATCATCCACAGGTTTCTTTTGAGAAATCTTGGCTTTGTGTTCTGACTCTGACGCTTCTTGAGTATTTTATCTCTTATCGTTTTCAACCTCAATTTAATCATCTGTACAGTAGGGATAATCACAAAACCACCTTGTAGGGCTGTTTTAAGAATTGTATGAGATAAAATATGTAAAGTGCTCCGCAAATTAAAAAGATGTATATAATCTCAAGTGTTTTTGTTGTTGTCATTAGCCATAATATTTCTTCAAGAAACTTCTTAAAGTCCACATTTCATGATCGATGCCCTTTCCTGTTATTCATTCAGCCTTAGTTTAAAATTCATCAGGCATCATTCTATGTGATGGAGCTTCAAAAATGAATGAGGTAAAATTCGAGTCATCAGGAACTCCGCAGACTAGTAGCAGGTATATAAATAATTACCATAAAATGCTTATAGGGGTACAAAGTGCTGTGGCAGCACAAATGGAGAATTCCCTGCGAAGGCTAGATAGTGGGTGTGACACTGGATAGTTTTGAAGCAAAAGTAGTTCTCCCAGTAGGAGAGGGAAGAGAACGGAAGAGTGGAAATTGGGGCATTTCAGGTGGTTGTGATGGATTTGCATGATTACACAATGCAAGTAGCCTAGAAGTGGCTGATACAGAAGGTACAACAACAACAACTACAACCATCTTTTGGAATGACTTCTAAGATCCGTACTTTGAACCCATACTTACAACCTGCACAATGACCCTTCAAGGTAGGTAGCCTTACCTAAAGATTATAGGTAAGAAAATTAAGGCTCAGAGAGGCCAAGTAACTTGCCCAAGGTCACATAGCTGGTCTTTAGGAAAGTCAGGTTTTCAGCTGAGGTCCCTCTAACTCCACAGTGTGTGTTTCTGCTTAATGTACCAGACCGCTACTCACGAACAAGGGACTGTCAGAAGATGACTGGAAATGTAGGCAAGTGGCAGAGTTTGTAGAACTTGGAATACCAAAGCCAGGGAGGTTGAATTGTATATAGACTGTGAGAATTTCTGAAGGATTTTTAAGCAGATGTTTTAGAAAAATCAGTCTGGGGAATAGTGTGTAGAATGGGTGGCACAAGGAAGAGATTAGAAACGGGAAGATTAGTTAATAAAGTGTTACAAAAATCCAAATAAGAGAAAAGAAGAACTTCTGAAACTCCATGTTTATTTGCTCACTCAAGCATGTGTGTGAGCACAGATCAGTGTTTTATCAAATAAGAATATTTATTATATTACATAACAGAAAGTCCAGAGGTAGACCAGGCCCAGGACAGGTTGATCAGTGGTTCATCAGAAGCTTTGGCCTCTTTCCATCTCTGCTCCACAGTCTACCATTATCCTAGTACAGGGAGCCCCAAAAGGCTACCAACAGCAGTTAGAGATCTATGTGTTTCTTTATTCACATTCCATCAAAGAGAAGAATCTCTTCCCACAAACAGGAATATCAGCTGTCTCCACTTTAGTCTGCTTGGGTCAACGTGGGTGATGTGAATGAATGACTGTTGCCAGTGGAACCGTGTGACGATGGCTTGGATGGATCAGGATCCTCCCCTGGATTTGGGGTGGGCGAGTCTCCCTGTGCCTTGTGTGGTCAAGTACAGTACCTGAACCAAACCAAAGCTTTGTTAGGAAAGAGGAAATTGGGAGTTGATACCAAATGGGCAACAAACAGTATCCATGATGATCACCAACACGTAGACATGGATAATTTAAGGGGAATGAATTTCCATACATATCTTTCTTAAAACTGATCTGCCAGAGCACATGCTTCCCTCCAACTCCCCTTTCCAAATCACCTTTCTCCCACTCACAAAAGCAAAGCATGTTTCTCATCCAGCCAAAACATTCCTGTAGCATGCTGCCTCAGGATAAAATGCTTTGGTGTGCCAAAAAAAGGCAGAAGAGTATTTAAAATATTGTGCTTGGTGTTGAGAAAGTGAATGAGTATAAAGACTAAGTAATGAACACTTGCATGTCAGGTGGTTCCCAATTCTCTGAAATTCATAGAAGACCTAATGGAATTGTCACTTGATAGATCACTAAATCTACTTTCTAAATGATAGGTCACAATGTTATTTTTGACTTATAAATTAGAAAAAGAAATAAAATGGGAATAGAATTAGTGCTGAACCTTGTTTTATTCCAGTAATGTATTATATTCAATCAAGATACATAAAGTGACAGGGGAAAAAATAAAAGTCCCATCTATCTCATTAAGGGATGCATTTCCATGTGATACTGTTAATGTTTAAAATCATAAAAAGTCAATATATTTATGTTTTTGTTGATTATGTACTAAAAATAATTCTCATAACTCATTTTGAACCATATATTTATGGCATAAAAATAAATATTTTTCAACTTTAATTTATATTTTTGTTGTAGAGAAGTATGAAGAGTGATCAATAAAAGATTTTCAATCATTAAAATGGTGAGAGTTAAATGAAAACAATAAGTTCAAGGAGAAAATATGTAGATGTTTTAACCATAAATGAAGAGCTTATTAGAGATCTAATGTACAGCAGGAGGGCTATAGTTAGTAATATTGTATTGTATACTAGAAATTTGCCAGGAGGGTAGGTTCTAGGTACTGTTACCACAAGCAAAAAAAGAAAGGGAACTATGTGAGATGATTTGCTTGACTGTAGTAATCACTTCGATATGTATATGTATATCAAAACATCATGTTGTATACCTTAAACTTATACAATAATAAAAAAGAGTTTGTTCATATATTTTTAAGTGAATGATTCTGAGTATCAAATTAGTAATCAAGATTCTTTTAGATAAGTTTTTTTAGTTCTATAATAGTTTTATCTAATTTTAATATTTACAATATGTTTACTACATCCTTTGAAATATATAATCTTATAAGAAAAAAACTTTGTCAACTTAAAAACATGAAAGGGGTATATAATTTTCCATATTTTCCAAATATAATTTTCCAACCAAGCAGGATTGAAGAGGAGCGAGTTTGCCCCAGTGTTCGGTAGGTCACATATATGTGACTACTAAGAGGTATTCTTCTTAGAAGGACAATTAATTATATTCCATTCTGATTATGCCAATTTTGAGGCTCCTATAAGACATCCAAGTCAAGATGTCTTTTAGGGAATTGGAGTTCAGCAGAGGAGTCTGAACTCGAGACGTATTGTTTGGAGGTCACACACAAACATAGACTAGTCAAATCAAGGAAATGTTTGTAATCATTGATAGAGTATAAACATGGAGAAGAGGACCAGAATCATATTTTGGGAAATAACAATGGCAAAGGAAATGGAAGAAAAATCAGAGAAATAGGAAGCGAATAAGAACAACAAAACCAACAGAAAAGTTTTAAGAAGGAAGTAGCTGACGGTAGTGCTTTTATCCAGTAAGATAAAAGCTATAAAGTATCCATTGGATTTGGCAATTAGGAAGTCAGTAGTGACCTTGGTGTTACCAATTTCTGTGGTTTGGTAGTACAGAAGCCTGATAACTTCTCCTAAGGGATATCATACCTGTGACTTTAAGGTCTACAAAAAAGGGTCGCTGCAGTGTGACATCTTAGAAACTTCTGAGTATTGTGCTGTGATATCTACACTTTTCCCAGCTCTTTGGGTCTTCCAATCTCACATCAATAATATGCAAGGGAGGACAAAATATCCCGGCTCTTGGAATTAGTTAGCAGACTAGTAAAACTCAAGACGGTGGATAATTGTTTCTATCCAGTCTATTTGCAGGGTGACATGCCAGTCATTCTTGGGTGAATCAAAGTATTTAAAGCCCTAGTCCCTGCCTAGAAAGAGTTTATAACTCAACTGGGAAGAAAATATTCACACAGAACCAAAAAAAGAGAATAATTGAGGCAAAATAAGCTAATATTTCAAGAAATTGGCTGAAAGAGACATTGTTGATTGCAAAGTCTTCCCAGAAATGGAAGGACTTGGGGCAGGCTTCAAATGTTGGCTAGGAAGTATTCCAAAGACAGAGACCAGGCAGAACAATGACATGTCCAAAGGGGCTGATTAGATAGCCCTGACTATGGGGGAGGTATGGGGATGAGTAATGAGAGATAAACTAAAAGCTAGACACTGGTAGCTGGGAATACGAGTCAAGGTGTTTGGGCTATATTCTGTTGGTAATGTGAACCATTAAAAATTGGGGGAAATGTGGATTGATAAATGACAAGAAAATAAAAAGGTGTGTTAGGAATATTAATTTGGCAATGGCAAGGAGAATAGAGTGACGCTAAGGAGGAACTCTTCTTCATTCAATTGTCCTTGTAAGTAGAAGATCTCTTAGAAGACTAATGATTATAATTCTAGTCTGTGAAAATAAAGCTTTGAAACAGGGCAGTGACAAACAGCATAGAAAAGAATGAAAAGGAGCTACAGGAGAATCTATAGGACTAGCACACTTGCTGGGAGTGGGGAAGGGGCAGGGAAGGGACTCACTCAAGTGAGTCAAAAGAGAATTTGAGGTTCTAAGTACGAATAGAAGAAATAAGAAAGTCAGAAAAGGGAGCTATGTGATATTTCTCCTGGCTGGAAGGTCATTATAAGAGTCCAACTTTCTCATAGTTAAACTTATTAAACAGGATTAATTTGAGTATAGAACCTTAGGAGTTGAAAAGATCCAGGTTTAAATAGCAGTGAGAATTGGAGGTCTGAAATAAAAAGAAATTAGTGTTGCATATGTGGACAATGGGAATGCACTCTGTCTTTTGGCACCAACTATCGATGAAGTACATGTTAGGGTGGGGAGATACTAGAAGTAAATAAGACATATTTTGCTTCAGGGAATCATCTACACAGACGTGTTGGTTGACATACATAGTGAAAGGGATTTGAGGTGGATGAATAACAGAGGATCCTGGTACAACCTAGTAGATCAGTGTTTATAATGCATAGAGAAGGGGAGTGGTCAGAGCAGTAGTAGGAAAATCAGAAGCACAAAGCAACCCAAAAGCCAAACAAATGAAGTTTCAAGAAGATGGCAATATAGAATGCTTCAGAGGAAGCAAAAGAATTGGGGATAAAGGAAAACGTCATTAGATTTAATGATTAGAAAGAATATTGATGACCTTTGAGAATGAAATTTTAGTCCAGTTATAGGGGCTTAAGTAACAAGTGGGTGGTGGAAAAGTGGGAGGTATTGATGTGTATTGCTCACTCTGAGAGTCCTTTTGCTGCATTTATGTTATGGCTGGCATATGAATGGCAGTGCAGAGATATTACACACTTGGTAAATTAGGCACCTCAAAATTTAAAGTCTTTGAAAATGAGAAGTGCTTTGCAAGTCCTAGTCATATTGCAGTTATGGACTCAGAAACAGCGTGAATTTTCCCATGATAATAGCACTTACCACAGCACTTAAGGCAAAGAGAATATTTTCCAGCTCAGATACTAATCATTAGTTAAGAAAGTCTCCTTTCTGTGTGTCTACCTTCTTAAATGATCCAATTAAACTTTTATCTTTCCCCAAAAGAGCTAATCAAATATGTGGTAAAACCACTTAGAACCACATTATGAATGTCCTTTCTTCCTTACTTCTCTCTTTTTGGCTATCAAAATTTGGTGCCTATCCAAAAACAAAAAGAACAAAACGCACTTTACTGGCAAGAACAAGCACTCTATTTTCATTATAAAACCAATGTTCCTACACTCAGGACATTCCACCACGTGGAGTGAGCCCAGTACACCCCGTGTTTTGGTGGCATGTGACAAGAAAGAGCCAGCATGTGCCTTCCAGATGCTCACAGCCTGAGAGTGGTGCTGTGGATCCCAGAAAAGGGCTTGTTTTGTGAAACAGTAATGACCAGAACTTGACATGGCTCTTCCAATTTCAGATATTTGAGGATTTGAACTTGAGTTGAGAAACACAGACGCCCATGCTTGAAGGACTTCAAACTATAGCTAGTTCAACTACCTGTCCCACATTATTATCCTGTCTACAGCACTTCTGCTAAGGGATGGGGAATTCCCTACTTCCTGAGGACCGCTCTGACTCTTAGAAAGTTCTTCCTTATAAGTAGCCAAAATGTGTCTCTTTGGATTTTTGTTGGTCCTAGTTCTACCGACTTAGGCCAGTCAGGGCAAATCTAGTCCTTCCTCACCCTGAAAATATCTGAAGGTGGTTTTGTTCCTTGAGCCCCTGAGTCCTTCAGCTTCCACTCCTTAGTTTGCCTTTACACTGTCCTCTGTCTCCACTGCTCTCTCTGAATGCTCTATTTTTTGTTCTCCTAAAGTTTCACTCCATCACAGAATGCCATTGCTACTCCTGGGCTATCCTGGGAAGGGCATGGGAGAGAGGTGTGCTCATCTCCCATAGCCAAGCTTCAACAAGTCTATACCACTGTGGAGAGCATCTGTTAGGTTACGTGTTAATGTCTGTGCTCTCCATGACATTCCCTGCTCACCGCATTCGGGGTCTTTCCCTTTGTTACTGAATCACATCCAAGTTTCCCTGCTTGAATTTACCAGCTTTTTCTCATCTTTTCCTCCTGGATTCATTCAATCTCGTTTTGTATTCCACTCTAGCATTTACCCATCACTTGAGTCAGTTTTATCAAAATATCTCAAACACACTGTTCCCACTTGTTGCCAACTCTGTGCATGCCATCATGTTGTCCCCTTGTCTAAAATGCTCTTCCCCTTGCCCATCTTAATTCTCTCCATCTTCTAAGACCCCAAATCAAACACCTTCTCCCCCATGAAGCCCTCCCATGTTATTCCAGCCCATAATTATCTCCTATTTTCCCGAATGTCTTTAGTCCTCAGAAGCCAAGAGAGTATCCTTATATCCTATGAGTAGACAAACATCTTAGTCACTCGTCTTGTATTATTGACTGTAATGTATGCATGTAGGTATTACACTTCTAATAACTTAGAGTTCACTTTATTTTGTTCCCTGGTGCATTGCCAGCCCCTGGAGCAATGCCTGGAATGTAGTAGACACTCAATAAATATTTGTTGAGTGAATGAACAAATGAAAAGTGCTTAAGAAATATTTGTTGATTTATTGATTAGCCTGGGTTAGACAGATGATCAAAGCAGATCAGAGATTAAATAGCTGAAAAGAGCAGATATCATTCTTAAAAATCAAACAGTACTCCACATCCTTGGGGCCGATCCAGATTTGTGGAAGGAGTGAAAAGAAGTGGAGGAAGAGGTGGGCTGTCAGTAGAGAAAGTCTCCAAGTGCTCAGGGGATAAGATTATGTAGGAGCTCTGACTCATCTTGGGAAATCATTAGCACACTTCAACACTCCCTAAAAACAGCAGCCCCCGGATGAAGCTTTGCGGCAGTTTTGGATCCTCTCTTGTCTTTCTCCTTTGATATGAGGGAGCTCATTTTGCAGAATGACTTGTTCAGCCTCCCAGCTGCTGTGGTTACTTGGTGTTCAGGATATGTTGGGGTGTGTCTGGCTGCATCAGTCACCTTCATATTCACATTTCTTCTGGGCCCAGGAAACTACTAGAAGCAGAAAAAATGGAGGCAGTAAAAACACGGATTCAAACAGTGACATAAACTCTGCATATGCACGTCCTAATTAAACTCATCTTCTCCACACACACGCCCCCCTGGAATTGTACTCTCGTCATTCTATTTAGTTTATCTTCTCAGCCCAAAATGCTGTCTCTCATTCCTTCCTCATTCTCATTTCCAACATCTAGGTGGCCACGAAATCGTGTCAATTCTACTCTAAAATGTCTTTCAAATCTGACTTCCCCTTTGCAGTCCCAGTGCTCTAAGCCTTATCAAGCTCTTGTCATCTCTCACCCAAATTATTATTGTTTTGTCTGCCTCGAATCTTGCTCCTTCTCCAGAGCATTCTTCACATTGCCACCAGTAAAATCACAAAAGATCGGATCTGATTATTTCATTTCCCTGTTTGAGTAGAGTCTGAAACTCTTAATCTAGTGTTCAAAGTCTTCCATGTCAAATCATGACTCACCTTTCCTCTGTCCATCCATGCAGAGTATCGGTTCTGCTCTATTCCTGAACTTTCTCCACCTTAGGATTTCTCCAGCATAAGTTTTATCTTTCAAAACCTAACTCATATTTCACTTTCCCTGGAAATCCTCTGTTTTAATGAGTGAAAAGCTAGGAGCATTCAAAAATCACTCCTTAGGGAGTAGCAAGCAAAATTCACATTAATCTTAGGGGGAAAAGGTGGATTTGAGGAATAATGCCAAGCTCAGTTATTGCGTGACCGTGGTCAAGTGTTAAAAGCCAGACCTGAGAATGCAGACAAGTCCAAAGGATAAGCCAAGTTCAATTCCTAGTTGGCAGATCTAAGAGATGGGACCTGGCGTTTGTTGAGAGCCAACCTGATGGTAACTTCTACATGAAGTGCATGTACATCTATTATCTCAATTAATCATTCCAACAACTCTGTGAGATAAGTGTTATTATCACCCATTTATTAGATGAAGAAATTCAGAATCAGAGAGTTTTCATAGGTTTAATGTCACACAGTGAGCCAGTGGCATAACTGAAATGCAAATGCATGCTGTCTGACTGTGAACTTAGTGCTCCACCACAGCGCCCACAGTGAAGTGGAGCAGATCTTGGAGCCAGAGTACCAAGCAGGGACAGGGTTAGGAACTAGAGAAGCAAAACAGGATAACAGGCAATGGGGCCTCTGGACGCAGCATGAGAGTAGGGGCTTACTTCCAGCAAACAGGGTCATGCTGAGATGGATTTCCTCTTAAGGGGCTATCTTAAGGACAGTCCTCCCTGATTTCCATCTCTCTCCCTCCCACCCACCCCCATTAGAATCATGCTCTCCTCTAAGCTCCCTGATTTCTGGCTTATGACACATAATATACTTATGTATAAGACACAGTAATAATAAGCACCACAAAACTTAGTGGCTCAAAACAAGAACGACCATTTTTGGGGCTCATTATTCTGCAATTTGGGCAGGTCTCAATGGTGGCAGCTTGTTTCTGCTGCCCATGGTGTTGGCTGGGGCAGCTTGACTAATGGGGAAAACTGTCCGGTGCTGGGACGTGGGCGCTCGCCGCCTCCCCGCCGCTCCGCATCCCCGCGGGCCAGTGCTGTGCAGAGCCGGCAGCAGCGGGAGGGTGTGCAGGTATGCGCTGCTGGAGCCCGGCCTCCTGTGCCCGTAGGGCCCGCGCTCCATGCTCCGCTGCCTGCTCCCGTCCTCTGGCTGCTTGCGCGATCCTGATTGGGTGATTTTTGAATCCCACTGTTCCTCATAGGTTGTTAAAGCCTGTTCCTGATTGGATGTTATAGCTCATTGCTGATTGGATGTTAACGCTTGTTGCTGATTGGCTGTTAATGCTTGTTGTTGATTGGACGCTTTTTGAGTCCTACCAAAGGTATAAAAGCAGGAGGAGGGGGGGGGGTTCAGAAGAACAAAAGAAGGCTGAGGGTGCAGATGGAAAAAAGGCAGTTCTCTGACTCTCCTCGTCCTGCCCAGTTATTTCCAGCGTCAAGAGCTGTTTAACACTACCAAGAGCTGTTAACACTTGCCGGAACAGACTGGGACTAGAGGCTCTAAAATAGTTTTTGTTCATGTCTCACATCGCAGCTGGGGAGGCTGCGATGGTTTGGGGCTGACTGAACCTATCTCAAGTAGGGTGGTTGTACTTATTGACACTGGCTGGCTTCTGAGAGGGAAAAAAACAGAAGCTTCAAGAACTCTTAAAGCTTAGACCTAGAAGTCGCGCAGTGTCACTTCTGCCACAGTCTATCGGTCAAAACAAGTTACAGGACCAGCCTAGAGTCCAGAGAAAGGGAAAGAACTCCATCTCTTGACAGGATGTCAAAATCACATTCCAAAATGCATGTAGGGCTGGACACGGTGGCTCACGTCTGTAATCCTAACACTCTGGGAGGCCGAGGTGGGAGGATTGCTTGATCTTAGGAGTTCGAGACAGCCTGAGCAAGAGCGAGACCCCATCTCTACTAAAAATAGAAGAAAAAAACCTAGCTGGGCATAGTGGTGTGCCCCTGTAGTCCCAACAACTCAAGAGACTGAGGAAGGAAGATCGCTCGAGCCCAGGAGTTTGAGGTTGCTGTGAGCTAGGCTGACGCCACGGCACTCTAGCCCAGGCAACGGAGTGAGACTCTGTCTCAAACAAAAAAGAAATGTGATAATAAATCACATTATCCTACATGATCACATGTAGGATAATGTGATCATCTTGGGAAACAGGCTACCACAGTGCTGTTTATATCCATCTGTTTTGTTTTCTCCAATAGATATCTCCCTGAGGTGAAATTCCCTGTTTGTAATTCACTTTTGTTTCTTACAGCACCTAGCACAACAGCTAAGGCATGGGAAATGCACCAACAGATTGAAAACCTGCTAATCTTAGGTGAGCTTGCAGCTGCCTCACTGCACACCACTAGTCTTTAGAGAAATTCAAATAAATCAGGATGGCAATGAGATACCACTTCATACCCATAAGGTTGGCTATTATTAAAAAGCAAGACAAAACAAACATAAAATAACAAGTGTTGGTGAGGATATAGAGAAATCAGAGCATTTGTACATTGCTGGTGAGAGTATAAAATGCTGCAGCCCCTGTGGAAAACAATATGGTGATTCTTCAAAAAATTAAACATAGAATTACCATATGGTCCATACGGCCCAGCAATTTCACTTCTGGGTATGCAACCCCACAGAAATGAAAGCAGGAACTCAAAGAGATATTTGCACACCCATGGTCATAACAGCATCATTCACAACAACTAAAAGGTGGAAGAAACTCAGGTGCCCATCAAGGGACAAATGGATAAACAAAATGTGGTACATACATATAATGGAATATTATTCAGCCTTAAAGAAGAAGGAAATTCTGACACATCTTGCAACACGGGTAAACCTTGAGGACATTATCCTGAATGAAATAAGCCTGTTGCAAAAGGACAAATTTTTTTTTT
>VBSM01001265.1:77734730-77758991 GCA_008086735.1 Cheirogaleus medius | reverse complement strand
AGTGAAATGTTAGTTTCCAGGGGCTGGAGGGAGAGGGAGAGGAGGAGTTAGTGTTTAATGAGTACAGAGGTTCAGCTGAGGAAAATGAAAAAGTTCTGGAGATGGATGGTGGTGATGGTTGCACAACAATGTGGATGTACTTAATGCCATGAAACTGTACTCTTTAGAAAGGTTAAAAAGGTATATTTTACGTTATGTATACTATGAATGCATGTTATATACATTTTACCATAACAAAAAGAAAGAAGCCTAACCCATACACTGGATCTCAAGTGCAAATCTTTACACTCCAAATATATTTTTAACTTTATTTCCTGGTGCCCCATTCCATCATCTATGCTAACTCAAATACCCTGCACAGCATTCATACTCAATAAAAATGAGTTGTATAAGTGAATGAATGCATAAATGAATGAATATATTAATACTTATTTTCAATTAACATAAGGGCTTCTCATCTCTTGGCAAAAAGCAAACATTTTAATTAGTGGTACTTAGCAATCTGGAAATCATGAAAGTTCAAGTCAATCTCTTACTTTGGGAAGCCTAGAGGCTTGGTCCCCACGTGCTCAGTTCACACATGTTCTCTGCCTTCAGCACATGAGAGCCTGTTTTGCCTGGTATGTGTGGATTTGGACACATCTCTTTGTATCATCCATAGTCACTAGTTCCAAGACCTTATATGCCCAGCTGCTACTTCAGAGCCCCATCGTGGATATGGGAACTAGGCACAAGCAGAAAAGATTTAGAGACAAGCCCTGAGCTTTAATCCACTCCCTTACCAAGTCCTATTGATTTTTACATTTGCAGTGCCTTCAACCTTCTTCATCTTCGTTGCTCCTACCCTAATTAAAGCCATCATCATCTGACACCTAACTCCTGGTGGCAGCCTGCTAAGTGGCCTCCTTCTTCCTCTCTTGCATGCTCCTCCACATCCTAGTCCATTCCCTGTAGAGGAGCCAGGCTATTTTTTCACACTATCGGTATGCTTATATTATAACTTGGCTCAAAGCTTGAATGACTTGCCGTTGTGGAAAGATAAAAATAAAACTTCCTAACTTGGCCTACGTGGCCCCTGGATGGTCTGGCTCCTGCATAAACATACAAGCCTCAGATGAAGCCACCTCCTGCGTCTTCTCTGTGCCTGAGCCAGACACTGTGGGTCTTTGGTTTCTGGAATGCACAAGTCTTCCCATCACAAATCTTGGTGTGTGCTGGCCCCCTCCCAACCTCCAGCCCCTCTGCCTATGTAATTCTTATTTCTCTTTCAGCTTCCCATGCTGTTAAATTAAACTAAATTTGGCTTAGGGATGCCTCCATGCTTTGAGTCCTTATATAAAAAGCTGCAGCCTAATTTAGTGCATAAGCTAACCGAAAGCCTAACTTAGGAGTAAACTTTTCTAACAAATAGCCAAGTATCAGCCAATCACAGCAGCCAAGTTTCAGTCAATCAAAGGCAACAGACTGACCCTACCAAGTTCAAGCTGAGCTGTAACCAGTCCAGCTGTTTGTCCACAAAGGCTGCCTGCCCATGCTACAGAGCGGAGCTCTCTGAGCCTCTTCTGGTTCTGAAGGCTGCCCAATTCATGGGCATTCTTTGCTCAATTAAACTTTAATTTAATTTGTCTAAAGTTTTTATTATAACGATACAATCATCATTTCCTTAGGTAACTCTTCCTTGACCTGCCCTCACTCTCTTCCCAGGCTAGGTCAGTCCCCTTTGTAATAAGCTATGTTTCTTTCCTACAGGGCGCCCCCCTCAGTTGGGCACACCTTCCTTACAGGACTATTGCGCTGATGACAGTTCCTGCACTGGGCAGATTCTAAGCTCTGCAAGAGGCCATGTTTGCTTTTGCCCATCATTGGATCATCAATACCTAGTAAGATGTCTGGTACATAACAGTTGCTCAGTAAGCATGCATGGAAAGAAGGAAAGGAAAAATAAAGGAAGATAAAGAAGAAAAACAATAAAGTCCCAACCTTGAATATCAGGAAACCACACAGCAACATATTTGCATAGCACCAGTATTAGTTTGACATAATAACTGAAATTCAGCAGGCAGATTTCTAATTTTTATGTTGGTTTTATGGGCTTGGTCAAGTTGCCAAAATTCTCTCATGTGGGGTTTCTTTCATTTATTTTAACCCACACTGGTAGAATGCCTACTAAGTGTGAGGCATGTGCTAGAAGAATGCTTCTCAATTGGAAGGGATGCCTATGCAGAGGGACTTATCGGAATTTCAAGGGGGAACGTTATTGAGAGAACAGATAAGCCCACAACCAGCATGAAGGGCATGTGTTGGGTGTGTGAGTGAGTGAGCAGCAAGAAAACAACTCAGAGATGAGTAAGACAGCTCATGACATCAAGGAACTGCCTCTCTAATGTTGGAAAGACATGGAGTTACAGCCATACTACAATGCAGTTTGCTAGAATAGAGACAAAATGTGCATGCAGAGTACAGAGAAGTGGTTAGTTTCAATTTGAAAAAGAGGGAAGAGGTTTGTTGGTAACTTTAGAGCTGGGCCCTGAAGGTTAGACAGGACTTCACAGGTAGCCAAGAGGGACGGTCACATGGGTCTCTTTCCAAGATAGATGGCGAGGGCCAACTAGTTAATTGGCAAGAAGCCCTCTAAAGCCTTTTATAAGAGGCTCTGTGAGTGTCAAGTACTGTCTCTTGACAGAAGATAATTCTAATATAGTCAACCACACAGCAACTGTGGTTGGCTGGCCAATAACATTACTCCTGTCAATTGAATGCGTCCAAGCTTTGTCTTTCACTGCCCAAGAAGGTCTTGATTTACCAGCATAATCAGTTTATGGGAGGAATTATTCCAGCCACCAACAGGGAAGTAATAGCCAGGGAGGGCTGGCTCATATCTAGAACTAACTGGTGATTCGGGCCCTATTTCTGTTCTTCCTGAGCAGCCAAATGTCTGGCACTCTCTGTGACTTTATCAATTCAGTTTGACCCCCGGAGAGATATATAAACAAGGACAGGTCTTTCCAGGACACAATATGCAGAAAAAGAAAACAGAGATGGTGCTAGACAAAACTGTGATGTCAACCACATTTGTATGGAAACACCTGGTCTCTCTGGCTGCAGCAGAGCTTACTACCAATAATGGTTAGCTCTTACTGTGTTCTGAGCATTATTCTAAATGCTTCACACGTATTGAGTTATTGAATCCTCACCACAACCTATGAGACAAGCAAAATCATTGCCATTGCCATTTTATAGCAAAGAGAGCTGAGTGCAGAGGAGCTAGGCAATTTGTCCAAGGTCACACAGTGGTCGGATTTGAACCCAGGTGGTCTTGTTTCATGGCTTGTGCCCTTAACTACCATGTTAGACTGTCTCTCATCCACAGAATTGAAAGCAAGGACATCAGAGTCAGGAAAACCTGACTTTAGTAGGGTGTTTTCATTTTCTAGCTATGTGACTTGGGATCTATTATTTAACTTTTCAGTTGCATATGCATTGTAAGAGGCCACAAAGCTTTACAATGGGAAGAATTTAGGGTCTCAGTCTGCTACCCTCTCTAAGTCCCCAGCCCTATCCCCTGCACTTCCTGAATGCCCAGCTCCAAAAGCTCTCTGCTTGCCCAATCCTGCGTGAGGATACACGGGAGCAGGCTCAGCTGTACCAATCCCTGGAGGCCAAGTCCTGAACACTCGGCCTTTCAGTATGATGCAGGCCTCAGAGAGCTCCTGTGGGCCATTGGCATTTGCTGCTTACCTGACCAGTTGCAACGCCTGCACTCCCCAGACTGCTCTATCCACAGGCAGATGATTACCCTATTTGTTTACTCCGAGATAGGATTCAAATAACATGAAATTCACCATTATAACCATTGTAAAGTGTATAGTTCAGTCATTTAGTATATTTGGTAGCCTGCGCAACCATCATCACCACTGTCTAATTCCAGAACATTTCCATCATCCCAAAAAGAAACCCCATACCCATGAGCAGTCACTATCCATTTCACCTCCTTCCAGCCCCCGACAATCGTTAATCTACTTTCTGTCTCTATGGATCTGCCTATTCTGGACATTTCATGTAAATGGAATCATATGATATTTGTCCTTTTTCGTCTGACTTCTTTCACTTAGCATCATGTTTTCAAAGGGCATTCACGTTGTAGCATGAATCAGTACTGCATTCCTCTTTATGGCTGAACAACATTTCACTGTGTGGCTAGAACATACTTTGCTTATCCATTCATCAGCTGACAGACATCGGGGATGTTTCTAGTTTGGAGCTATTTTAAATAATGCTGTTATGCACATTTGTGTACAGTTTTTTATGAATATGTTTTCAGTTGTCTTGGCTATACACCCAGGATTGGAATTGCTGGGTCATACGGTATGTTTAACTTTTGAGGAACTGCCAAACTGTTTACCAAGGTGGCTGCGCCATTGTACATTCCCACCAGCTATACACAAGGGTGACGGTTTCTTCACATCCTCGCCAACCCTTGTTATTGTCCTATCCTGTTGTTTCTTGAATTTCCTGCCACTGGGCATTTTCATGCACTTAGTGATTCCTTGAACAAAGTGGTTAAACACATTTGACTTTGATGACAGATTCCTGAGATTGGGTTGGCTCCACCACGCAAGATATTAAGACAGCAATATTTCTTAGGCAAGTTTTTTTTTAATCTTTCTAACCCTCAGTTTTCTCATCTGTTAAATGGGAATAATAACAAGGTTGTTGGGCAAATTGAATGAGATAATGCACAATGCTTATACAGCCTTACCTCAATAAATGACAGCTCTCGTTATTACTGTCTTTCTTATGTGTGTGGACCTCTGGCCTGTTGGTCATTGCACCAGTCATTTGGTCAGTTAGTAAATATGTACAGAGCGCCCACCACATGCCTGAGTAACTAGGAATACAGCACCAGACAAGACAGAGCCATGTCCTTAGAAATCTAACATACCACCGGGGCAAGAGCCATAATAAATATGTAGAGAAGGTAATTTTAGGAATTAGAAGTGCCTAGAAAAAATAAAATAGGGTAACGTGGTAGTTAGTAGGGTGAGGGGCTGCCCAGCTGGTGGGCCAGGGCAGCCTCTTGGGGAGTTCAGGCCTGACAGGGGAGGGGAGGCAGCCACACAAGGTCTGGGGAAGAAAACACCACACAGGACAAACCTGGGGACAGCATTCCTGGGACGGGAACCGCTTGGAGGGGCTGAGGGGCGGGAAGAAGGGAGAGGAGGGGAGGGGAGAAGAGAAGGGAAAGGCAATAGCTCCCAGGAAGCCAGGGATTGTGAAGAAGAGACAGCAGGAGCCAGAGGGCCGCTGTGGCATGGTTCTGGGGACAGCAGCAAGGAAAGAAAAGTGTCACTGGGGCCCCTGGAGAAGGATGCCGGTGAAACTGGGCCAAAGCCCAAGCGTGATGTTTGGCAGGAGTTCTGGGTACTAAATGTTCTCCATCGTTGGCTGGAGTCAAAGGAAGCCTCGTCTGGGAGCTCCGGCGTGGCACACCCCCTCCCTGAACGCCACTGCTGCTCGCTCTTGGGAAGTCCTGTCCTCATTCAGACTTCTGTATTTCTGAGATGGATCACGTGGTCACACGTCCGCGCTGGCGTTTGAGCCCTGGGACAAGAGTGTGGATTGATACAAGTGCTTGCCCTTCAAAAAAGGAAGGAGAAGGAAGCCTGGGGTCTCCCTGCCTCTCAGGGAACATTCTGGCTGGGGCTGGTGGTGCTGACACTCGCAGTGCTCAAACAGAGACGCCAGGGAGCCACACACAGCCCAACTCACAGCCCGTGAACCGCCCCGAGCGCTGCCTCTGACCTCTCCACGGCAAGCCAAATGGCAACCGGACGGTGCCGGGGAGTGTCACAATGATGTAGCAGTTAAGGGCAGGGATTTTATTTTATTTTATTTATTTAGAGACAAGATCTCGTTCTGTCACCCGGGCTGGAGTACAGTGGTGCAATCATAGCTCACTGCAGCCTCAACGTCCCGGGCTCAAGCGATCCTCCTGCCCTAGGAATGAAAGAATGTTATTAAACAGCTTTTCAAGTATAAAAGTTGAGAGCTACAAGATGGAAAGGGGGCCAAAACTAACATTTTCTTGGCATAACCTACCATATGCCAAATACCAGACTGGAGTTGTTACATTTATTATTGTACTTAATCCCCATTACAACCCTCTGAGGTGGTCATTATCATTCCCACTTTATAGATAAGGAAACTGGGGCTGAGAGACGAAGTCAAACAGTAAGTGATGAGTTGGTGTCTGTGTGATGCCAATACCGATGGTCTTTTGTCTATAACCGGAACCAATAAAGGCCCAGAGAAGCCTATCTCATTATTACAGAAAGGATGAACTCCACAGGTCGAACTACATACCCTCAATGTCACAGCTGTACAGTGGCAGTTCCCATGCAGCAACTAACCAAGCCCGGGGAAACAGACACACTAGCATCTAAATATGACGTTTGAATGATGACGGCTCTTTGTGTAGCAAAGAACAGAGTTGTGGCAGAGCACAGAGGAAGAGTGAATCCTTCTGCCAGGGCTGAGGAAGAGTCATCTGGGAAGGGGAGAAGAAAGCCCGGGGCTATTACAGAAGAGAGTTCCAGGTGGGACTCCCTGGGCTTGTGTGGGGGAAAGGTTGGGAAGGGCATCTTGTGGGCTGGGGCAAGTGAAGCCAAGGTACAGAGGTGAGGACGCAAGTGGCTTGTTCAGAAGAAGATGTAGGCCACATGGAACAGAGGACAAAGGGCAGAGGAGCTGGGAAAGCAGGTTGCTACCTGAAGGCAAGACGCCTTGCGTGATAGGCTACAGGTTTTAAACTCTGTCTTGTAGGCAATGGGGAGACACTAAAGGCTTTCAGTGGGCGAACAGCCTGATCACTTCTATATTTTAGGGTATGACATCTGACAACTGTGCAGAGGATGCAGCAGGGAGAGAATGAAGGCATAAAAGTGAGGTTCTTGCTTGACGACTTGTGAGATAGAAAATAAGAAAAATATTTATAAAACCATAAAAGTGAGGTTTTTCTAACTCACTTTGCAGCATGCTTGCCTTTGGAACCTGCAGGGCCCTTTTAGTAGGCAGTGAAGGGGACATTTCAAGGGAGCCGCTGGGTCTGGTGCGTCAAAGCGCTCACAGTCCCTGCCCATCCCTCCCGACCTCCCCCCTGGCCCCCAGTGAGGAAGCCCGCTGGGGGAACAGCAGGGCCCGTCAACCTTCCTTTCCACCACGCTGAAAGGCGAGGGTGGTTTATCAGTATAACAAGAGCTTTAGAAACAGAGTTGTCAACTGAGACACCAGCATTTCCAGGCAGTCAGAAGTGGTTGTCTCTAATACTTGAGAAGTTCTCAGAAGAGAGCTACAGTGTACGTGAACCTCCTGCCTCAGCCTCCTAAGTAGCTGAGACAGGCTTGCACCACCATGCCTGGCTAATTTTTTCTATTTTTTTTTTTTTTTGTAGAAATGGGGTCTTGCTATGTTGCTCAGGCTGGTCTCAAACTCCTGGCCTCAAGGGATCCTCCTGCCTCAGCTTCCCAAAGTGCTGGGATTACAGGTGTGAGCCACCACAGCTGGCATTTTTTTTTCCCTACTCAATTCTTTATAGCTCTCAGAACAAGTTACCGTATCTTCTTATGCTTCCAGATTTTGCACATTCCATTCCACCTGCCTACATATTGTTTCCACTGACCTCACCTTGACCCTGACAGAGCCCACTCCAGAATCCACTCAAATGCTCATCCCTCTGTGAAGTTGGCCTTCACTCCTCTGGACAGCTTAGGTGATCTTTTTCTTAAACTCTCCCCACACTTTGCACATCATGCTGTGAGAACAACTATGTACTGTGCTAAATATGTCACTATCTCCCCACTTGGTAGTAAACTCTTTTTAGAGGAAAACACTGTCTTTCTATGTTTATCTCTAATTCCTATCATGTTATCTAGCACGTAGTAGGTGCAAACTATTTACATAATTAATGATCGACTTAGTAGGTGTGTGCTTAGGGAAAGGATATGCAGTCATTTAAGGCATAGTGTAAATAAATAAGCTCTAAGTTCCAAAAGAAGCTCTGCTAGGAGCTGTTCTGAAGCTCATAGACTATGTCTGATTTCTCTCCAGACTTCCCATCTCTGGGGCCAGCACAGTACTTTTTATACGATGGGAACTTAATAAATATGGAATGAAGACATAGTCCCAATCTCAAAAAGGATCTAGTAGACCAGGAAATATTTCTGCAACCGTGCTATTCCTGCCCTCCTGCTTCTTCAGTTATCCCTAAAAAGTCCTAAGACTTCAATTACTTGCTCTTTCATTCATTTATTCAGCAAAGCTGTCACAGGTCAAGTGCTGTGCTTTGCTTTTTAGTTGGAAACTTCTGGAAGGGCGAGACTGTGGTTAGTTTGAGTTTTGTGCATTGCACAAGCAGAACATCCTCCAGGAATAGACCCTTTCCCTCCAAGTATTTGATGCCCAAGACCTTGGGGACCCAGGAAGTCTTTCCTGCCACTGCCCAGCCAACTATTCCAGCTCCCCAGGCTTTCTCCACGCTCTGGAGTCCTGTGTACTTGAGTCAGAACCAGACAGTTTGGCATTAATTGCTCTTTAATTGTTTCAAGCCTGCTATTTTTATCTCCCCAGTACACTGCACTCTCCTTACAAATGGGCCTGGTCCTCTGGTTTCACATTGCCACTGTGCCCCAGGGCTCAGTGAAAGCTTGCTGATTGATTTTTCTAGGAGCTGTAATTATTTCCAAGGCTGTCATGGGATGTGGCTCTCTCCTGGAACTCTCTTGCTACTCCTACTCCCGAAATCCCCCTCCCTATTTCCAGAACTCAGTATTTCTTCTACTGGTGTCCAGCTTGCTTGAGTCCTAGAAATTCTTTGTTCTCCTCTCCAAAAGAGCAAAACTTCTTTCACCTACCATCAACGCTACTGAAGTTCTCTCTCTCTCTCTCTCTCTCTCTCTTTTCTTTTTTGTTAGTCCTCCTTTTGCATAAGGGCTCTCTTGGCAAGAAATTTTATTCTTATCAACTGTCTCATGATCTATTTTTATGTCTCCATGCAACTTATTAAATACTTCTGGGACCTGCTGGGGTAAAGGAAGCCTTCCCTTTGATTGAATTTCTGTGTTTTCCATTTTATTATCTCAGGATACAGTTAAAGAAAGGGAATCTTGAGGTAAAGATTGAACGGAGGCAAGGTCGAGTGGAAAGATGAGGCTTCTTTATGGAAGGATGAGCAAAGAGTGCTCAGTAGTGACTGCTGACGGCGAGGGTCTGAGGGAGTATGTGTCACCCTGGCTCCCAGCTACTTGCTATTTGGTCTCAGCAAAAGGACTGTAAGGTGGTAGGGACAGCTTGGAGCTTCCTAGAGTTCAGAGAGCTACTGAAGTTTTCCTAAGAACTGCCAGTACGGCTCTCCAGATGGTCTGAGACTGCCCTGCCTACCTGAAAGTAGACTGGGTCACGGGATCTGATAGCTCTGGCAGGGCTGCTGGGATGGCTCTGTCCAGCCTCCCCCAAGGTGTGATCTCTCAGACAGGCTCTAATTGGGCCATTCTGGTGACCTGGAGCCCACAGATTCTCCACATCATTGGAGAGAGAGAGTGGTGGTGGCAATAATGAATCTCCAAATCAATTCAACCACAATTATTGTTGCCTAGAAGGGCGGTGGCAGAGCATCGGGATTGAGAGGATGGGCTTGGCTGCAGAATGACCTGGGTTTGAATCACAGTTACAGCATTTCCTGTGAGACTTCAGGCAGATTACTTCAACTCTCTGAGTCTCAAGTTTTCTATAGATTGATGGCTGTTATTGTACCCACTTCATGGGTTGTTATGAGGATTACGTGCAACATAGAAAGCATTTAGCACGATGCCTGGTGCATAGTAAGTGCTCAATAATTAGTCACTCATAATATTATTATCCCAGGTGCAACTTTCTTCCTTACCATGACCTCATCACAATGCTCAGCCCACTCCTTTGAGGACCCTGGACAGAGTGATGAAAATAATGACCAATTTTGTGAACTTTTCCTGAGTGTTCAATTGGTGAGAGGGGTTTGGGGAGGAGGACACAGTGTGACTTGAGCTGCTTGCAATGCTGCCTTGGTGCAGTGAGTGGGCATTGACCTGGCCTCTTCTGTGGACACAGTCCAACCTAACCAAAAAGGTACCCATGCCATAAAATATTTTCCCCTTTTTGGTGATCTGGGTCATTTTATCAGATTGGTTTGGTGACAGATAATGTAGTGCAGGTGTAACCAGCAAGTGATCGGACGGAAATCCCAGGGTTCAAATGATGTCTCCATACTTACTGTTACATGTCTCAGGATAGTTATTCAGCCTTGCTCAGAGCTTTGGTTTCCTCATCTGCAAATTGGGGCAATAAAAATAGTTTCTTATAGGGTTGCTGTGATAATTCAAAGAGACCATGCATGAAAAACACCCGGCACAGTGCCTGGCACACAGTAATTGTTCCATAAATGGTGGGGTTGGTCGTTCTTACAGGGTGGTAGGAATTGATGAGGTCGCTCCCTGACTGGGACAACTTTTTGCTTTTTAGCTCCTGCCTTGCAAGTACCTGATGCTTTTCTTCACCCCATCATGCAAACCTCAGTTCATGCCAACATGAACCTAAATTAATCTGCACACAATCTCATCAGAGCACTTCAGGTTTCTGTGTCTTCATCAGCTAACCTGGGCCCAGAAGTGCTCAAGAACCTGGCAAAGTTCCTTCCACTGGCTTGGCACAGCAGGAAAACAGCAGTGTCAAATGCTCATTTCCTACAAAGGCTGCAGACTCTGCCTTTCACAATGCAGAGCAGACACTGTGCACCCAGACAAGTTTCTAATTAGCTATGCATAATCAGTGTCTTCCAAAAGTATGTACATTATTCTCTGCCCAACTAATTAACTGCATGAAACATTCCAGGCTTAAAGGTGGGGCATGGGATATCAGGAGAGCTTTTCAGAATCCAGCCCAGGTTCAGCGCTCAGAAAACTCAAAAGTTCTGCTCCAGGTGACCACTGAGCTGAATGGAGTCTTCACGTGGTCACTTAACCCCCCTACCCCTCTCTATGAGCAGGGGCACTGCCAGAGACTTTCTACTTCTTAAGGTTGTCACAACCAGGGCAATCATGGTCTACAGAAGAGTGTTCTGGGAGGCACAAAGACCTACACAAATGCACATTGTGAGTACCCCTGGCCTTTGCTGGGACATTGTTTTCCCTTTCCTCTGGCGGGAAGGGTGGTCAACCTTAGGCAACAATCATGTCCATAAGTGCCTCCTGAGATGTGAGCTTTACACACATGACCACATGTGATCCTCAGGGTCACCGGTACACATGAGGAAAATAAACCTCCTGAGATGGGTCCCAAGGGGATTACACAGATCATGGCTGAGCCACAATTTGAATCCAGGTTGATCTGATTTTTAAGAACTCAGGATTCATTCTCTCTCTCCCATGCACAATGTAATACTTCTTGCATAGCCCTTCTCAGATAGTGCCGTCTTTTCTTTTCCATTTCCCTCTCATCCCTCCCCTGCCCCTCTCACCCACCCCTCATCTTGCCCCTATTAAAAAATGGTCTCCTTCGTCCCATGCCCTCAGGACCCGCAGCTTCCCTTACTAGAATACTGACGTCTAGGTAACCTTGTGAGTTATTCCCTGCCAGTTTGCCAGCTGAATGCTGCCATTCTCCTCTCCTCCCCTCCACCCAGGTAATTGAATTATTTTAATAGGGGCTTTCTGGAAGGAATGTGACACTCTCAAATCACACTGGAGATGATCACCTGCTTGTGCCACCTCCACTGGGAGTTGCCCTGAGCAACCATGCTGATAGAAGCAGGTGATCACTGGCAAGGCTTAGAGGTCCCACTCAGTGACAATTCATCAAGAATATTACTACGGAACAGTGTCAGAAGGTAGGGGACACAGTAAGGCACAACTGGAAGATCATGTGGGCAAAGGCAATAAGTTATCATGTGTTGGAGCTGGAGAAGCGGCTTTACTCGGATAGAACAGAGGGACCAGAGAAAAACAAATGTCCCTTCTCTTGGAAAGCCTGCATTCTCTCCTTTCCCTGTTTGCTATCCAAAGCCATCCTGGTCACAGAGGCAGCTCTTGTGGCTGTGAGTCGCAGGTGGCTGCTAAACAGTAATTTCTGATTTATTTACTACTAGGTTCCATACAAGGAAGGGGTAGCTGACAGGGCCTCATCTGAGAGTTCTGCCATGAAATCAACTGCAAGAGGAGGTTTATTCCACATTATTATACGCAGGAGTCATCTTCCAAGACTGCATAATAGGTAATGACGGGCAGGTACGAAGTATGCCTGTCATCTGAGCTGCATCTCTCTCTCTCTCTCTCTCCCTCTCTTTTATACACACACACAAACACACACAGAACTTGGGAGCAGGTGGTTCACTGTTGCTCGACACCACAGTGAGAGACAAAGGACCAGAGGAAAGGATGTTCTGCTTTATAAATGTAGCGAGACACCGGTGTCCGGGCTTCGGACTGCCTGCTGTAGTGGCTGCTCAAGCCCCGCCCCTCGACCTCCTCTCGCACTCACACCTGCAGTCCGCAGCGGGGCCCTTCAAGAGGTGCCTGCTCCGTGATGCTATTTAAGTCAGGAAGCATTGACTGAGGAAATGCTTTGATCCAGATGCCTGAAATCCTCCCACTTACTGGTGTTGACATTATCTTTAAGATCTAATTTAAATCAGGTCAAAAATCTCCATCCCCTCTGCAAGCAGAGACGCCGGCACCCTGACAGTGTCACTGCAGAGACTGTCAGCCCCAGGACCCCGCCTGTGCTGAACCTTGCCTCGCTCCTCCGTTTCCCTCCTGAGTACTCTGTCACCTTTACTGAACGAATCACCCCCACTGGACACCCCCGGATCTTGTCATCCCTTCACTGCCTAATTGCTGCCACCTCCAGGCTCTGTGTGGAGCAGACATTTCTGAAGGGACGGGCAGCAGAGAGGAGTAATGCTACTCTGTAGCTTGGTAAATGACTTAAGACTGAATATTATGCATTCCAGTTTTTTAAATCCCCTTGAGCCATTTCTGCCACCAGAGGTGTTTTACTGACTGCCTTTCTCATTTGCTTAGCCACTAGGGGACCCCTTGCATGCCGCTGGCTGGACCCTGCCGCTTCAACTTCTCTTCCTTTCCTTACCAGTTAGATTGCCCCAGCCCCGAAAATTCCTATACGTTTTTAGACAGAGCAATTTAACTACTTCTTACACCATCCTAGCCATGCCCTAAGGCTGAAGGGACATCTTTTCACAACCCAAAAGGATCCAGCAAGATGCTCTGCTAAACTCATGCTGTTTAAATTTAAATTTTAAATTTTAAAAAGTTAAAATTCTATTCTTTATGTACTCCAGCCACATTTTAAACGCTCAATGGTATTTCAAATGAGTTGGTAGGTGTTCTGCTAAACCTGTGCTGCCTAATACTTAAATTTAAATTTAATAAAAATTAAAATTTAATTCTTTAGTCACTCTATCCTCATTTTAGATGCTCAATGGCCACCTGTGGCTGTCCAGTGGCCGCCACAGTGGACAGGGTCGAGAGCAGAGAGCTGTATTGAACAGCACTGTAGCAAAACCGAGATGAATTTTTCCCCTAAGAGACTGTGTCACGGGCTATTGGACTGACACTTTTTCCTGCCTGCTTCCTTTTTTTTTTTTGAGACAGCGTCTTGCTTTGTTGCCCGGGCTAGAGTGCGTGGCTTCAGCCTAGCTCACAGCAACCTCCAACTCCTGGGCTCAAGCAATCCTCCTGCCTCAGCCTCCCAAGTAGCTGGGACTACAGGCATATGCCACCATGCCCAGCTAATTATATATATATGTTAGTTGTCCAGCTAATTTCTTTCTATTTTTTTTAGTAGAGGCAGAGTCTCGCTCTTGCTCAGGCTGGTCTCGAACTGCTGAGCTCAAACGATCCTCCCACCTCAGCCTCCCAGAGTGCTAGGATTACAGGCGTGAGCCACCGCGCTGGCCTCTGCCTGCTTCCTTAATGTTTATTGTGTCCTCGCGCTGTGTCAGGTCCTTTCCGTGTGTTGTCTCTTCATCCTCGCACAGCTCTTTACAGTGGGCAGCGCTTTCGCCCTGGCGCACGGGAGGAGCCTGGAGTTCAGCCAGGCCGGGCGGCCGGTCCAGTCCTTTCCGCCGACCGCCGTGAGGGCGGATGCATTAATAGGTGACACTGGCCAGGTAGGGAAGGAAGGCCTTCGTCAACCACGTGGGCCACTTTCATTAAATTTTAACACGGATTTTCTTACTCTCAAGCGTTCAGTCCCAAAATGGGGTCACTGAAAAGGAAGCTCAAAGGCTATTTTTCCAGAGGACGGAATGTACAGGGCTGTGACGAATGTCACTGCTTCTGGCCGCCGGCCAGGCAGAAACGCTTGCAGGAAGAGAGAGGAGCCTCCGTTGAGGGCGACCAGGCCCGAGAGGAGACTTGGGCGGGGAAGGGCTCGCGATTCCGCCCACGCTCCCCTCTGCTCGCGGCCCGGCTGAGCAGCTGGCCCTGCCCCGCCGCCCGCCGCCTGGGAGACCTGCGCTCCCGCGGGTGCTCTGGCTGACCCGTTCCCACCCGCGTCCGCAGGAGCCGGGCTCGCTGCGGCGCCACCTGCTGGCCCTTTCTCGTGCTGCAGCCGCCCGCCGGCTCCTTCCTCTCGGCCGACCGCACCTGGGGACTCCTTGAAGACGCAGCCCATTCTTGGGCTCCACGCCAGACTTAGTGAACCAAAAACTCTTTGGGTGAGTCCTGGGAGTCGCGTTTGGACAAACCCTTCAGGTGATCCTGATGCACGCTAAAGTTCGGAAATCACTGATTTAGTCTATCCAACTCCATTACTTATTCATTCATCAACAATTATTAATGAGCATCTTCTAGAACAGCGGTCCCCAACTTTTTTGGCACCAGGGCCCGGTTTCATGGAAGACAATTTTTCCACGGAAGGCGAGGAGGCGGAGCTCAGGCGGCGATGCAGCCATGGGGAGCGGCTGTGAATACAGACGAAGCTCCGCTGTCTGGCCCGCCACTCACCTCCTGCTATGTGGCCGGTTCCAGTTCCTAGGTTTCATGGAAGACAATTTTTCCACGAGGTTGGGGGAAGGCGGGAAAGAGGCGGAGCTCAGGCGGTGATGCCCAGCCCAGTTCTTACCAGGCCACCGAGCAGTACCCGGTTGCAGCCAGGGTTTGGGGACCGCAGTTCTAGACTGTAGGGATGCAAAAGAAGCAAAACAGGCCGGGCGTGGTGGCTCACACCTGTAATCCTAGCACTCTGGGAGGCCGAGGCGGGCGGATCGCTCAAGGTCAGGAGTTCAAGACCAGCCTGAGCAAGAGTGAGACCCCATCTCTACTATAAATAGAAAGAAATTAATTGGCCAACTAAAAATATATAGAAAAAATTAGCCGGGCATGGTGGTGCATGCCTGTAGTCCCAGCTACTTGGGAGGCTGAGGCAGAAGGATTGCCTGAGCCCAGGAGTTTGAGGTTGCTGTGGGCTAGGCTGATGCCATGGCACTCTACTCAGGGCAAAGAGTGAGACTCTGTCTCAAAAAAAAAAACACAACAAAAAACAAAAGAAGCAAAACAGGCATGATCCCTCTTCCCTCCCCTACACACAGACAGAATGTAAAATGCTTACTTTTCCTCACATCTCTGTGCAATACGGAAGAGAGGCACTACGATTACCCTTATTTTGCAGATGGGAAACTGGCTCAGAACCACTCACATGATAAACTAAGTTGGGTTCCAAGATCTGGCCTTTGTACGTCAAAGCCTGGGCTTATGCACCAAACTGCACTTCACCAACTTTTCTAGGTGGACTTGTGGTTTGGTTTAGGGGTGGAGAAGGTGGGAGGGGAGGATACTCCCCCCCCTCAAATCAAAACAATTCCCTCTCCCCCATATGCAACTGACACTTGCTACACTGCCTAAGATTTCTGGCAACATTCATGAAGGCTAACAAACAAGCTACATATCTAATTATTCCCCCACCATAACCTTCCACGAAGCTGTTTCCTCTCCATCCCTTTCATTGATGATATAGAGCATTATGGTGCAGGCTGCGCGATGGGGACAGCAAGAAACAGTGTATGGTGTGCGTTGAATGCACAGTGTGGACGCTGCCCACGGGGCACAGCTTTAGGGATTCTCAGGGAGGTAGAAGTTGAACTTGAACTGCCTAATTGGAAATTGAGAGGGAAAGGCGATGAGACCAAACAGAAGTAGGAAAATGCTCTAGGGAAGGAGAGATAAGAACAGAAGACAAACTTGGTCTCCTATTTTCACAGTTTCAGCAGCTTCAAGCACCAACTATGCTGCTCAGCAGCAGCAAACAGTCATGGAGCACTTGTCTATGCAGGGCACTGTGCAGTTAGATCCCTGCCTTCAAAGGACCTACTACTCTGCAGGAATGTGGAGACATAAGGATTAAAAGCATGTAGACATTTCTGTGCTTAAAATTCCCTTGACTGTAAAAATAAATTAACAGACAAACAAATAGGAATATTGTTTGTAATGATAATGGTGACACTTTTTGAGCACTTAACTAAATGCTAGGCAGTATTCCAGGTAACGGGACTAGGGTGGTCCAGAAAGTTACTACCACCTTGGAAAGTCCCAGTTCTGGTCTTTATCTTTACAGGCCTGGAAACTGGATTTTATTAGTTCCCTCTCAGCTTATCTGACTCACACCTATCAGATTCACAAGAAAATATATTAATCAGAATGGCAATACTGCTAAGTGATACCTGGTCATAGTTGTGAGTCAGCCCCTCCTTTTATGAAAATCTAGAGGAGAAACCACCTTCAGTCACTTAGTGGGATGGAATCAGAGCAAAGTGCATTGGACAAAGGTATTGGAGCATGTTAAAGGGTTATATAGACAGACACTCTCTCATTTTTAGCACAGGAAACACACCTGAGATGGGTCAGATGAAGGGCTGGCCACATGAAGGGCTCACATGAAGGAAGGGCTCAGGGCACCCTCTGCCTGGGTCAGGGCTGGGACACACAAATGGATTCTCACTCCCTTCCTGCCTCCTTGCATGATTTCAGCCAGGCTACAATGCAGGTCTTCTGGTTCCAGGTTTAGTTTCAAGATTCTGTGGTCCCCTTGATTAGAGCTGTCCTGCTCTCTGCTCCCCAGGATTATATTCACAACCACCTCTCAAGGTAGTTTCATCAGTAGATAGCTTAGTCTCATCTATTCTGTGCTGACTCTAAGTTACTCTTTCAAGAAGATGGACTTTCCCTAACTACATCCCCCAAGGCCCAGGCTGCCTCATGCTGCCTGTGACACAAGCCGGCCCGGGCATCTCCTCTCAACCCTCTCTGCTCAATCTCTTGGTTCTCCCCTATCCTTACCTTAGACTAAATAGAATGAGCCTTTGAACCCCCAGTTTACTTCTCTGCCTCTCCTAAGAGCTGTGTCTTTCTTACTTATCTTTGTGTCCCCAGAAACTAAAATAATGCCTAATAATCATTACCAATTAATAAATCAATATATGTCTTTTGGATGAATGCAAAGAGTTCTGATCTGCAGGTCAATACAGTTAAAGTGTAAAATTGTTTTAATATCATCACTAACTTACTTTGGAGCCTTTGACTAATAACTTGACTGCTTTGTTCTCCATTTCAACAAATAAGAGAATCATCCCTCCTGCCTTCCTGCCTTCAAAGGACATATGAGGTAGGTGTACTCGATCACTGCCAGGCATTGTCGTTCTATCAGGGAAGGTGTATGTCACTACTTCTCACCTTTTCTCCATTGCAAGAGAGGTAATAAAATGTAGAATTCAAGGCATTGAAAAATACATTTTTCAGTTCCATCATCAGTCTTTTCGTATTTCAAAACACAGGAAGAAGCATCTTGTCCCATCAAACTCTTGGGAATAATGAGATGATGTCTAAAGTATTCGATGATTCCTAAAGGTGCTGTTGATCAATTTGCACCATTATTTTGGTTAGCAATTCATTGTAGGCGAGTGGTTTTAATACAGGGAAGACATTTTAAAAATATAGGAATTAGGACTGAAAAACAGATATGCAATGAAATTGTTGCATGAAGTTGCCTCTAAGAGCTCTGTATAATCTACCACATTTTAGACTGGGCTAATTGCATGCCTGTACTGTTAGTTATTTTCCTCCTTTCCCTGCATTTCCTATAAACCGGTAGTTGGAGGCTGAGGCTAGATCCTATTTAAGTTTGATATCTTTTTTGGTAAGAATATTTTGTGGTATGGTTAAGTAATTCCTACTGCGTCACAGCACAAGGCATAAGACAAGTGATGCTTCTATTTTTGTGATGTGAACGTCCATCAGAGGATTCGGGATGTGCCTGCTAAATCCGGTACAGCATGGAGCGCCCCAGTAGCTCCCACCTGACGGCTTCACTAGCCATAGATGACTGTGGCGCTTTTGTAACGCGTCAGAGTGGATAGACCAGACTGTCTTTCCCAGAGTTCCTTTTCCTGTGTGTTTCCGGCTAGGACGAGACCTCAGGATTCTTGGGAGGTCTGGAGGGCGGAAGTGGCAGCAGCCACCTTGTAGCTCACACAGCGGGATCTCATCTGCTGGCCCACTCCTCAGGCAGCATCCAGCCTGCAGTACTCCACCTTCCGCTTGCTGCTCTTTCAGCTTCTCGCCCACATGGGGCCAGGCTTAGCCCCATGACGAAGGGCCCTGGCTTCTGCTGGATGCCATACCACCAGCCTCAGAGAACTGAACTGCTCTCAGGCCATTTTCATGGACTCCTACTTGTTCTTGCTCTCCACAAGTTACATTCGTCTTCCCCTTCCAAGTGCCTGCCCTGTGGCCTTCAAGCTCTAGCTTCAAATTGGATGTTTTCCATTAGGGCTTGCAAAATGGTGATATTCTAATTGTAGCATTCCTTTTGTATTAATTAACTAACATTTCTGGGTTACAGTCTAAACAGCAACAGCGAAATTAATACTGTTTCTTTCTCTTCAGTTTTCTTTTTTACCAGCTTTCACAATAATGAGTGTTCTCCTTAGCATCCTCCAAAGGTGTGCATTTAGTTTTATTTATTTTCATTTTTTGGAATATCATTATGAATTCATGGATTTTAATATATTTGATGTGGCATTGAAGTTATTACTGCTACCATCATCATTGCTATTATGTTCGAATTGTCCCATCTTTGGCTAGTAGGAGACCATTCACGTGTGTTCCTGAATCTTTTTGAAATAACCCTTGTGGTCTGTGATAGTTTCTTTCCTTTACAGTACAACAGAATGTTCCAGACCCCCTTCAGTGTTTCCTATCGGAGCCTTGAAACCAGCGTTTATCCAAGGAGACATGGCTTTTTTTCAGTAGGAAATTCTTTTTAGACAGCACAGTCTGAGTATAAAGATGCTCATTATTTTGGGGTTAGTCAGAGCTTCTAGGCCTTGTCAATAAACAGAGTAAGGAAATATGCTTACTTTTAAAGAAAGTACATCCTAAATTCTTATTAATTTCTCAAACAAAATTTAAGATTATAAGATTTTCCACTTGGCTCATCCAATTTTATATTTATATCTCTCCTCTTCTAAAAGAATTGGTTCATAAATATATTAACATAATTGTTTATTTGATATGTATATAAACACATATATACAGATATACTTGGTTTCAGAATAATACTAACATAGTATGTACATACTAACATATATACAATAATACTAATATATATAGAACACTTTATGTTATGAAACATATATATATGCTATGGTTCATATATATATATATATGTGCACTATGGTTTGGATATTGTTTGTCTCCCCCCCAACCCCCAAAATCTCATGTTGAAATTTAATCCCTAGTGTGGCAGTGTTGGGTCATGGGGTTGGATTGTTCATGAATAGATTGATGCCCTCCCTCAAGGGTGAGTGAGTGCTTACTCTATTAGTTCCCAAGAAAGCTGGTTATTAAAAATAGCCTGGTACCTCCCCCGTTCTCTTGCTTCCCTTTGCCATGTGATCTCTGCACACGCTGGTTCCCCTTCACCTTCCACCATGAGTGGAAGTAGCCTGAGGCCCCCATCAGATACAGATATCCAATCATGAACTTGCCAACCATCAGAATAGTGAACCTTTTAGAAATTACCCAGCCTCAGGTGTTCCTTTACAATAACACAAAACTAAGACTAAGACAATATGCTTACTAGTTTCAGAATAATAATACTAATATTATTACAAATATTATAATTACTGAAAACAGTTTAAGATTTCTTTACAATCTTTTTATCCCTTAGATATATTCTTCTAGGATTGTATAGTCAAATTACTCTGTTTTAAAGTAATTGAAGTTTACCTCATACTTGTCAGGGTGGCTACTAACAAAACAACAAAATACAACAAATGTTGGCAAGGATATATAGAAATTAGAACCCTTGCATACTGTTTTGGGGAATTTGAGGAATGCAAAATGGTCACTGTGAAAAACAGTGCGGCGGGTCCCCAAAAACTTAAAATTAGAACTACCATAGGATCTAGCAAACCCACTTCTGAATATTTAGCCAAAAGAATTGAAATCAGAATCTTGAAGAGATATTAGCCCTCCCGTGTTTATTGCCCACTATTCACAATAGCTAAGATGTGAAAACAACCTAAATGTCCATCAACAGACGAATGAATAAAGAAAATTTGGTATATACATACGATGGAATATTACTCAGCCTTAAAAAAGAAGGAAATCCTACAACATGCAACAACATAGTTGAGCCTTGAAAATATTATGGTGAGTGAAATAAGCCAGTCACAGAAGGACAAATACTGCATGATTCCCCTTATATGAGGTATCCGAAATAGTCAAACTCATAGAACAGAGAATAGAATGGTAGTTACCAGAGGCAGGGGAAAGGGGGAAATAAGGAGTGGCTAATCAACAGGCATAAAGTTTCAGTCAAAGAAGATGAGTAAACTCTAGAGATCTGTTGTACAACATTGTGCCTATAGCCAACAAGAATATATTATATGTTAAAAATTTTCTTGAAAGTATAGTTCTCATGTTAAGGATTCTTACCACAATAAAATAAAATAAATATAAATAAAGTAATTGAAGTAATTGCTCTCTGGGTTTAAACCATCAACTTGATATATGCTTAGGTTCATTTCTTTCATTTTGCCTTCAGTGTTTAGAGATTGCATTTTCTTTTTCAACTTTATTTGATTTATTTTTATAATTATATAAAACATTAATATGGTTCCAAACGCAAATATATGAAACTTGGTTCTATAGGGGTATAAAATATGTTCACAAATTTTTTAACATACCCTTAATAAAAGTAGAGCCTATTTCCCCACCCCTTGAGTGTGGGTTAGACTCAGGATCTTGTTTCTATCAAAATAAGATGCAAGTAACAGTGTGTGATTTCCAAGACTAAGTGATAAAAAGCACTGCAGCTTCCTCTGCCCTTTTTGGATAACTTGCTCAAAAAGAAGCCAGTTGCCATCTAAGGAGGATACTCAAGCAATCCTATAGGGAGAGAGGAACTGGGGCCTCCTGCCAACAACCATGTGAGGAACCACTGTGCAAGTGGGTTCTCTAGCCCCAGCCAAACATTTAGAGAATTGAAACTTAGATCAACCTCTTGAATATAACCTCATGAAATGCCCTGAGCCAGAAGCACCCAGCTAAGCTGCTCCTGAAGTCTTGACCCTCAGAATTTATATGAGATACTATTATTGTTATTTTAAGCCCCTGGATTTTTTGAATAATCTGTTTTGTAACAGTAGATAACTAATCCAGGTATGTTCAGAGAAGTCTAGCTTACATGCCTGCCTCCTCCATCCCTCTAAAGGTAACCAGGTTTTTACTTGCTAGTTTGTCCTCCCATTGCTTTTTATTTTAAATAGAAGCAAATATGTAAACATTTCTATTATCCACCCTTTCTTACACAGAACTGAGCACATTATACACACTCTTCTGAACCTCGTGGTTTTCAGTTAATGATGTTTACTGGAAATCATTCCCGAGCAAAATATATAGTCTTCATTCTTTTTAACAGTTCTATTCTGTATATAAACCAGATTATGCAACCAATCCCCTATTGATCTTGCGTTGTTTCTAGGCATTCGTGTGGCAAATAGTGCTGCAATGCATATATCTTTTCATAGTTTTGACAGTGTATCTTTGGAATAGCTTATTTTTGAAATTTTTTCCTATTACCTCAGCTGTCATGAATCTCTCCTGTTTCCCCTCTCCTACTGCAGAATCTATTCCATATAATTTAGCAGTTATTTGCCTCTATTTTGTATTCTTCTGAGTTTCCCATATGTAGTTTAGTTTTATACATATGAGATTGTGCCATTGTAGCCCATAGCAGCTATAGCTCTGACCTACTGCTGTCAGGATATTGGATTTAATGCTGAGCTTGGGGGGATTAAAGAAGATCTAACCTAGAAAGGGAGGGGGTGGGGATCATAGTACACCACAATGGGAAGTCTTTTTCCGTAGGCATTCCAAACACAAAACTCTTCTTGCCAAAGGGAGAAAAATGTAACTCCCCCACCCTTATCATAATGGCAAGGAAGATGATGCTAATGTCAGCCGAGATCTAAGATATGAAATAAAAAGAACTGAGGTTAAAGAAACAATCCATTCCTGGGTTAACCAGCAAAGCAGGCAGCAAATAGCTTGCCAAGCACAGTGGCTGGAAGCAAAGAGGTTGGAGAGAAAGATTAAATTTAAAGTAGTGTTGCTATGAAGTGGCTACATATTATGCTATTGCTGAAGTATACTGACAAGCACATGGTAATAGTAGATCCTCAAAAAACCCCTGATCACTGATCAGATCCTTAGCTCCAAATTTTCATCACAATTATATTCTTATCCTTGCCTTTCTTCTCTGTCTTTGTGTGAATTAAATGTCAGTGCATATGAGCTTTTATTTATGCAATAGATGAGATCCTTTAAAAGTTGCGCATAAATGTACTTTCTATTATCAACAAAATAATTTTAAACACACAATGTGGGCCAGGCATTGTGGCTCATGCCTATAATCCTAGCACTTTGGGTGGCTGAGGAGGGAAAATCACTTGAGGTCAGGAGTTCGAGACCAGCCTGAGCAAAAGCAAGATCCCCATCTCTACAAAAAAATAGAAAAATCAGTCAGGTGTCATGGCGTGCACTTGTAGTCCTAGCTACTTGGGAGACTGAGGCAGGAGGATCACTTGAGCCCAGGAGTTTGAGGTTGCTGTGAGCTAGGCTGACGCCACTGCACTCTAGCCCAGGCAACAGAGTGAGACTCTGTCAAACAAAAAAAAAAAACTCACACAGTGTGCAAGTCATTGAAGATTCAAATACATGTTTATAATAAACATAATTTCTGCATTTAGAAGTTGATTATTTAGTTGGGAAGACTGGGTACAAACACAAAGATGAAAACAATCACTGCTAAAGGATTTTATTTGGAGATCATGTAGGGTGCCACCTGCTGGAAATCCCATTGTGAGAGGCTGTAAGAGCAAGTTGAAGGTTGAAGGGTTTGATGATAGACAAATGGAAAAAAGGAAGGAGGGCTTTT
The DNA here is from genome assembly GCA_008086735.1 of Cheirogaleus medius. Taxonomy (NCBI): domain Eukaryota; kingdom Metazoa; phylum Chordata; class Mammalia; order Primates; family Cheirogaleidae; genus Cheirogaleus; species Cheirogaleus medius. The sequence continues at coordinate 77,735,447 of VBSM01001265.1, read as the reverse complement.
GGCAGGAGGAATGGGGTGAGCTAAATCGGGAAACTGGTAATTGCCATGTTAATAATATTAGCTGTGGCTGGGGGAGTATATTCCATCTAAACTGAGGATTTTCCAGCTGGAGAGGAAGAGGTTGAACAGGGAGATGAATCGGCAGTGGAGTGTAGGATGGAGTGGATAGAGGAGGGGTTGGAGGCAGACCAGCTGATTCAATGTCTGTAAATAGAACTATATTTTTCACACTTAAGATTGGGAGCCCAACGAGAACTGATCATTTCAGAGAAGTTTCATCTTCATTTCTAATTAAACTCTAATTCTACTTCAGCCTCAAGTGTCCATCCCCATTCAACTTCAGTGCCTATATACAAATACTGACAAAAAGTTGGGTTTTCTATTCTTGCTAATCCTTTAGAAAAGTGAGAAAATGCTTAAAAGATAATTAATGGATGGTTAATTGGTTTCTGGCATATTTCATTCTTACATACTGGATTGCCTCAAAGTGGGGTATGCCTATATTTTACCTCATATGTATGTATAGAGGATAGCCTAAATGAACTCCAGGGGTTTTTTGTGTTCTGTTTTCTTTTCCTTTTTTACTTTCCTTCACAATCAGGAAACATTCCCAGACTCAAGAAACTGGAGAATAAATGTAACAGCAGTGCATCTCTCTGTGATGAACTGGCAAAAGATGGCTTCCCTGTGCCCCACATTGTTTTTTTGTTTTTTTTT
>VBSM01001265.1:77710087-77734630 GCA_008086735.1 Cheirogaleus medius | reverse complement strand
AAAAAAAAGAAAGAAATGAAACTCAAAGACGTGGTCAGACTGTGGGGCTTATATGGAGGTTTGAGCTTCAAGAGATGTTAAATGGTGGGTAAGTGAGTAGGAATATATGGGGGGAACTAAGAAAGATAAGGGTTATTTTAGTAAAGTTTGCTTATACAGACTCATCTCGGTGCTGACCAAGATGACAAGAGTCAATCTCCTTGTCCTGGTACAAGGAGAAGGAGTCACCTTCCTTAGGGAAATTTTTGCCACCTTCACAAAAGTAAATGCATGCCCTCCTTTTAGATAGATAAGAGAAAGGCGGGAACTCTTCCTGCATCTGTTGATTCTCAATTGCCTTTGGCTCAAAATAATCCTCATACCAAAGTGGCATATTTCGGGGTGACCTATCCTGGTTCCCTGCAGAAACTGGCGTATATTGAATGCCTTTTAAGAGCCAGATTTTTCACAGGCACCATCTCACATCATTATCACAGCAATCCTATGAGTTGTATGAGTTCCCAATTTACAGATAAGAAAACTGAGACCTACAGAAGTGAACTAATTTGCTTAAGATTATAAGCTAATAAGTGGTGAGGCCAAAATACAAATTCCAGATCAGCCTGACTCTAAAATTGAAGTTCTTTCTTCCACCCCACACAGCCACACTTCCCCTAAAGAGGGAAGGGTAGTAGATTTGCAGGCAGGAAGGGAGGGAGTGCGGTGTTCGAAGGGAGAGGGAGTGATAAATGACTGTTACTTGCTATGAAGGGGAAGAACAAAATAGCGTTGTTACAGCTCATCTCTTTCCTGCCCTTAAGTTGTAAAGGTTGGCTGTTGCTGAGAAAAGGAGGCTTTTTTCGGCATAGAGTTGTTTGTTGCAGAGAATTTTTGAACCATCTTATTAAATCACAATTAGGGCTCATGCTCTGAAGCTTTTCTGCCCGGAATGCCCTCATACCCCTAACTCCTTCTTCAAGCCTCTGCTCAAACATCAGCTCTCCTCTGAATCTTCTCTTAGTGCTTTGTACATGGAGTAACTCCTTGGTCTGTCCGCAACATTTGGGAAGGGACTCATCTACCATCAACTCTAAAAAAGAAGCAATCTTACCACTCGCCAATTGCAAACCTACCTTCATGAAGTACAGAGACTCCTGCTAAAGAGTCCTTAACTTTTCTTCATGGTTTACTTTCGGATAAACTCAGTAAGCCTACCGTGGATGAGTGTCTGCGAGGCCTTTTCCTTCTTGTCTCCTTCCTTTCTCTCTTTCTCCTCCCCCCGCATTCTCCTCTGTCTTAACCGCCCCTCTGTCCTCCCTCGCCAGACCCTGACTGCATCTTGGCAGCCCACGGCGAACCTCATGACGCTGACTGTCCTGGGCCATGCTGGGGTGGTGGCAGTAGGTCTCCCGGCCTGCTCTGGGTAGGGCGGCCCCTGGAACGATGCCTGCCCAGTTGCAAGCTCGCAGTAAAGATGTGCTGGTGATAAACATGGAGAAAATCACTGAGGCCCTGAGGCCATTGAGATTCTCTAGAGTCAAAACTATGATATACTTATAAGGGTTTCTTTTTTCTTATGTTTGGAATTTTTTGTTCACAATATTTCTGAACCTTGAAACACCTTTGAAATGTCATCGCAGTGGGCACGTGTACTTTTGCTTATACAGAGGCAACTACTCTCCCTTCATCTCACAGTGTTTAGGCTTTTCTCCAGGGAACCTGTCCTACTCCTCTCTCAGCCCTTTGGGTTTAGATAGGGCTTGGTTTTGAATACACTTGTGACCTAAGCCCAAACAATAAGCATATTGTGTTCCGAGCCACCATCAGGGACACTCACGTGAGCCACCCCAGGGCAGTGAGCGTGAGCGTGTGTGAACCGTGGGTAAAGCCGTCTTGTTCGCTATTGAAGGTTCTGAGCTGGCTGGATATAAGGCTAGAGCAGCCTGTGATTATCCTGTCACCTGGTGGGAAGGTCACTATAGGAAGAAAGTTCAAGGAAATGAAAGCACAAGCAATGAAGAGGCAGTCTCCTGGGGCCAACCGTGCCTAAAGCTAGGAACTCTCTGGACTTTTCAGTTTTGAGAGGCAACTAATTTCCTTTGTTATTTAAGCCAATTGGAGCTGGGTTCTTATCACCTCCAACAAAAAGTTCTTATTGATACAGTTATCATGCTAACAAGGTCCTTGTCTCTTTAATCAAGGTCCTCCTGCCCAGGAGAGATGAGAAAGGGAAGAAAATAAAGAGCTGATGGGAAGAAGGAAACTCAGTCTTAATATAATCATACTATTGAAATGTATCTACATATCTGTAAGAACGTGAGTGCCTTAAAAGCAGGTATCCCCAGAATCTAGTACAAATAGTTAAAGATCAAAAAGTATTAATTGATTGAATGAATTTGATTTATTTATGTAGTTTTTAAACTCTGAGGTCAATTGGACTTGTGTTCAAATACTGACTAACCATTTACTTACCATGTGCTTTTGGCTAAGTCACTTCACCTTTCTGATTTTGATTTGTTTGTCTATAAATAATCACACTAAAAGTACCTCTGCATGTTGCTGGGAGGATGAATGTTTTATTCCATTTTGGCTGCTGTAACAGAATGCCATAGACTAGGTGGCTTATAAACAACAGCAATTTATATCTCACTGTTCTGGAGACTGAGAAGTCCAAGATCAAGGTGCTGGCTGATTCGCTGTCTGGTGAGGTCCCACTTCCAAAAGAGGCCTTCTTCTCACTGCTCTCACATGGCAGAAAGGGTGAGGGAGCTCCCTTGGGTCTCTTTTATAAAGACACTAATCCCAGCCATCAGGGACCCACCCTCGTGACCTAATCATCTCCCAAAGTCCCCACCCCCAAATATCATCACTTTGAGGATTAGGTTTCAATATATGAATTTTAAGCGGGCACAAACATTCTGTCTAAAACAATAAAGTAAGATCATGCATTGTGCATAGTAAATGTGATACAATAAGATGCAAAAAATTGTTGTAGCAGCAAAAAGCATGCCTAGGACCTAGACTTTCTCACGTGGAAATTTCTATGTAATGTGCTATTTGCTATATGACATTTTAGCTTATACTGGTTTATTATATAATTATTTATGTATAGCTATGTGATCTTAGGCAAGTAATTTAACCTCTCTGAGCGTAATTTTCTTCAGATAAGCATGAGTCTAATAGCATGCATATTTGTTCTTAAGGTTAAATAATGTAGGGCATATTACCACGCCTAGCTGGAATATAGTAGTTGGAGGAGACAAGCCCCAAACTAGCCTTCAGTAATCTCCATCCTCCAGTATTCATGCCCTTGTTTAATTCTCACCCCTTGAGTGTAGGAGGGACTTACTGACTCGCTCCTAATGAATAGAAGTCATGGGATATTAGTTACAAAAACATTGTGGCTTCCTTCTTGGGGATTCTCTCCTACTGTCTCTTAGCGACTCTGGGAGAAGCCAGCTGCTATGGCATGAAGCCACTCTGGGAGTGAACTTGGAAGTGGAACTTCTGAGACCTGAAGACACCATGTTAGCTGGAGGCTGGTCCTCCCTGCATTGAGCCTTCAGACAATTGCAAGATGGCATCTTGATTACATCCTCTTAAGAGACTCTGAGCCAGAGCCACTTGGCTAAGATGCTTCTGGATTCCTGACCCTCAGAAACTATAAGATAACAAATGTTTGTTGTTTTCAGCTGCTATATTTGGGAGTAATTTTTTGTACCAAAAGGGAAAACTAATATAGTAGTCATGAAATAAATGGTAGCTACTCACAAAAATATTAGGATTCTCTGATTCTCCTTGCCTCTTTCTTCCTCTTCCTCTCCTGTCACTGAATCATCCCTTCTTGATGATGTTCTCATTTTATCACTAAGGACTCAAAAGTCTTCCAGTGATGACTGGTAATGATCACCACTCTTTACTACTGAGTATTCATGATGTGTCAATCTCTGTTTTAAAGCTTTATATACATTATCTCATTTAATTCTTACAACTTTGCAAGGTAGGTGTTATTAGCCTTATTTTACAAATGAGGAAACTGAGGCTCAGACACTTGAAGTGATTTGGAAAAAGAACTGACAGAGCCAGGACTCACACACGCGGTTGTGCGAATGCCCTGCCTGTGCTCTGCTCTGCTCTGCTAGATCAGCCCTGCGCCTGCAAGGGAAGTCCAGTGTCCTTAGGGCTCCCCAGTACAGGCCTGGCAGTTTCTCCAGCTTTTTTTTCAACGTCTCCCCTTCACAAATGCTACATTAGTCCAACAGAGCTGGTCTCTGTTTCTTGTTCTGCTCTGCGAGTCTCATCCAAGAACCTCTGCCAGAGAACAAAGGTCCCCTTGCAGGGAGCCTCACCGTACTCTGCTCTCCCATGTTTTAGAGAGGCCAGAGGCTCCCTCTCATGCCAGCTCCTTCAGGAAGCTTTTCTGATCCCTCTACTCCAATGCCCACTGTTGGCAGGCATCTTTTCTTCCTCTGCACTTTATAGAAAGTCTTTATACCTTTCTTATGCCACCTGTATTTTTATGTTCCTTGTACCGTATCAATTTTTATCATGTCTGATCTCCTAGAAGGCTGACATTGTAGACTGGAAAAGTTAATGTCCCGTTCCTTGCAGCCCTATTATATGCTAGGGCACAGCGACACAATAACAGGCGCTCAGTAAATATTGGTTGAGTGAATGATGCTGTGAGAAAGCATAGGGACGAATAAATGGATGATTATGAAAATAATGAAATTTGTGTTCTTATATCCTTCTTTTCAAATGATGGCATATTCCATTATCTTCAATAGGTCCCTTTTAAGTTATCTTTCCAGGATTCTACATTCATTAGTGAATTTATGAACAACCTACCTCAAAAAAATTACAAATCTTCAAAAAGGAGCATTTGTATCTCATTAGCAGATCAGTATTATTATAACTATAATGCTAAGGGATTTGGTAATTTGCATTCATTGTTGATCCATTCATTCACTCATTTAACAAAAATATGTTTGTTTCCTGAAAAAGACACTATGGAGAGGTATGAGAGAACGATAGTGTGTGATTCCTGCCCTTCCAATACATCTAGAAAAACAACAGACAAACTAGCTCAAAGTTTACTAAGATGAGGCATCTGATGACAGATCTCTATGGAGGGAAAGGGTAAAGAAAGACTCTGAGCAAGAGGTATTGGCCAAAACATCTCAAGCAAATTATGATTTGAAGGTTTACCATTATTTCAGGCACTGCCTGGGACTCACACTCATCTGAAGTTTTCTGGATTTGGCAACAGCCTTCTCTAGCCTAGTAGAAGATCGCAAATAATTAAAATGTCAGTAGAACTATTTTTGCATTTACCTCTAATTAATGCCTGTAGTTTTGTATTTTCCTTGCCAACTTGTCCAGGTAAATCTGAGAAACCGTCCAAAAACTATACATGCTCTAATGATGCGGATGTCATCAGGTCCCAAGCACGTGGCATTCAGGCGAGGGGCTCTGTCCCCGAGAGGAAAGCAGACTCCTCGGATCCATCTCAGACATTGGGTTCTGATGCTGAGTGGTCTATTTCCACCTCTTTCACTGCTCAGTCATCTGGAAGTTTCAAGTTACCAACCTCAAGCTGGAAAGAGACTTAAAAAATCATTTTATGTCACATCCTTCAACAGGGATGAAACTTGAACTTGAAGACATTATGCAAAGTGGAATAAGCCAGTCACAGAAGGACAAATGCTGTATGTTTCCACTTATATGAGGTGTCTCATGTACTGAAATTCATAAAAACAAAAAGTAGAATGGTGGTTCAGGGGCTGGGAAAAAGAGAGTTGTTTAATAAGTATAAAGTTTCCATTTTGCCAGATAAAAACGTTCTGGAGATTGGTTGTACAACAATGTGAATATACTTAACACTACTAAACTGTACACTTAAAGATGGTAACATGCTAAATTAGATGTTATGTGGATATTTTTTCCTTTTGCCATAATTTAACAAAAAATCATTTCTACTCATCTTCTATCTCCAAACTGGACAAAACTTTGATATGCCCCAAACATATGGTACTCTCTCATGTACTTAATGATCTTAAGGAAATACTCCACCTCTACTTCCTGCAATCATACATACACACAGATCTGGTGGTGTTGTAAAGGGAGTGAAGACGTAGCCAAATTAACAGGGTACTGTGGACTGCTGCATCCTCTTCTTTTAATTTCTTAATGGCAGGCAGATAACAGAAGTGGCTGCCTTTTTCTTGGAAGCAAGTGAGCTTATTGCTGGGAATTGTGATTTTGTTTGAGATTTCACCCTTCAGATATGGTTTTGGACAGGAACTGAGGCCTGAAGTTTGCACCCCTTCCTGTCCATTCAGGAACTATAACATTCAAGGTTGTAAAAAGCAAATTCTAAAAGGCAGTTTCTGGCAAATGTAAAGAAAAAGATTTACATTTCCTTTCTGTCTGCTTGGTTCTTTTTAGATATTACAAAAACCGAACCCCAAGAGGTGCCTGTCAGCAAGTGGGGGAGAAAGAGAGAGAGACAGAGAGCTCATATGATTGATATTTAGCCCTTACTTAGAAACTATGAGTCAGCTAATTTTTCTGTTATTGATATTTTCTGTTATTTCACTAGCAAGGCCGTCCTTTCAGTCACCAACTAAACCAGGCCTGGATTCCAGGTAAACCTCTTATTCCCAAGTTACCACCCTCATCTTAGAAGAAAACCCTGGCCTGCTGCACACCTTAGGTGATAGATATTAATTTTTCCTATCATGAAGCCTTAACTTTATTCAAAGTGCACTGAATTGCAATGCTGTTGTCTTTTTCCTCAGGCACGTATCAAAAAGGTAGCTTCCAGTGTCCAAACCTATCACCGTATCAATGCTGAAAAAGAGCACTGCCAGGGGATCAGGACTCAAAATGAGCCTGCAAATCTAGGCTTCCCCGGCATATATGTGCACAAATAGGTGTCAAGACACAAAAAGCCACATAGTGCCGTTGTTTTCTTCTGCCCTGTCATAGGCATAATAACCTTATACAAAGAGAGGGATATCTTCCCCTACAAGTGCTTCTCCAAGAGCCTCTCCAGTTTCTCTCCAGAGCCCCAGGCACAGTCATTATGGAGATGGGGAGAGTGAGAGTTGCCAGAATCAGCTCTCATACAACAGGCTTTTTTTTTTTTTTTTATTAGATTAAAGCCATAAAAGAAGGAGGCTAGGTGGGTGGTCCTTTTGCAGGCCCATTATCAGTAACCATTGCCAAGGCTGGCCTGCTTTGTTCTCTTATTTAAAAATAGTAAGAGGAGGAGGAGAAGTTGGGGAGGGAGGAGGGGCAAGGAATAGCTTGCCTTTATTTTCCCCTTAAGCTTGAATCTGAGAATTTGCCTCTGGCTTTCTCTTTCCAACCAAGCAAAAAAAAAAAAAATCTTAAAAGTGAGGTGCAAAAACAACCCAATGACTTCAGTGAAAAATGTTCAATCTAAAAACTATGTAGAGGCCGGGAAGGGGCATAAGATTAGATTATAATTGGAGCAAAACCATTTTTTCGTTTTGTTTTGTTTTGGGCATGTGGTTTCTTGTCACCAGATCTTGCCAAGCTTCACCCGAGATGATCAAGACTGCGTCATCTGATGCTTCCCTGGCCCTGTTGCATCCTATCGTACTCGCTACATTACACGGTAATTTGGTTAACATCTTAGGTCAGGTTCCCCAGGAAACAAACGCTACGAAGGGGGTTTGAGTGCAGGTTTACGGGGGCACGGTCTCAGAGACACCCGGAAGGGAGTGAGAGCAGCAGAATCGGGCAAAGGGAGAAGGCGACCTGCTGTGCAGTTGCAATAGAGGACACCTGGAGTCCTGGAGCTGGCGTGGCCCTTCAAAGTTAGCCCAAACCGTGATGGGGGCTCAGGGTTCTGTAGCTACATATAGACCCGTCACTGTAAGCAGGCTGCCTCTAAGGGCAGACATGACCTTGGGCCAAGCAGTTTCTTGCAGCCAAGAGCAAGTCTCAGGCAAAGATGGAGATGTGAGCGAGAAATTAGGAGGAATAAGTGCCATGGTCCAGAAGCAGGGCTGGGTAGCCTCCCGCATTATTCACCGTGGCTGGGCATTTTCCCTCCTCTCAAGAATACCGAGGTGATGAAAGCAGGCACCTGGGACGTTTGTTCTCCATTTGTGTCCCCGGCACCTGTGGCGGTACTTGGCACGTAATAGGTGCTCACTGTACCATTATTGAAGTAATATCGAATGCATTAACACTCTTTGTTCTACATACTTTTTATCATTTTAAACATGACTGATAATACATTCATGAAACACATTTTCCCCAGAAATATCTAAATGAGTATTTCTTTTTTTTTTTTTTTGAGACAGAGTCTCACTCTGTTGCCCAGGGTAGAGTGCCGTGGCGTCAGCCTAGCTCACAGCAACCTCAAACTCCTGGGCTCAAGCAATCCTTCTGCCTCAGCCTCCCAATTAGCTGGGACTACAGGCATGCGCCACCATGCCCAGCTCATTTTTTCTATATATTTTTAGTTGGCCAATTGATTTCTTTCTATTTATAGTAGAGACGGAGTCTCACTCTTGCTCAGCCTGCTTTCAAACTCCTGACCTTGAGTAATTCTCCCGCCTCGGCCTCCCAGAGTGCTAGGATTACAGGCGTGCGTCACCATGCCCAGCCTAAATGAGTATCTCTTAAGACCCAAACAGTCTCCTATGTAATGCTATTAAAATGATCACATGTAAGAAATTTACATTGACAGATGCTGTTAGCCAACACATAGTCTGTATCTAAAGTTTTCCACTTGTCCTAATAATGTACTTTTAATCTAGCTTTCATTTTAAATCCAGAATCCAGTCTAGAATCATACATTGCATTTAGTGGCCATGTCTCTTCAGTATCTTTTAATCTAGAAAGTTCCTCAGTCTCTTTTTGTCTTTCATGACATTGGTATTTCCGAAGGGGTTGGACGAGTTGTTTTGCATGGTGTCCCTCAATTTGGATTTGGCTGGTGGTTTCCTCATGATGCATTCAGGCTGCACATTTTTGACAGGAATTCTGACATGCAATGTTGTGTTCTTCTTATAGATCACACAGGGAGTAAATGGTGTAGTTTTTCCCGCTATTGGTAATGTTAAGTTTGCTCCCTTGGTTAAGGCAGTATCTATCAGACTTATCCATTTCAAAAGTATCTTTTTCTCTCTGTACTTAAAAGCCATCTGTGATGTGATACTTTGAGACTATGTGGATATTCTGTTCACCCAAAATCATTTTCCTCATGATTTTAGCATCCATTGATGATACTTGCATAAGTCAAGTGTTACTGTGGTGGTTACAAAATGATGTAACACTTTTGGAAATAAAAATATCTCACCTGGGTGGCAAACCGCAGTTGTGGAATCTCTGTGATTAATGATATGATGCCACAGAATGCCTCCTTAGAAGTACAACTCTGGCCTGGAAATGCTTCACCAAACCGGGAGAGTTGTAGAGTCAGGCAGGCAGTAATAAGTTTAAGAGAGTCTATTCCTTATCAAAAGATGTAAAGAAAAAAAAAATGGCAGTCCTAGACAAAAGATATTTATTTTCAGTGTCTTTTGACCTACCTTTTGGCATCTCTATTCCTTCTTAAACACCCAGAAGCTTCATCTCCTGCCTCCAAGGTGTCCTGGAGCCTTCAGGGTCCAACTCTTCCCCTTAGTCAAACCCACTGTTATAATTTTTTAACTGTAAAAGAATTGACATTTAGATGTAAATAACTGGTAAGGCTCGATGAGGCAGTGGCTCACAGCGGTAATCCCAGCGCTTTAGAAGGCTGAGGCAGGAGAATAACTTGAGACCAGGAGTTCAAGACCAAGCTGGGCAACATGGTGAGAACCTGCCTCTAAAAAAGGGAAAGAAAAAATTAGCCAGCCATGGTAACTAGTAGTCCCAGCTACTCAGGAGGCTAAGGCAGAAGGATCGCTGGAGCCCAGGATTTCGAGGTTGACATCAGCTGTGATAGGTGCCACTGTAAGATCCTGTCTCTAAAAACAGAAAAATTTCAGTGAGTTACTTACTATTCCCAAGACTGATTTACATTTTTTAAGTTTTTAAATTTTCTTTTAATTTACAATAATTGTACATATTTGTGGGATACATAGTAATGTTTTGATACATATAATGTATAGTGATCAGATTAGGGTAATTAGCATATTCAGCATCTCAGACATTTATCGTTTTTTTTTGTGTTGGGAGCATTCAATATCCTCCTTCTAGCTATTTGAAACTGTTTAATATATTACTGTTAACTATAGTCATCCTACAGTGATACAGAACACTAGAATTTATTCTTCCCATCAAGCTATAATTTTGTATCCTTTAACAAATCTCTACCTGTCCCTCCCTTTCCCCCAATTTGCATTTTAATGAGAACAACTTGATTCAGAAAACATTTGTGAAGTACCTTCCAAAATGTTTTATCCAGTGAGCTGGAGGTGGGAAACAGAAACCCATGTTATCTTCGAGGTCAAACCAGAATTAGGCTCTAGTTGAAAGGAGATGAACCAAAGAATTCCGTGTGTTCCGCCCTGGATGCACATTGGGCTTGGGGTGGGTGTGTGGGTGGGGTCAGGGGGATAAGGTGCCTCTCGCTTTCTCATGTCCAGTTTCAGGCTCTGGGACAGTGAGTGTGAAGAGCTTGGGACACATCCAGGACTGCTCGGGCCACTCATTAGCTCTGGTGATGAAAAGGCTCTAGACAGTGGCAATGTTGGTGAGGACATAGATGGTCTCACCTCAATTTTTTTTTCTAATTTAAATCACTTTTTTTCTGATTACAAAAGCAGTTGTGGCATAAATTTCAAACAAAAGAAGTGAATCCTGTAGAAATTAAAATGTGCACCTATAGACCTACCCCTGTATCAACTCTTTATATCTTTATACCTCCTCTTAATAGCATGGAGGTATATTCAGCCTGATTTTTCTGCATTTTTAAATTATCCATCAATCTATCTATTTATCTTTCTACATATCTAAATATATAAATGTTCATGTGTATACATTTTAAAGGGCTTATGCTACATATATATTAACTGTGAATAGCTGATATATAAAGTGATGTGTAAGTACACATATAAAGACAAGCTGCCTTGTATTAATTCAATATTTTTATTAATTATATTTTAAGTTAATTTTTTGCCTTTTAAATTAATTTTTAAAAATTTGTATCAGGTACTTATAGCTTAAAAAGTCAAATTGTTCAACAAGGCTTGTCAGGCTGGGCACAGTGGCTCACATCTATAATCCCAGCACTTTGGGAGGCCAACGCAGGAGGATTGCTTGAGGCCAGGTGTTTGAAACCAGCCTGAGCAACATAGCAAGACCCCATCTCTACAAAAAAATACAAAAATTAGCCTGGCATGGTGATGCATGGCTGTAGTCCCAGTTACTTGGGAGGCTGAGGCAGGAGGATCATTTGAGCCCAGGAGTTGGAGGTTGCAATGAAATACGATGACACTGCTGCACTCTAGCCCAGGAGACAGAGCAAGTCCCTGTCTCAACAGAAAAAAAAGCTTGTTGTGAAAAACAGCAGTGCCCTCCTTGGGTTCCACAGTTTTATATAACTTGCTTATGCCATTATTTCTTGATTTTCAGTCTGAGATATTTTTTACTTGATGTTCTATTGAGGAAAATGATCATTTGGTTCTCTTCCTGCACCCCCCACAACACATATATACACACACACATACCCCTCCTTCTCTTTGTTCTTGTTCTGTAGTTAAACAAAACATAGCTATTATCTTGGTTAGATTATAGTGTAATGTTCACATTGTAATGGCTATGTAATTATTGCTCACATAGCTGTGTAGGGTATTACAACATTCATTTCTTTTCTTGTACAATTTTTGTTTTGCTTAGTCTCAGTAATGCTCTTATTTCTTCCTTTGAATAGTTTTCTTTTTTTTCTTTCTTTTCTTTTTTTTTTTTTTTTTTTTTTTTTTGAGACAGGGTCTTGCTCTGTCACCCACGCTGGAGTGCAGTGGCATGGCACCTCTCTGCAACCTCAAATTCCTGGCCATAAGCGATCCTCCTGCCTCACCCTCCTCCCTAGTAGCTCAGACTACAGGTCACACCCAGCTGATTTTTTTATTTTTTGTAGGGACAAGGTCTCACTGTGTTGCCCAGGCTCCGTTGCATAGTTTTCTAACTGCCTTTCACTAATTCATTACCAAACTCTCAGCCAGCTGTATGAATCTCTTCTAAGTATATGCATTTACATCACAAACATCACATTAAAAACAAACACACAAACACCCTGTTTCTAGAACATCTTTCCATGTAAATGTGAAGATAACTCTTTTTATTAATTTGTTTTTATTATTGGACCATAATTCATTTGATCAATTCTCTATTTATGGAGGTTTGGATTATTTCCAACCCTTTGTTATTAAAAGAATGCTGAAAGAAGCACCCTACAGTGAACTTCTCTATGAACACTCATGGGTATTTTTAAATAAAAGACCCTCAAAGTGTAATTGCTGGATGTACATTTTATTTTTCACTGCTTTCTGAAGTGTGCACAGAGCAGCAGGTAACTGAGCTCTTGCAGGTTCTGCCTGCACAGACCTGGCGCCCTGGGCATTGGTCCAGCCTGTTCTCCTGGAAACCTGATATTAGGAAGCAGCAGCCTTTTCATTCACGATGCAGAGGGAGCACCTGGGTCATGTTTAGAGCAGAGTATTGATCCCAAGATTGTACTCAAAGCAGTCAGGGATGTCCTGCTGAAGATGAGCCAGGTCTACACTGCAGGAGTTTAAAATCCTTTGTGATGATGAGAGAAACAATGGCACCGAAGAGGAACCAGCTGTGTTTTCCTTGCCTCCGAAGTGGGGCATGAATAGGATGATCACATGACAACTAAGGTTTGTTCTGACCATCTTTGTGGACACGTACGAACATCCTTCTCACACATTGAATACATAGCAGAGAGATAGAAGCAAATACCAAAGCCCTGATGAACATGATGATATATGTCTCAAGTTAGGTGACAACACCTTGGGAGCCACTCAGAAGTGACTGCCAGTCTCACCCCCTGCCTGCGCAGTAACACAGACCCATGTGGCAGGCTCACAAGCACCCCCTGCCGGGCCTGTGCCTCCTGTGTTCACTCTGCAGCTGTCTGGCTGATTCCTGATGCATATAGGAAGGAAAGTAGGTGAAATAAAATTGTTTAAATCTGTGCTTCAAACAGTTGGAGCAGGAAAGACACTCAAGGTCCTGGCTAAGGAAGACAGGAGGTAAGAATTTTTTTTTTAGCATTGTATTTATTTTACTCCCAGAGTTGTTCACATCTCAAATAGGGTTAAAATGCAAACACAAAACAGAAACAAAACCACAAAGACAAAACTTCTCAATGTTTTGTATAACTCCATTTGAGTCTCACTTAACTCCATTAAAGACAGTTATAATATATCACTTGTGCATTTTTATTTAAAAAATCGAGGCATTCCATCTATAATATATTTAAAATAGAAATCACCAATAGTAATAGGTGTCCCTTATTGAACATTTTCAAGAGCCAAGAGCTTTCCATGCATTATCTCAATTGTGTGCTCACAACTTCTTGCAGTGGGTGTTTTTATTACACTCATTTTTTAATTACACCCATTTTATAGATGAGCAACTGAAGCTAAGGGAAGGTGACAGCATTACCCAAGGTCACAGGCTAGTAAATCACAAGATTTGAGCCTGGTGTCCTGACCCACAAGCCCAAGCTGTTCACTCCAATGCCTACTTGCATTTCTTCAAATTACCTTCCAGTCTTTATTCACCTGCATGCGGATATTTACAGTTATATTAAACTGTACAAAGTATTTTGTACTCTGCTCCCCCCTCTATTTATCATATCAAACATGTCTCCATGTTTCTCCCCAGTTAGTATATTTATAATTGGCACTTTAATAGCTTCATAATATTTCATTGGATCATCATAGCATCATTTACCAAATCATTTCCTTCTGTTGGAATTTTGGTTCTTCACTATTTTTGGTTAACATAGATAAGATTGTAATGAACTTTGGGCTCTTAGCTTTGGCTTTTAAAATATATATTTCCTTTGGATAAATTCCTAGCAGTGGGATTTGCCACATGTCATCATGTTGCTTTCCAGAGTGTTGGACTCATTTACGGTACTACCGGAAGTAAATTAGTGGACGCATGTCACTGTACACTAAAATTAGCCTAATGGGGCACTTTCAAACATAAATATAAAATAAATGGAGTACTATGATGATTATTGTTGCAATGAAAATTACCACCAGTAATCAAATTGCCCTTGGGACCTCGACTCCTCATTTCTTCGTCATTCCTTTCCCTGTTGCTTCAATATCCTCACCTGAAGTCACAAGTGATGAGTTTGGCTCCATTACAGGACACCAGCAACGTGGATACAAGTTGAAAAGGGACATTATTCAGATACTAACAGCTGGCACTAGGGTTGCTTCTTCTCCTGCCTTCCCAATTTCTACCTCCCTCTCACTTATGTTAACAAAAAACATGGGAACATCTTGAGTCCCACCCTGACCCCCATTCCCACATCAGTCACTGCAACTTCACCTTCTCCCTTCCAAGGTCAACCTATCCTCCTCATTCCTATGTTACCTCACTGATTTTGATCCTTGTGCTCACAGCCTATACCTAAGTTTAATGGCAGGACTCCCTTCTTGCTCTGACCCATCCTACACCCAGCTCCCAGATTAACCTTTCTGGAGCACAGCCTCCCACCATGTCATTTCTCTGCTTCAGAGTCTCCACCAGTCATCGGGGACCTTGGGAGTGGCACCCACACTGTGGTATCAAAGTGCACTCTAAAGTGTGTGCTCCCTCTCCTCCCAGCCTTGCCTCCCACCACTTTTCTCCATACTAGTTTCCTGGGTGCCTCAACATTCCTTGAAACATGGTCTTTCCTGGTCAACCGTGGTGTCTCTGCTGGGAGCACCTACAGGCAGAATCCCGGGCACAGCCCTCCCACTCTGTATTCATTTGCATCTGCTGCATTGAACCCGTCTCTGGCTGGAGAGCCTGAGCAAGTCTCTTATGCATCTTTAGAGCCACCAATGAGTATTATGACATTGCCTCTCAGCAGCTTTTCTGCCTCCAACCTTGCCAGCTCCTTTTCCTGATCTAGCCTCCACACAGCAGCTAGAGTGAGCTGTCTACACTGCAGGCTGGGTCATGTCTCTCCCCAGCTTCCCACTGTCTCCGTAGAGTGTCATCCCAGACCCTTGGGGAGCTGGTCCCTCTCTACCCCTGCAGGCTCATCATCCCAGAGTCTTTGCCACTGACCCTACGTTTCCAGCCCTCTGTCCCAGCCTCACACACCTCCTTAGAGGCTGGCCACTGCCTGGGGTGCCCACTCATTCCTTCACCCTCTTGGCAGACTTCCATTCTGTGGCTCAAGTCAAATGCCACCTCCTCTGGGAAGTCTTCTGAGACCTTCACAGAATTAAGCATTAGTTCCACGATACCATGTACTCATGTTTATGCTCAGGTTACATTATATTGATTCACTGGAGTCTGTCTCTCCACTAGACGTGAACTCCTCTAGGGAAGTGACCATGCTTGATTCATCTCAGTTTTCCCAATGCCTGGTATCATCTCTGGCATAGGATGAAATATAGCTACAGCCCTTCTTCCTTTCAATGGGATGGGCCAAATCTCCAGCCTTATTACTCTCATGAAAGAGTCTAAATGAAACTGGAAGATCTAATTTGGAAGAGAAGCGGAATCCTACCTCCCATTCCCTCTGCCCCATTAAGGAAAAGGCTGGAAAGTTCTCCAGGAGTCTCTTGGTTCTGGGTAGAGAAGAGGAAAGGCAGCAGAGGCTGCCCCACAATCACTGTGGAGGGAGAGGCTTGGGGGTTTCCTGTAGGTCCCTGTGTCTCCAAACTCAGAGGAAAAGGGAGGACTAGGTGGGTAGGCAGGAAATGATCCAAACTGGGAGTTATTAACTGATTGTCTGCTTTTGACAGGCTGTTCTTCAGTTTTGAAAAAAAGGTTCAGGGCCCTGGAGAGAAGTATGTACCAATCAAGATTCACCTCCGGGTCCAGGTGGTGGTGCCTGTGTTTCGCGAATGCACTTAGCCACCTTCTATTGGAACAAAGCTGGGGCTCTGTAAATAATGGGGAAGAGAGTATGCTGGTTAACAAGCTGCTGTCTTTCCATCCCTGTGACCTGAGCTGGGGCTCATCCTTCCGTCACCAGCTGGGTCCTGTTGGTTCCGGCCAGCAGGGACACAAGAAGAAGCCAGGAAGGCTGGAGGTGAGGGAAGCAAGTCCCATTCCCGTCCCTTGCTATTCCTGCCGGTAGCTGGCAAGAGTGGTTCTTCATCCAGATCAGCAATTTGTCCCGGTTTCCAGGGGTTTTCCACTCTTTGGCATCAGCTTCCGGGGGCCCCCCAGACGTACCTGCCCAGCTTGCCGGTGCTTGCAGGTTGGGGTCCCAGCCCTCAGGGGCCTCCCCCAAGCTCCAGGGGCAGTAGCACCTCGCATTCTATGAAGCTCCCCCTCTGGGCTTCAAAGTTGAATAGCCTCAATCTCTTCCCTCTGCTGCTGCAGTCCCAGGGCTGGCAGCTGCTTCCTGCAGTAACCATTTCTGTATCACTTCATTGTCCCCTTTCTGCTTTTTCAGCCTCCCACACCCTGGAACAAATTGCCTCTATTAAACCATCTCTGTTAAAATAGCTGGCACTGTCTCTGTTTTCCCGACTGAACCCTGACTGATATGCGGGGAACCATTGTTGGCAGGCTTCCACTAAGGTCTGGCTAATTGCAAGTTTGGAGTCACCTCTGATCACAGTAAATTATAATAACAATGATTACTACATACTGAATACCTGTGCATACCATACCACGTGACGAACTCTGAATGCATTATGAGAGATTGACTATACTAGTGGACAGTGGCCGGACTGTATGTGACAACAGAACTGCAACCCACAAGCCCTGCAGCAACCAGCCCGGGAAGCCAAACCACAGCCTCTGCAGCAGTCAGCCCAGAACGGTCAGGACTTGGTCAATGACTGGCAACTTGCCTTATTTTTGCCCTCATTTCCAACTGAGGATTAATCAGAAAAAGCCAAATGTGCTCCCTAAACCAATAATTCACCACACCCTGCTTCTAGTTAACCCTCCTGCGGCTTCCCCATGCTAACAGCCTCCAATCTGAGCAGACCTGAAGCCTTCCCCTCTTCTCACTGGAAAGCTCTTCTGCTCCCCTGCCTGCCTGAGTCCCTACCAAACCACGTGCTGGATGGTGGCTGACCCTCTCACTATAGCAGGCTCTGTTTGTTCTCATTAAGGTGTTCTTTGTTTATTCCCACAGTTAGGTTTATTTCTTACTACAGTCTAGCAAGGCAGACGTTATTACGTCCATTTTACAGATGAGGAAACTGACAGAGAAGCCAAATAATTCCCCCAAGTCCTGTATAGGACAAGTAAGTGACAGAGCCAGGATTCAAACCTGGTAAATCTGACTCCAAATCCTGACCTGGCCCTATAGCTCTACCCTGGCCTACGCCACTGGCTGTTTATTGTCTCCTACTGCGATTGTACCTTAACAAGGCCATCTCCCCAACCAGGCTGTGCTTTTCTCAAAGTTAGGAAACATGACTTACAAACTTTGTATTCTTAGCACTGACTCAAGGTGTGACACACGGTGGATGCTCCTACGTGTTATTCAGGAACAGTGCTGAGCAAGTGTCTGACTACCCTTCCCCAGGCAGGTGGCTGAGCAATGCCTTGAGAAGCAAATAAAATCAGTCGAGTGAACGGTCTGGGATAGTACTGAACTTTCTCATTTGCACCCTGGGCTGCGGGGTCGACTGAAGACGACACCTTGGGGAAAGATGGAAGAAGAGACCACTGTGTATGTGTTATGGCCCAACCAGGTTCATTGCCTATTGCTCAACAGGAAGCCAATACACGGAGACAGCAGGGGAGACAGCAGAGAAAGAGTTTAATATCGCAGGCGCCACGTGAGGAGATGGGAGGAATTTCTCAAATCCATCTCCCTGAATATTTGGGAGAAAGGGTTTTTAAAGATAGTTTGGCAGGCAAAGGGCTAGGGAATCGGGTCTGCTTGATGGGGAAAACCGTGGGGGTTGGGATACGGCCGCTTGCCGCCTCCCCGCCGCTCCGCATCATCGCGGGCCGGTGCTGTGCGGGGCCGGCTGGAGGCGGGCCTGCTGTGCGGGTCTGGGCCCGCGCTCGATGCTCGGCCGCCTGCTCCCGTCCTCCGGTGGCGCTGCTTGCGCGATCCTGATTAGGTACTTTTTGAATCCCACTGTTCCTGATTGGATGTTATAGCTTGTTCCTGATTGGATGTTATAGCTCGTTGCTGATTGGATGTTATAGCTTATTGTGATCGGCTGTTAATGCTTCTTGCTGATTGGACGCTTTTTGAGTCCTACCAAAGGTATAAATGCAGGAGGAGACCGGGGAGGAGGGGGTCAGAAGAGCGGAAGACGGCAGAGGCTGCAGACCGAGTAAAGACTGTTCTCCGACTCTCCGTTTGCGGACCGGTTATTTCCTGGGTCATGAGCTGTTAACACTACGAGCTGCACCAAGAGCTGTTAACACTTAGGGGATGAACTCCTAGGGTTGAGAAGCAGAGATTGTCTTCTCATTTGGGAAATTTCCTGGGTAGGGGGGGGTCTCAAGGCTGTTGGATGAGCTCCCACGCCTATCCACGGGTCTGGTTGGTGTCCAGTGGGTCCCTCCGGGATACAGAGTCTGAAAAATACTTCAAAGAGCAGTCTCAGGCCTTATGATAGTGAAGTCATCTAGAGAAGTGTGAGTCCTTGGGCTTTCCAATGGCAATGTCACCTATAGAATAGTAGGGAAGTCACAAATCGTGCACCTATCAGGGAGGATAGTGCCACTAAGCAGTAACCAGTTACAGCAGTAAGGCAGTTAGGGAACGATGGCTGGCTAACTTCTGGTTATAACTACTACACTTTTATAAAAATCAGACTTTGAGTACTGTTTATGCCTTATGGCTCTACATTATTTTAATATAGACGGTTTTATATGTGTTTATGGGGCCAGATGCCAGTGGGACCAAGTACCTGAAAAAAGCAGGAGCCAACACATTCTTGTACTGTACCTGCATGAGGTCAAAACAAACGAAATTGTGAGTCTAAGTCCAAAAATCTGTCATGACAGTTATTTAGAATTTTGCAGTTGTATGAACTAGGGTGATTGCCTCGTTCCTCTCCTCTCTACACACGCTACCTCCAGTGCTGTGAAAAGTCCTGCTTGAGGACTTGGAGAAGGTGGAGCCCCAAAGCCCTGCCCCAACCCGGAGGAAGTCCAAGTGCCAGGAAGGCGGCAGGTGCCGGGGCGGCCACTAGGTGGCACTGGCCCTGAGCTAACGCGGCGCCGGCCTTCCCGCCACCCTCCCAGAGGCCCCGGGTTTATCTACAGAGGCCGGTGGTAGTACGTGGTAAAATAGAAACTGGAGCTGGGAATGCTGCGTGTCTCGTAATCCCACGGCGAGACTTTTACGTGATTGCGACTTTTACCATTAATAGCGCATTTGTTCTGCACCAGGGCCCTGAATGAGCAGAGGTTTAAGAACTGCAAACGGCCTAATGTTTACACTAAGCTAAGCAAGGTCGGGAGGGACGTGACCTGAGCCACCTCCCAGCAGGATTAATGTAAATGGAGCTTTTCTTTGATTAACTTCGTTCTGCTGCCCTGGGCTTTCAAAATTACGGGTTTTCTGGGGGTCACGGTTTAATTACATAATCATACAACAATAATATTTAATAAAGCACCAAGCAAACAAAAATGACAGAAACATTTTCCAAGCTCTTCCCAGCTGCTGGAGGCAGCCTGGGAATGATCGAGAGAGTGGGTCTTGGAGTTGAACTTGGGTTTGACTCAGAACTTGGCCCCTTCCAAACTGCGCGTCTTTGGGCAAGTTCTTTTCTGGCCCCGAGCCTCGGTTTCTCTATGTGTTGAAGTAGGATAGTAAGGCAGACCTCATGGAGCTGCAGGGTTCAACTGACACGTGGTGTCTAAATGCCTACTGCAGTGCATGGCAGGTAGTAGGTGTGCAATAAATGAAAACTCCTTTCCCGTTCACCACTGCAGGGCTTTGCATCCATAATTAGAGTGGATGTGCTGCCCTTTTGTAGCCGGCCTGCCCGGGATTTTATTCCTTCGAAATTGTTGGGGCCAAGGGAAAAGTTCCCCTGGGCCCCCTGAAGGTTTGCTGAAAAATCAACTCGCAAAAGGCAGATTAATTGGAGAAAAGACATACAAATTTATTTAACGTGTATACATGGAAGCCCTCAGAAGGGAGACCAAAAAGATACAGGGGAACTTGTCCATTTTTATGTTTAGGTTCTACAAAGTATGGACAGCTGTGTAGAAATATGATTAGACAAGAAGACTATGATCCAGTGCTAACAGACCGAGTGGGGAAACTCAGCAAGGCCTGTTTGTCTAGATTCTTCTTGTCCTCTCTAAGTATGTATTCCTTCCTTCTGCGTGTGGGCAGGGTCCTGGAGTGAGGGGGTCGCCTACCAACTAGGTAGGTCAGATAATTTCTTTATGGCCAGTTTTTACACAGAAAGGCAGAGGGAAAGTTAGAGTAATATTTTTGGTTTTGTGGCTGGATTTGGAAAAAGGGGTTCTGGTTTCTTGGGGAAGAGGGATTTTAGTTTCAGTGGCCAGCCGTGGGGGAGAGTGGGACTGGAAGACAGGAGGGCAGGAGTAGGTCATAGAAAAACTTTTGCTTCTAAGGCCTTCATTTTGGGCTATCGTTTTCTGAGTCCCAACAAAATCATTCCTCATGCACCATTCCATTTTGGCTTGCAAGTTTTAGAACACAGCTACCTAGGGCAGAACGCTGTGTAGGATGGAGGGTTTTTGTTTAAAATGCAGATGAAGGATAAACGCAGACCTCCGCAATCACGGTCTGTGCTAGCACCTCCCACGTGGCTTGCTTGCAGCAGCCCTGCGTCCTGGTGACAAGCTTCCTGCTAGGATGGAAGAGGATCAGCACATTCATCAGCATCCTTCCTGCTTTAGGTTTATTCCTTAGAAACGTGGAAATTGGATTGTGGGTCGGGTCTGGTTTCAGGTGGGCAAAACAGAAGGACAGGATGTGGTTGTGAAGCATCTGCAGCCTCTCTCCAAGTCTGTAGGAGGTCAGAATACATCACAATTTCTTACTTTCTCAAGATTGAACTCATAGTCAGGAAGCCGGGTGGGAGCCAGGTGCTCTGGGTTCAGTATTGGGCACAGAAGAAAGCACTTGGCCTGGACTCTGCAGACGCAGGGTCAAGACCTGCCTGTCTCTGCGACTGTAGTATAATATTAACAGTGTGTCTGGTCTTTATCTCGGGTTTCTGGAACTGAGCCTCTAAAACCCTTGGCCTCTCCCAAGTGACAGGAGTGCCATTGTTACTCAGGAGCCCCTTGGACCACACCTGTTTATGACAATGAGATGACTCAGGATGAAGGGTGGTTACCAGAAAGACCAACCATGTGATTAGAGGGTTGGGACTTTGAGCCCAGAAAGGAGAGGGAGGTTAGAAATACTAATTATGCCTCCATAATGAATCCCAATAAAAACTCATTGAGCTTCATGCCTGGTAAAGACATCACTGTGCTGCAAGGGTGATGTCCCCTGATCCAGAGAGAGGGCACAGAAACTCTGAATTCAGAACTCTCCAGACTTTGCACCTGTATCTCTTCACTGGGTTGGTCCTGATTTGTATGCTTTAGAACAAAACCGTAATCTTAAGTATGGCACCTTTCTGAGTTCTGTGAGTTGCTCTAGCAAATTATTGAAACTGAGAGGGGTTGTGGGAACCCTATAGATTTGTAGCCAATTGATCAATCAGAACTGTGAGTGATGGCAATCCCATTTGCAGCTGACCTCTAAGTGGGGCAATCCTGTAGGGGATGGTGCCTTTCACTTGTGGGGTCTGCACTGACTTTGTGTGGTTAATGACAGGATTGAATCACAAGGTACCAGTTGGTGTCACAGTAGTCATTTACAGCTACCTGGTCTCTGGCAAGTCACCCACCAACTGAGGTTTAGTTTCTTCACCTATAAATAAAGCCGGCTGTGATGACTATTATAGCCACTCACAGTGAGACAGTATCAGTAAAGTGCTTGGGTCACTGCCTGGTGCTACATAGAATGCTTGTTCCTGTTCCTACTGATCCACTTGGTGACCTCAGGCAAGTGCAGCCTTCCTCGGTCTTAGCTTCCAGGAAGACGGGCCCATCTGTTCCTACACTTCATGGAGTTTTTATGAGGACAAACTGAGATCAACATAGTGGGAAAGCTTTGGGAAATACTCCATATTATTTTCAAAATAGTTTTTTCCTAACGTCTAAACGCATCACACAAGGACAGCAGGATTCATTTTTGCTAGACTTGAAGAGTGCTTGGTATAGTCAGACTTAAAATGCCACAAGGTAATAAATAAAATTCACTCCAGATAGCACAAGGAATGATACCTAAAAGAGCTAAACAGTTATCCTCCTGAGGAACCAAAACTGAAAAACAATGAGAGGTCTCAATGACGCTAAGGCTGTACTCAGGGTGCTGTAGATGCTAAGATGCCACATCAGGAAAAATCACACAGGGGTTTTAATAGGAGCCCCAAGAGCAGAAGAAAAAGGAAAATTACAAGTGTTGATCTGCAATGGATTTAGTTTTCACATGATGGTTAATGATTCTTTCCAGCGACCCTGTGCAGGCCAGCTCACAGGCAGATGTGAATCTAACACAGTTACAGATTTGGATGGATAGGCACAGAGATCTAGACTAGAGATTTTTCAGAATTATGAGACTCTGATGAATGAAGTCCTTTCCTTCTTCATTTCAGTTTGATTCCTCTTGTGAGCCAGGATGGGGACTGGGGAGGTTGTTCACTTCAGTTCAACATGAAAAAGCAGAATTGAAATAAGCTGCTGTATGCCCAAGTGTTGTGCTGGGACCTCAGCGTGTGCAAAGTGGAAATCCTCTTCTGTCCCCCAACAACCTGCTTCTCCTCCTCTGGGAACTTAGATAAGTTCCCAATCTTGGCAGGAACTTAATGGAAGCCACGATCCATGCTGCTGCTCTGATGAGAAATCTGGTCACTCTCTTCCTTACCCCCTGCTTCCAATCCATTAGCAAGTTCAGCTCCTTCTACCTCTTAAAGACATTTCTCAAATGCATTTTCATCTCTCGTACCCTTCGACTTTGACCCTTGTTCAGGCCCAGGCAGGCCTGAGTCCATGGATGAACCTCCAGCTAGACACAGATTGTTCAGGGAATTGGAGGGCTGAGACACAGCTCACTGGGGAGGGGACATCTGTGATGTTAGCTTTAAGGAAAGCAAAAACCCACCAATGTCCCTGTCTCTTGGCCAAACAGGTTTCAGTAAAGCAAGAGGCTGCAGTGAATTCTTGCCTGAGTCTCAGATTTTGTACCAATGAGAAGGCCTGCTTTACTCAGAGCTGTCAGACCTTGGCTTTATATCCTGTTAGTCCTATATTCACTTCAAAGAATGTCACTACCAATAGACTTTTGTCCAGAAACCATCAAAGAAACCATGCTGATTAGGGCATAGCAGGTGGAGGGTGTGAGCCTTGCATGTTGAGGTGCAGGGAAGAGAATACAGGACCTCCAGATTGCTGTTGTTGCCATGACAACTGCAGAAACTCCTTCTCCACCCATGTGAAATTTCCTGGCTCTTGGAATGAAAGGCAGTTAATTGAAGGGCTTAACCGAACATCTCTGCAATTACAGTGATTATCTGAGCAACTTGGTAAAAAGTCAAAATGAGGTCTCAGAGGAACTTAGGTCTGAGATATATTCTCAAAATATGCATTACCACATGAATTTGAGTGAAAAGGTAGAAAGATTCAATGGGAGAGTATTTGGAAAGTACCAGAAGACATGACAAGCTGGGGAGAGGAAGAGAGCAGGACGACACAGTGTGTTGGACCAAGACTTTACTTGATCCCAACCCTGGGGACACTTGTTTGTGCACTCAGTTGTTCCACGGCCCTGTCTTGAGCATCTAATCGGTGCCTCACACTAAGCTAGGCACTAGCTACACAAAAACAAGATAATCTCGGTCCTGAAAGTGTTGTTTGGAGGAAAAGACAAATATGAAAAGAGATTGAGAATCTAGACAGAAAAGGTGGGAAATATCAACACTTGAGTTCCCATATTTGGGACCAGTGCCACTACTTGGTAGTTTTCCCATTCATTTACTATTCATAACAACTTAGTGAAACAGTTGTCATATTTCCATTTAACAGATGAAATAACTGAGGGAGAGAGGTTAAATTGCTTGCCAAACCACATAGCTATTAAGTGGCAGAGCAAGGATTCAAACACGAGTCTTCATTTCCAATCCTCCGGCTCCCTGCATTTTACCACTCTGCCTCCAATGTGTTAAAATGCCCCACTCGGCTTCATCCCATCTTCCCAGAGAGCTCTGCCCGCACCTGGGGCCTTCATCTCCCTCCTCATGTTCCCAGACATACTTCATGTATAAAAAAACAAGGTTTTTTTTTTTTGTTTTGTTTTTGTTCTTT
>VBSM01001265.1:77690120-77707867 GCA_008086735.1 Cheirogaleus medius | reverse complement strand
AAAAAAAAAAAAAAAAAAAAAAAAAAAAAGGAATAGAGTCATCAGGAGAAAAAGGCTCCTAAAAACTGGAACAAGATATCCAAAGGTTCCACAGGATCAGATTCATTATTTTTCAAAATCCGGGCTTGGACCTGAACACAAAGTAGGTTTCTTAAGTCAAAACATTGCTCTTGGCCTGGCACGGTGGCTCACACCTATAATCCTAGCACTTTGGGAGGCTGAGGCCGGGGCATTGCTTGAGGCCAGGGGATTGCTTGAAGCCAGGCGTTGGAGACCAGCCTGAGCAACAAGAGCTTGTCCTCTATTTTGAAGAAATGAGAAAGTGAGCAAGGTGAATGGTTCAGATGATGAGATATCTGCAGCCATTTATTCCATTAAATAAACAAAGCCAACATCAAACTCCTCTCCCCATAATTTTTTTTCTGAGATAGGGTCTTGCTGTGTTGCCTGGGCTGGAGTGCCGTGGTGCAATCGTAGCTCACTGCAGCCTCCAACTCCTGGGCTCAAGGGATCCTCCTGCCCCAGCCTCCCCAATAACTTGAACTATAGGATCACAGCACTATGCCTGGCTAAGTGATCCTCCTGGCCTCAAGTGATCTTCCTGCCTCAGCCTCCTAAAGTGCTGGGATTACAGGTGTGAATGACCGGGCCCGGCCCCAGAAAATTATTTAGAGCACAAGTTCTTGCAACAAAACATAGTACTTTAGTAAGAACCCCTACACACAAACACACACACACACACACCAAAACCCAAAAAACTATAAACAACATTAAAAGGCAAATATATCGGATTCTCCTTTTCTGCCCCAAACCCAGTTCAGGTGCAAGTTTCATTAGCTCTTCCTTCAAAGTGTGTCTGGGGCTCATTGACTTCTCCTCACCCCAGTTGCTCACACCCATATCTAAGCCATCATCACATCATACCTGGACTGCCATGAAATCTTTCCTGGTCTGTCTGTCCTGCCACCTCTGGCTCCCACACAGTCCCTTTGACAGAGAACAGCATAAATGCCCTTTGAATAATGTAAATGAGACCATGTTAGACCCATAAAATCTTTCAGTTGCTTCTACTCACATCTAGGAGGAGAGTTGAATTTACCATGGCCTCACTACTTTGCTAACCCCATATCCTCCCTCTGTCCCTCTTGTTCTCTGTGCCATGACCTCAGCAGCCTTCATTTAGATCCTCGGGTGCAGCAATCTTACTAAAACCATAGGGTGTTTGCACTTGCTATTGCTTCTGTCCAGAAGGTTCTTCCCCAGGTTAACACGTTGCTCATTCCCTGTCATTATTTAGTTCCCAGATCAAATGTCACCTACTTGGAGAAGGTTCCCTATAGCAGAAACTAAAGTAGCAACCTCCCCATCACCTTGCTTTGCTTGATTCAAAGCATTCACCAAAATGTAAAAGTATTTATTTGCTATAATATTTCTCTTTTCTTTTCACTTAAACTCCATGAAAGTAGAAACCCCATCTATCCTTTTATAAATCACGGAATCTCTAAAATCTAGAACAGCATCCGACAACACATCGCAATTGCTGAATGATTGTTGAAGGAATGAATAAAAGTGCCAAATAAAGTGTTAAATGAAGGCATAAAAAATTATAAGAGTAGACCTAGGGTTAATAACTCTAATATGTAGGAGCCTTTATTAATCAGTAAGAAAAATGTGAGCAAGCTCAAGAAAGGCTGGGCCAGAAGCTCCCAGCCAAGATCCAAAAATACATACTCTCAGCTTAGATAATAATGCTTAGACACTGTCTTTTTCCTTCTCTTTCACTGAAAATCAAGAAGGATGTTAAAAGCAGAAGGGAGAGACTATTTGAGCCTGTGGGTGGGATTGGAAATAGACAGAAAGAAGAGGTCAAGAAAGGAGGAGGAAGAGGTGCTACATGTGTCAGGTGGCACCGAGGAGAGGGGGTCGTCTCATTTCAGGGTGACCACAGCCAGCCCCAGTGAGACACTGGGAATATATTAAGGGAATAAAGCATCATTTGCTTTCTGTCATTGTCTGGTCTCCTTCTCCTCCTCTCTTCTCTATGCGTTCTTGTTCCTGGAATAAATGAGTAGAACGAACATGGAACCAGGAAAGAGAAAAGTAGGAAGTTGAAATACTGTGGGAGGGTTATATAGACTCATACACAACAGAATATGTATTTGGTAAGTGATAGATTGTGGATATGGTTTTTAATTTTTTTCTACAATAAACATAATATTTGTATAATTTTTGAACTTTAAAATAAAATTATCATGGGGTCTGGCCTATGTATGTGCAGAATCCCACCAGTTGTGCCAAATGCCCTGTATCCCGAGCCCACACAGCTGCAACTGGGTAATTCTGGTAAAACCTTTGTATCTCCCCACATCAGGACGGGGTTGCTGAAAACTCAAATGGCAACAGAAGCTCAGGACTGGAGGAAAAAGAGAAAGGCAAGCCATAGAAATTTCACCAACAACCCCAAGGAAGTTTGAGCTAAGTTGCAGGCTCCCCTACGTCCAACAGGAGCCAGTGAGGCCAGATGCCCACTAGGGGGCGGTATCTGACCAACTGTGAGCTCTGCCGGGCTTGAGTGGCTGTGGTCCCTGAATGCAGCTATTAGGCAGACCCTCAGAGACTGACATTTCTAGCCATTGATTAGTTTATGTGTCTGTTTTGCTATAATTTTGACCCCAAAGTGCATCAAAATACCGAAAGCCCAGAACCAGATGCTCATTTTCAGAAGCTGCTGCTCATATAAGACCAACGGCATTTAGTATCAGTTCTTTGATGAGCTCCCTGCCCAGCACACACAAAACTCAAAATCTTATTTCAAGACCAGGTTCGGGGGTTCATGCATGTCATCCCAGCACTTTGGAAGGCTGAGGCACAAGGATCGCTTGAAGCCAGGAATTTGAAACCAGCCTGGGCAACACAGTGGGACTCTGTAAAAAAACAAAACAAAACAAAAAACTTAAAAATTAGCTGGGCATGGTGGCACTTGTAGTCCCAGCCACTCAGTAGGCTAAGGCAGGAGGATCGCTTGAGTCCGGAGGTAGAGAGGCTGCAGTGAGCTATGATTGTGCCACTATACTCCAGCCTGGGTGACAAAGACCCTGTATCAAAAAAAAAAAAAAAAAATTAAAAATTACGAAGTCTTATTTCAAAGCCAAAAGGAAGGTGGAGCAATGTCTTTAAATAAGAAAAACATCTGAACAGAGGATACCTTCTGGTCCTGATGACATCTTGTCCCTCCCACCCCACTCCAAAGGCAGAGAGGCCTCCGATGACAAAGCCCATCTGGTAATACCAGAGCGGTGGTATTAATATCTGAGGCTGGGATTCGGGATCACTTCAAATCTTCAAATCTCAACAGATCAGAGGAATCAAACTCTGCTCCTAAATCCCTGGTCCCAAAGACTTAGCTTGACAAGGAAAGAGAACAAATAATGTGACTAGACACAAAACTACATAATGTCATTACTCTGCAGTTACTCCTCAGCCCTTTGTTTCCTTTAGATTAATACCCCACCACGCCCACAAACACACCCGACCTTATCTAGAATCAGCCTGCAGATCTCAGACTTGAGTGCACATCAGAATCCCCTGGAGGGTTGTTAAACTACAGACAGCAGGGCCCCTCCCCTGGAGTGTCTGATGCAGGAGGAATCTGGTGGAGCCTGAGAATGTAATTTCTAACAAGTTTCAGGTTATGCTCATGCTGCCGTTTGAGGGACCACACTTTGAGAACCACTGCAGTACTGAGAGACTTGCCTCTCTGTCAACTACATTACTCCTAAGCACTAGTACGCTCAGAAACACGTATCCACCGAAAAGAAGAAACGAATGTTTATTGACTCTACTATATGCTGATGCATTCCATGCATGGTCTCCTCTTATTTAATCCCCACAAATTCCTGGAATTAGGTATTGTTCCCATTTTCCAATGTGAAAACAAAGGCTCCCAGAGGTTATTTGACCAAGGTCATCCAGCTAGCAAAGTGCTCAGTCCAGGAATAGACCCTGCTTTGAAGTCCATGCTGAATATTCTACAACCCATACAGAAAGCAGATGAACTGAAATAAACAATGAAGTGTAAGCATAAGCTGTTTTTAAACAACAGTGGAAAAGCCAGCAGTGTAGGGAAGTTTCAGAGTCACAACCAGTATCAGAGGTGGAAGCCAGGTTGCTCTGGTGTCCCGTGAGATCTGTAGCTCTTGGAAGAGAGGGACAGGCTAAGCCAAGAGCTCAGCTGGTATTTAAGGGAAGAAACTACGAGAGGTCCTAACTGCCTCACAGAACAGAACACTATATGTTATTTAGAATTTAGAATAGCAAGTAGTTTCTATTTTTGCATTCTGAGAAGAGGTATTCATATAAAAGAGTGTTAGGGATGTTTGTTAAAAGGTTTTTTACAGATCAGAAATCCCCAAGCTGGAGGCTTTTTAAAATGATGAATCCAGAAAGTGGAAAAACAAATGTGATGAAATGCTTAAATGCCTGAGAAACTGATTAACACCCCTCACAGCTTTTAAGTTTCTGCCTCAAAATGCAAGCGTGTCCTTAAGCATTCCCTTTCTGTTTATTAGCCAAACAGGAAGTATTTCTGATTCTGAGGTTTTTTGGTTTTGTGCATGTATTTATGTGTGGGCAGGGGAAGTTTCTAGTCAAAGTAACACATTGTCAGGAAATAGTCCTTTTGCATAAAACAGTGTTGATATCCAAAACAGACTCATAGTGGGTATGTCTTTGAGAACAATTACATAGATTTTAATCACCAGCAATAGCATGAAAAAAAATCTAATTTCAGCATATTAATTCAACCAACAGAGCCTCCTTTGTGCAAACAAGGCATTACTTTCAAGAAACTTGTAATTTAATCACAGTAGTAAGATAGACATACTAATACTTATGGTAACCATGATCCAACGGGAAGGAAGTCTGGCACCAAGAACCACTTCTTTCTTCATAGTCCCTCTCACGAGTTTCTACTCCCACCCTGGCTTACTGAGGACCAGCTGCTGTCTAAACTATTCCAACTCTCCTAATGGCTCTATTGCCCCTAACTCTGATTCACCCAACACACTACTACCAGGTTAATTTTCCTAAACCAAAGCACACGAAATGCCCCAGCTCAAAGTCTGTGGATTTAGCTACCTGCAGAGCTGAAGTTATAGTGGCTATCAGCATCCTCTGCAAGTCAGCAGCAAACCACTTTGCCAAGGTTACCCCCTTTGGGTTCTCTGTGTATGTAAGCTTTCAACTCCAGTCTCACTGCCCCTGAGCACACTAGGAACCTTCCTACTTAGAACCCCACGCCCTGACCGTACCAACCATTTATTGTGGAATACATGCTGCCTTGACACAGTATGTCCTTCAGCGTGTCTATCTCATGGCTTGTCACAGTTCCTGAAGAGTAGAAGCGTGCACCACTTGTCTGCATGATGGGGAAAACCGCCGGGCGCTGGGACGCACCCGCTCGCTGCCTCCCCGCCGCTCCGCATCGCCGCGGGCCGGTGCAGTGCGGAGCCGGCTGGAGGCAGCGGCGGGCTGGTGTGCGGGTACCCGCTGCGGGTACCCGGGCCTCGTCTGGTCCGGACCAGCACTTGGTGATCGGCTGCCTGCTCCCGTCCTGCTCGCGTGTTCCTGATTGGGTACTTTTTGAATCCCGCTGTTCCTGATTGGAAGTTATAGCTTGTTCCTGATTGGATGTTGTAGCTCGTTGCTGATTGGATGTTAATGCTTGTTGCTGGTTGGCTGTTAATGTTTGTTGCTGATTGGACGCTTTTTGAGTCCTACCAAGGGTATAAAAACAGGAGGAGACCGGGGAAGTGGGGTCAGAAGAACAGAAGACGGTTGAGGGTGCATATGGAATAAAGACAGTTCTCTGACTCTCTGCATCCTGCGGGGTTATTTCCAGTGTCAAGAGCTGTTAACACTTTCCGGAACAGCATGTCTTTGGTACTCAGTACAGGCAGGGGTACACAACAGGCACTCAATAAATCCTGCTGACAGTGGCTATGGCTTTAATTAAAGATATCAAGTCTTGTTTCCAATAATCCACACTTGAGTCCATACAAGATAAACTTGAACGCGCAGAGTCATGTCAGAATCTCTTGGAGTGATGTCAAATATAGTCAAGAGTTGAGACACTGGTAGACTTTCCAAGTGGATGCATATGTTGTTCTCCTATAGGGTAATTTCTATGGTCCTTCCAGAGTAAATGTTAAGTGTCACATGACAATATCTCAACAGGGTAGGCAGCCTTTCAGTGTACTGATGTTTATTCCTTGGGTTAGGAAGACTCGGCCTTCTATATCAGGGAAGGGAAGGAATCTGGGGAAGGGAAGGAAGCTGGGAATCATAGAAGCTTCTTGGCAGTAGAATTATCTGAAACAGCTTAACCAACTGAGTGTGAAAAGCCTTCTGAGGACTCTGCTAGACTCTTCAGACTAATGAGCAGTTTTCCAACACAGACCTCAACTCAAACATGCCTTTTGATTATGAGGTGCATTTCTCTTACTTTGTTTTTTGATCTGTCATGCTGTTTGGGCCAATTGTCTGCTTTTTTCTGGACAAAGGTAAAGTAAGACAGTTACTTTCCTCTGATCTATAAACATAATTTTGGGATATTGTTTAGGATGGATAACAATAAAATAGCAGAATGCATATAGTTTGCAAAATGCTTCCCTCCTTCCTCTCCCTCACCACCACCCACCCCACTCCTTCACCAAAATGGCTTATTAGTCATTCGATTCTGTTTAGGAAAATGATTATGCTTTATTACGTCTAACTCAGAATAACAACACAGCACCATTACAAAGTGCACTGGCATGTCCCACCACCAAACACCTCTCACCAACCACCCAGAACAACAGCTGCCTATAGAAAATGCATTATTTATTTGAGAGCTGATGAGCCAGACAAAACTTCAGCTGTTAATCAGTGCTTTTGCCCAGAATTGATTTCCAACTTGGCAAATTCTGAGCATCCCTATCATGCCGGGTTTCTGGCATACAAAATAGCTGAATGGTTCAGGGCAGAGGAATTGCTCAGAACTGCTTGCTGACTCTGAACAGTGGGTGGAGGGAAAAGGTTCTCAGGAATTTTCAGTGTTTTAAATTTCATATTCCTGATTTAGAACATTTTAGATTGAGATTTCGGTATTTTCATATATCAGGGTTTTCTTATTCAGAAGTCTTCCTTTGACATAAGTATTTCTCCAGTCGTTGCAGACAAACCTCACCCGCCTGAGTATAATGAGTGGAGCCAAGACTCGGCCCTCTTCTGCTACCCACTCCTTCCGGTGCCTCAGCATGTATACTTTCCAAATTAGGAACTTCCAAATACGCTAAAACATCCTCAGTACTGCCCTCCGCATCCAGCCTACTGCTTCCAGCTCAAACCCTTATCCAGACGATTAAGCTCCCACCTCACGTCCTCATGTCCCCTCGGTGCCTGTCAATCCCAATTAGACTGCCCTATCCCACGTTCTGATCACTTTTGACAGTTCCTATGAAGCAAACAAGCAATTGTTGACCACCTATTGTGCAGCGGACAGAACACCAGATATTTTCACATATTGTCCATGGACACGATAGTGTCAGATCCTCTGTGACTCGGAAGCTTCAAGACTTCCCACTTCATAATGTCCCCGCGCCTGGCGCAGCTTCCCTGCTCCATTTCACCTCCACAAAGTCTGCCCGTGCTCGAGGCCCAGAATAGCTCTGCCTCCTCCCAAAACCTCCTCATGCTCTTTAGAGACATCTCTCTGCTTGGAATTTGTAGCACTTACTGACATTTAAGTACTGTACATGGTGTCTTAAATTATTTATGTATTTCGTGTGTGTGCGTGTGTGTGTGTGTGTGTGTGTGTGTGTAGTATTTCTCCCACTAGACTGGAAGCTTCTTAGAGCAGGAATCATGAATTGCCGGTGGTGTTACTTAGTACGATGCACAGAGTAGGTGTGGAATAATTATCCATTAGGGAAGACAGTACTACTGGATGTGTCAAATACCGTACTTGCTGCACTCTGTCTTCCGCAAGTGAACTAACTCAGGGAACCATCTAGCTAGCCCAAGAAAATGCATGCAGGCTGGGCACGGTGGCTCTCACCTGTAATCCTAGCACTCAGAGGCCGAGGTGGGTGGATCATTTGAGCTCAGGAGTTCGAGACCAGCCTGAGCAAGAGCGAGACCCTGTCTCTACTAAAAATAGAAAGAAATTACTTGGACAGCTAAAAATATATAGAAAAAAATTAGCCAGGCATGGTGGTGCATGCCTGTAGTCCCAGCTACTCGGGAGGCTGAGGCAGAAGAATTGCTTGAGCCCAGGAATTTGAGGTTGCTGTGAGCTAGGCTGACACCACGGCACTTTAGCCCGGGAAACAAAGTGAGACTCTGTCTCAAAAAAAAAAAAAGAAAGAAAATGCAGGCATTTGCTTAACAAACAAATGGAATCTTTTGGAGAGGATACAGGGAAAGAGGCAAGGTTTGCAGAGGTCTTGGAGGCTTGTGCTATCTGTAATGATGATTACAAAGAGTAAAGAATAAAAACACATCCATGGTTGTTACCAAATGCTACATGGAGATTTGGGCAATAGCAATGTGACCATAAGATTGGTCTAGTCCTCTCAGGAAAGTGCCCATGATAAATATCTATCGTTTAGAGCATCAATGACTTGCCTACAAATGCATTTTTAGCACCTATTCTGCACAGGTCACCAGTGAGGCTACAAAGCAGTGTTACTCAGGGCCTGCTCATAAAAGGGTCTAAAAGTCAGGCCTGGTTAGTACTTGGATGGGAGGCCACCTGGGAATACTGGGTGCTGTGGGCTTTAAAAAAAGCAGAAAGCAAGGGGATCTACAACTAAATTGGCAAAGAGGACAAATACCTACAGAGCAAAAATGCCAGGATATACGTGCCAGCTACCAAATGAAGTTCGCTGAGAGTAGGTGCCAGTTGTGCTCAGAGGGAGGGGAGACTCTGTAAGAACCATGTTGGGAAGTTTTCACAGAGACGATAGAACTAGAGCTGCACCTTGAATTAAGGGCAAGACTTAGAGAATGGGTTATGGAAAGAAAACTCCAAGCAAATGAGCTTTGAGGCAGGAACCCAAATCCTTAAGGATGGCCACATGCACATACAGAAATGACATCCCATGCCAGGCTGCTTACATTATGATCCAAGATAATACCTACCTAATTACACTGCCTCTTATAACTTTGCACTGGTGCAAAACAAAATAGCCAAACCCAACAAATGTGTGAGCTCCCAGTTTGTGACAACTGACAGGAATCAAGTGCTATGTGTCCAGGTTGGTGCCAGGGATTGTGGAGGAAACAAGATAAATTTAAGACATGGCCCTTGCGCTCAGAAAGCTAAATACCTACTCTGAAAGCAAGACTAACTCATATGGACGTGTTTAAATACACTTTTAAAACTAGTATCATCAGTGCTAAATTATATTTTTTCTGACTGTGTAACACAAAAGTGTTTTAGAGACTAAAAATATTAGCATGAACACAGGTGTTTAGTAGCGGTAATGTCACAGGAAACTTCCTGAGATGACCCATCAAAATGCAGCTCTAACTGTAGTTTGGGCTGGGTCTGCCCCAGTTTCTAGCTTGGCAATCCAGCTCCCACCAGACACCTGGAACCTCCTGTGAATGTTGCAGAAGTGTCCAGTTCTAACCTGAAACCTCTAGGAAGGAGAACAATGTTAAGGCCAAGCAAGTCATCTGCGGTCACAGCCGGGACCTGAGAGAAGCTGGTGACGCCATTCTCCTGCCGGATTCCGTTTCTGCTGAGCCCCACCAAGCGAGAGACATCAGTCACTGCGCAAGATACTAAAAGCGGTAGACACAGTCACACTGTGAGGGGCGTTGCGACTCACAGAACTGAGTCAGTGTATTATTCATGAGCCATCTTCTCATTTTTCCTGGTTATAAAACCCACAAAAACCAGTCTACGGCAGAAGCAGCTGTTTTATGCTGCCATTTAAAAATCTGTCTGAAATCGTACATGTGTCTTATTTTAACAGTTCCCGAAACGTTACAGAAACACCCAATTCAGCTCTTGAGCTTGCTAAAAACTCCTTCCCACACGGTTCTCGTCATTATCTCTGTGATCTATAGGAATCCAACAGCCGGGTAACATCTCATGATGAGTCAGGTGTGGGAAAAAAAGATGTATAGGACACCTTCGCCTGGGAGCATGGTGACTCCCTGGTGGCGTCACCTCTGGAGAAGGAAATAAATCTGTTGTAATGACGGAAGGGAATGCAGAATCAACCATAGAGGAAAAACAAATTTGACTGCTGAGGAGTCCACTAGCCAGTGCCGTGTGTGGTTCTCTTACCATGTTAGGAGAAGGAAGGAGTACAGTGTCTCTTGAATACATAAGGGCTCTGCAGATACTTGTTAAATGAATAAATTAATGAATGAAGTCACAGTTCACTACACACTAGGTGCCAGATTGAAATGGTGAAAGAGGAGCCCGTAATAACAAAAGCTGCCATTACAAGATTGCTCTGTGCCAGTCACTCTTCCAAGCACTTTTCCTGTATTAGCTCGTTTTGCCCTCACAAGCCTCTGGATCATGTACTATTGCTCTCCCCACTGCACAGAGAAAGAGAGACATGAATTCACTTGCTTGGCTTGACCTAGTAAGAGGCAAAGGTAGGATTTGAAAGGAGGCATTCTCGCTCCAGAAGCCAACCTCTATCTAACTCCAGGCTCTACAGCCAGATTTATAAAACATTCAGTACACACACAGAGAAAGGAAACTACATCTTCATTCATTCTTTCATGATCCCTGCCCTCAGGGTGGCTTGGGGTCTGGGGCATGAGGCCAACAGTTGTGCCCATGATCGTGGCACAGTGTGAAGAACGCTACAAGAGACACCAGCCTGGGCTCCAACAAGAGGACCCAGAAGGTTAGACAAAGCTCCCTGGGGGAGGTGGTGGTTGAGTGAATTCTGAAGCATAAGTGCAAATTGGCACTGGAGAAGAAGGCTATGGTAGAATGCTGGATGATGACAGACCATGAGGTCTAATCACCCTTGTCATGCCAGCTAACAGCCCACCCACCACCAGACGTAAGAGCAAACCCATGCAGGGCAGCCAGCTCGCAGGCCAAACTTCCAGTTGACTGCAGAGACCTGAGTGAGCTCAGGCAAAGGCAGCAAAGCCTGGCCCAGAGTAGCGAACTGTCCAGCTGACTCTAGACTTATGAGCAAAAGTTTATTCTGTATGTCACTGAGGTTCTGTGGTTGGTCTCTAGACATCAGCATTATCATAACAGAGGTCGGCAGGTCCTCTTTTATAAGGCTAAAAACAGTGTGGTACAAACTGCACTGTAATACTAATACACTTTGCTTGCTTTAGAAAAGAATGTAGGATTCCTCAATTGGTCCAGGACAGGGTTTCTCAAGCTAGGCATTTGGGGCCAGATCTTTCTTGTCGTGGGGGACTATTCTGTGTAATGTAGGATGTTTTGCAACATCCATGGCCTCTCCCTACTAGATGCCAATAGCATCCTTAATTGTGACAATCAAAAATGACTTCAGACATTGCCAAATGTCCTCTAGGGGACAAAATTGCCCCCAGTTGAGAACCACTGGTCTAGAAACCAATGCAAAGGATTTTAGTTACCGAATACCCAAAACCTCCCCCAACCAGGCAATCTTTTCTATAAGATAGTTCTGGTGGTGGACCAGGCTCAGGCCCTGTGTGAGCACAGGTGTCTTCTGCGGGAACATGTGGGACTGGAGTGGCCAGAGCCAGGTGAGGCTCAATTCGGGGCTTCTGTGAGCTGCTCCAGCTCCTACTAAAGCTTGCTCTGGGTGGGGCCGGAGCTGTGCAGTCCATACCATGAAGTTCAAAAGAAAAGAGAAAACTAACATGCAGAAAAGAGGCAGGAATCATAGGCCACCAAGTAGATCAGGCTGCTTGTTTCCAAGGGTTTCTTCCAATTTCCCTCCTACTTAAACTCTTGCCACCCCACTTCATTGTTTTCCATTTCTAGACTGTTATTTAAAAAAGAACATCACATTTCCATACACACCTGAATATTCTACATGAGGGTTCCATTCAATTCTCCTATTTTATCAGAGAGTGTGTTTTGGGGCTAAGAAGGATGGTTAATATTTCTCTTTTTCCAAAGTGAAAGTTTAAATCAGCATTTCTAATCACAATTGTACTTCCCAGGAGCTAATTCCACCTCATGAGAGAATGCCAGATCCAGGTCTCAGAATAACTTATCTGTTCTTAACACTAGACGGCATAATCAGCCCATTCACCGGTTCCGGCAGATGGAAGGCAAAGAAAGAAAGTTAAGCATTTGCTGACTTCTGACTCATCCACTGGCCCACACATTTCACTGATAAGCATATTTGAGTCTTGTGTCCTTTGAGACCTTAAGCACATTGCTTAACTTCTCTAAGCTTTAGTTTTCCCCTAATTTAAAAAAAAAAAAACTTTTACTTTTCCTGCTTTACAGGAAAAACTGATAGGTTCAACCACAAATATGTGTTTCACAAATTCACGAAAACTAAACAGGACATCCATTAAGAAAAAGAAGGACAAATCAAAGTTGATGCTATCTTGAATTCTAAATTCTCAGCATCTCACAGGCAACTCTGTTTTCCTGATTTATTTAGTTTCCCAGTGGAACTGTGCCCAGTCATGCATTTTAGGAGCACTTCAGGAAAAAAAGCTGAAGTCATAGATTCTTAGTGGCTCAGTGCTGGACACAACCAGACCTTATGAAAATGAACTATTAATTCACTCTCTCTGTAATTCAATTGTTATTTTTCCTGCAGGGGTTTGTGGTGATGGTTCAGCTTTGTGAATGCATGGGTGGATTAGGGTAGAGAACAGAGAAAAAGGTTTGAGAGTTCAGGTGAGGTTTCCTCTATGGTTGTTTTTGGGAATTCACATCAAATCTAGATGTTGGATATGACAAATTAGTCATAGGTTTCAACAAGCATGAATCTTTTTGGTGGAACAAGAAATGCAAAGATAGTCTCCACTGGCCAGCAGCAGAGAATGTTCCAGAATGCACCATCTCTACTCAAGTTTAGCTGCAAGGCTGGGGGAGGCAGCCCCAATGTGGACCCTGACCCTGCAATTCCAGTAGGTTCAGCAGGTGAGCGCTCAAGGGCGCTTGCCAGCCTGTCAGACCCACATACCAACAAAAAGTTATGGATGTTTAACTTGGAAAGAAGAGACGAAGCTTACACCCTCGCCCCTAGGATGCTCACAATCCAAAACTCTGCCTCCTTGTCTCCGCAAACCTAATAAACACATTGCCAAGAGAAATGGCAATTTCCATATATATCGTGCCTTGCAGAATTCACAATACTTTTTCATAAATTATCTTGTTTGATCCTCAAAGCCCTGTAACATACGTAGAAAAGTGACTGTAACTCAAATTTTTAAAATGAAGAAACTGAGGCAAAGACCTGGCTCATGGCCAGGTGAGGTGGCTCACTTCTGTAATCCTAGCACTCTGGGAGGCCGAGGCAGGAAGATGGCTTGAGCTCAAGAGTTCGAGACTAGCTTGAGCAAGAACAAGACCCCATCTCTACTAAAAATAGAAAAATTAGCCAGTAGTCATGGCATGCTTCTCCGAGCTACTTGGGAGGCTGAGGCAGAAGGATCTCTTGAGCCCAGGAGTTTGAGGGTGCTGTGAGCATTCTCCCCGGCAACAGAGCAAGACTCTGTCTCAAAAACAAACAAACAAACAAACAAAAAAACACAACACACACACACAAAACCTAGCTCACGATTGCAGGATGAACATGCCGAGTATCAGGGCTGGAATCTGGCTTTTCTGACTATAGATCTCAAACTCTTCCATGCACATTTGCTTCTCCAAGCAGACCTGGAACATTTGGAAATACAGACTCTGGGTGATATTTCCCAGACCTCATTCACTGGTACCAATACCACCTTCTCCTCGCTGGTGTTCTCAAACCAGCTTGAAGGCACTCAGGGTCCATGGCTGAGATCTTCTCAGAAACCGAATGAAACAGGCGAGGTCACAAGGTTCCTACCTTCACTGGTGATGGTAGGAAGCCTTAATTCCTTCTAATCTCTCACCTGTTTCTTCTGGCATTGATGAACACGAGGTAAATAATACTCATAGCAGTTAACAAATCCTAGCTGATTAAGACGTGCCGAGCATCAGACAGGTTAGCTGCGTGCAGTCACGGGAGCCGGGTCCGTGGCGGCGCCCAGCCGGAGGAGAGCGGGCGCTGACGTCCAGCCTGGGGCTCCTCTCAGCCCCTCCGCTCGGGCTGCGACCACCTGTGCAAGGGACGCCCTTTCGCGACTCCGCACGTCCGCCCGTGCGCCTGAGGCCACACTCGCCGAGAGGGGGCGCCTTTCGCTAATTCACACAGAGGTGCCCCGAGGCCAGCAGTGGCCTGATCCTACACATACAATATCACATTTCCCAAAACCCTAGGGGGTAGATGGCATTATCCTCGTCATTTTGCAGGTGACATAAGCAATGCTTAAAGTGGATTAAATGGTTTGACCAAAGCCTCATAGCTGGTAAATAAAAGAGCCACTTGCCGAATCCCGCGGGGGTGACCCAGATAATTACTGTGGTATGTCAGGACTATTCCCACACAGGCAAGGTGCAATAGTCAGGGAGTCTCATAAATTCAGAAAAGCCACCTCAAGATAATCATTAGGAAAAAAAAAAACAAAACTATTTAACGCTTTATGCGTACAGATCTGAGCCAACTTCCTCAGGCACCAGTTTCAAAGGTGATAGGAGTTCACACTTTATCACTTCTATTGCCCAAGAGAGCTAGGGAAACAAAACTAGTGCATTTTGTAATGTAATGAGGAGCTTTGACTTAAGACTTTATTTTAAAAATCCAAAGGATGTGAAGAGATGGAACAAAGACCGCCTTCTCCATCCTGAAGAGTTGATGAGGGCAGGAACATCCCACCCTTCCCTACAGACCTGCTGGTCCCCTTCCTCCCGTCTCCATAATTAAATACTCTTCCTCCTCAGCTGTTGTCACAGTAACAGCTTGGGTCATGAGGCTGTCACTTTACAATCTGCTCAGAGAGCTGCTTGTAATTCTTACTCCACGGCACAGTGACAGCTCATTTAGAATCAATCAAACATTTATTAATAGAGAAGGAACCAAGGGGCACAATCTCCTGATTGAAATTCTCTGGTTCCGTGGCAAGGGCAAGGGCAGAGAGGAAAATAATTCACAGTTAGGGGGTTGGGAGACACAGTGTGCAGGGGAAGGAGTCCACTTTGTGGAAGCCGGACGGACTGCAGGGTCAAAGCCTGACTGCTGCTTTTTATCCGTGTGTTCCAGGCAAGAAACGAAACCCGCTGAGTTTCAATTTCTTGTAAGAGGTTGGTTGTGAGGCTTAAAGATAATAAAAGTAAAAGGTCTGACCCCCAAAAAGGACTTTATGACTAGCTACCATTATAAATAAGAGAGTTGTAAAGATAGTGTCCTGGTCAGCTCAGTCACTGTAACACAATCCCTTAGCCCAGGTGGCTTAAACAACAGAAATTTATTTCTCGCAGTTCTGGAGCCTGGGAAGTCCAAGATCAAGGTTCTAGCAGATTTGTTATCCGATAAGGTCACTCTTCGTAGCTAGTAGACAGCTGTCTTCTCTTTGTCTCTTTGCAAGGCAGAAAGACTGGTGTCTCTTCTTTTAAGGGCACTAGTCCCATCATGAGGACACCAGCCTCGAGACCAGTTACTTCCCAAAGGCCCTCACCTCCTAACGCCATCACATGGGGGGTTAGGATTTCAACATGTGAATTTTGAGGGGACACAAACATTCAGTTTACAGCAGATGGAAAGTGGAGTGAAACAAATACAAAAATCATGATTTAAGTTTGCCTACTGTAATAAAATGGGATTATTTTAGCCTAGAAGTCACCTGCAAGCAGAAGTATGTTTAAGCACAGAGGATATCAGTGATACAAGTAGAACACAGGACAAGGCAGAGTGGTAGAGCGCTGTAAGGAGGAACTCATGATGGTGAGCTTGTTTTTTTGTTTTGTTTTTTACCAGACACATGACTAGGGGAATGTCTTGCAATATCTTCTCTGTTGTTCTTTCACCTGTTGTGTGATCTCATCTCTATGGCATAGGTGGTCCTGTTAGAAACCCAACAGTAGCTTGCACAATGCCTGGTATATACCAAGCCATTGTAACCTGGTAGTTGAATAAATAAATTAATCCATTCAAAGGAAATTCATTCAATGGACCTAATAATCCCATAAGAACACTTAGACTTTATGAAAAAGGAGAAACTGGTACTAACACCCAGTGACTTCCCTCTGTGTCCTAGTTTCTTACATCTAAATGTGTTAAATATTCTTCCTGGCAAAGGCATTTGGAAAAAAAAAACAAAAACTGAAACGTCCAGATGGATCTGACATGGTGACAATCCCCAGAAGTGAAAAACTCAAAGATTGATGAATAGACCTCCAACCAGACTGAGCCAGTGGAGTCTCATCCAACATTTTTCCATTTGAATTGTTTACAGTCAAAAAATGAAACTGACTAGAGTCCTGTTCCAGTGCCCTGATCTCCTCTCGGCCAGCTGAAGTGGCTGGGGAGGCCCGGGCAGGCGCCTCGGGCACTGTGAGCACACTGGACCCTAGCTGTGGTCTGCCTCACGTTTGTTTCTTATCTCCAGTAACTTCTTTGTTCTACCTTTCCTCCCTCTTTCCTTATCTCTTCATTTTCCTTTTCTTTCTCATCTTTCTTTGCCAGTGCTCAGAGATCGTTATGTGACATCAGTGTTACTCAGAGTTAAAGAACTGCTTTTTGGCTAAAATAAAGTTGCCTTGTCACCCTGGGCCTCTGAGGACTCCAACTGTAGGTCCACATTCAAGATGACATGACTAATCCATTAAACTCCACTGTCGTGAGAGCCATAAATCCCTACATGAGTTTCCCTCCTCTCAAAATCTATCCTAAATCATCTTGTCCTCCCCTACCCTTACCCAAGATGACTCCAATCTCTCTCCTCTAAGACCTTTATCATGGATTCAGCATCACAGAACATATGAGCTGCTTATGCCATAACATCTGTTCAGAATGATTTCAATGATGCCTGCTTCAAAGTCCATCTCCAAAATGTGTACCCATCTTTTCACAGAGTTGTAGTTGCTGGTGACTTTCTCCACAACTTGTGTGGTATCTTCTTGGCTGGCCATGGTGGCTCACACCTGTAATCTCAGCACTTTGGGAGGCCGATGTGGAAGGATTGCCTGAGGCCAGGAGTTCAAAAGACCAACCTGGACAACATAGCAAGACCCCATCTCTATTTTTAAAAAAAAAGGGAAGAAAGAAATGTAGCTTCTGAAATCTGTCACTCCTCTGCTCAAAACCTCCAGTGACTTCCCATTTTTCACAGGATAAAGTCCAAATGCTCTGCCTGTCACTTAGTACCCTACAAAACCTGGCCCCAATTTACCTTTCCAGTTGCGTCTTGTTCCAGATAAACCATGCTACTTTCCAGCACCTCAACATTCTTTGCACTTCCCAGCCCCTTTGCCTTTGTTCCCCTTCGCTTACTTTTCCATTCCCTTTCCCCATTGCTACCTACCAAATCTGGGAACCCTCTTTCTAGGCATTATTTAAATATTTCTCCTGAGCTGGGTGTGGTGGCCCACACTTGTAATCCCTACACTTTGGGAAGAAGATTACTTGAGAGTTCGAGATCAGCCTGAGCAACTAAGTGAGACTTCATCTCTACAAAAA
>VBSM01001265.1:77663368-77687184 GCA_008086735.1 Cheirogaleus medius | reverse complement strand
GAGTTTGAGTTTGCTGTGAGCTAGGCTGACGCCATGGCACTCTAGCCCGGGCAAGAGGGAGACTCTGTCTCAAAAAATAAATAAATAAAATAAATAAAAAAAAAATAAAGAAAGACATTAAAAAGATTTACAAAAAATAAAATATTCATAATAGCCAAGATATGGAATCAACCTAAGCATTCATCAATGGATGAATGGATGAAAAAAATGTAGTATATATAAACAATGGAATACTATTCAGCCATAAATAAAAAAATAAAATTCTGTCATTTGCAGCAACATGGATGGAACTGGAGGTTATTATGTTTAGTGAAATAAGCCAAGCACAGAAAGAGAAATATTGCACTTTCTCACTCATACATGGGAGCTGAAAAACTGGATCTCATGGAAGTAGAGAGTAGAATGATGGTTACCAGAGGCTGGGAAGGGTAGGGAGAATCAAGAGAGGTTGGTTAATGGGTACAAACAGACAGATAGGAGGAATAAGTCCTAGTGTTTGATAGCCCAATAGGGTGACTATAGTTAATAATTTATTATATATTTCAAAATAGCTAGAAGTGAAAAGTTAAAATGTTCCCAACACAAATAAATGATAAATGTTTGAGGTGATGGAGATCCTAAACACCCTGATTTGAATCAGTACACATTGTATGCATATATTAAATTATCACAAGTACCTCATAAATATTTACAATTACGTCTCAATAAAAAAATTGTTCCAGAAAATAGAGAAAAATGTAAAACAATGCCACTCTTCTCACCAAATATTTTTTGTTTTGAAAATATATTTATTATTTTTTAATTAAAAATATTTGTGCTAGCCTGTAACATATATTATTGTCATTCTCAATGAATTAATAAATATTTTTAAAACTTCTTTTAAAATCTAACATGGCAAATCTCAATAGATATATTAATAACCCACACAAATGAAAGCTCCTTAGGGTCTTCAATCATTTTTAAGACTGCAAAGGGGTCCTGAGACCAAAAGGTTTGAGAATTCTTGCTTTAACAAGTCTGGATATGTAGATACCTGAACTTTGCCACGGAGGAAGATGTGAGAAAATGGTTGTTGGTGAAGTACCCACCAATGCTTATAGCAGTTGTTTCTGAATTCTGGAGTTAGTGGTTATTGTTACTTTTTAACAATTTTTTTTTACATTGTCTGAATTTTTAAATGAGAAAGTACCCATTTTATGAGCAGAAAAAAAATCAATAGGACAATTTTTGCTTTGAGTAAAATAAATAAAAACAAGGATGAATAAGATCCCTAGTTACAGGAACAAGGAAGGAAACTAAAGGTTGGGAAAACTCCAAGCATGGCTTTCTTTTCCTAAAAGTTTGGATATGAAGGGAAGGGGAGGGAGTGGCGAGGTTTGCATCACAGAAAGGTGGACTCGTTTTAAATATAGGAGGTCTCTGGGAGACGGAAGGAGCTGGCCCCTAGCAGAGGTGCAGGCATTAGCTTTGAATAAGAAACTGAGAAGGCTGAAAGTGGACCTAAGAGCGCTGGCTGGAGGCTTAGAGGTGGAAGGGAAGATTGAATTCTGATTGTGTCTTCGTGAGATACCCTCGCCAGAAACCGAGATGTTAAGAGGCGCAGAGGATACAGCCCTGTAAGCCTTCCAGGTGCGTGATGCGAGTGTGCGCATAGGAACGTGCAGGTATAATGAAAAGTGAGCTATTTACAGCGTTTAGAATTTCCATTAAGATACATCATTATCTGGGAGCCTTCCAAGAG
Organism: Cheirogaleus medius; assembly: GCA_008086735.1. NCBI lineage: Eukaryota > Metazoa > Chordata > Mammalia > Primates > Cheirogaleidae > Cheirogaleus > Cheirogaleus medius. Next base: position 77,685,443 of record VBSM01001265.1, on the reverse strand, counting down.
ATAGTGCTCTTCCCGGTTGAAGACAGGGCCATAGTTTGGCAGGAAATGGGAAGGTCAAGCCCAGACAAAACTACCGGCAGAACATCCCCGGTAACGGAGGCGGGGCGCCCGAGGGCAGAGCCGCGGGCAGAGGCGGGCAGGTGACAGCCAGTGCAGTCCAACCTTCCGCGGAGTTAGCGCCTCCTCTGTTTACCCCATTTTTCGAGTGTTCGTGGAGTGGTGGAAGGAACCAGAAACGCTGCCAAGGGGATACTGTTCCGTGCGTCGGAAAGTGTTAACAGCTCTCACAACAGCTCTTGACCAGGAAAATAACCCAGCAGCCCGTGGACAGTGGAGAAGGCCTTTACTCCATCAGCATGCTCTGCTGACTTCTGATCTTCTGACCCCCCCTTCTCGGTTCTCCTCCAGCTTTTATACCTTTGGCAGGACTCAAAAAGCGTCCAATCAGCAACAAGCATTAACAGCCAATCAGCAACAAGCGTTAACATCCAATCAGCAATGAGCTATAACATCCAATCAGGAACAGTGGGATTCAAAAAGAACCCAATCAGGTTCGCACAAGCAGCGCGACCGGAGGACTGGAGCAGGCGGCCGAGCATAGAGCGTGGCCGGGACCGGCACATGAGGCCCGGCTCCAGCTGCGCGCACCCGCACACCCGCCCGCCGCTGCCTCCAGCCGGCTCCGCACAGCACCGGCCCGCAGGGATGCAGAGCGGCGGGGAGGTGGCGAGCGGCCGCGTCCCAACCCCGAGTGTGCGTGGAGTGGTGGAAGGAGCCAGAAACGCTGCCAAGGGGATACAAGTGAAATGCAGGGCCTTGGACTTTGCCAGCAAGACACCGCCATCTACCCGGAGATGAGATTTATTCACTGCAAAAAAAATAAAAAGTTAGAGAATGCTCCCAGGCTACATTGTTGTTTGGTACAGATGGTATATGCAATGGAATCTATGAGGTTAATTATAAAGAACGCCTGAATTAAATAAAGGTCACCCAAATGCCCTCCCAGAATGGCTTTCCAAATGAATGAGGGAAATTTTTGAATGGAGATTTGTGGGGGTGGAGGAAGGCGGGTCTCTTTAACATTGTTCAGCTATCACAGCCACCCTGAGACTCAACTCCAATTTCCAAACATGTTTTTCCTTCTTCTGTCTTTACCTCCTTTCTCTATCCGCCCTTCCCTTCTTACTTGGTAGATCATTTTGGTTCTTTTCTCTCTCTCCTCCAATCTTCCTATTTCGTTTTCATCCTTTTATCCTAACGATGAAGTAAAAAATTTTCATTTGCAACAGGAGACTACTACTAAGCGAAAAGAGAACTCTACCCCCTCAAGAAACAACTTTAATAATCTCTAAATCTCTAACTGCTTTCAACCCTGCTATTTATACAGCCATAATGGTACACAGTTGCTATCATAAAGTCTACATGAAAGCAATTTTTGCTGAAGGCAGAAATTAGAGCCGTATGCACGTTCCCTGTAGTTTTAACAGTCCACTGCTCACTTAATCCAAACTTGGGGCTGTGATAAACAGTCAGACATTTGCATTGCAATAGGATGCCAGAGAGCTCTAGAAAGGAAAAATGCAAGGGAAAAAAACCCATCCGCTCTCCAATAACCAGTGCCACAGGGTAGGAATGCCCTCAAGAGTTCCTTATCCTTCCCACACAGGACCAATCCACCAAATTCATAGGATCCCCACAGCTGGATAGGAGGTCTTTCCTTTCTTCCCTCCCTCATCTAATAAGATGCCAGAAAATAAGCCTATTCATTGCAAGGGTTGGGCTGTTTTATATATCTATAAGCTATCGTTTTATGTAAGTGCTAATTTGGGAATCTGATCCGTAGCCTGCAAAATCACTTAGCTCAACTTTGATATTCTTCAGAGAAACATTATCTGTTTAACCAGCCAACTCTTCCATGAGATGCCAACCTCTGGTGCCACAAGGTTAAACAACAAATGAACCGAATCAACTCCTGAGTGGACCAGGAGGCGCTTTCACTTGAATCTTGAATGAAGAGTCAAGTCTGCAGTGAGCTCGGGCAGGTCCTACCTAGAGGCTGGGGATTTTCTCATTTAATCTTCATAATAACTCCATGTACAGGTGATACAATCATCCCATTTTACAGAGGGAGAGACTGAGGTTTGGTTGTATGTCAGAATTACATAAGTAGTTAAAGGTGGAATCAGACTCCAGTCCAAGCAGTCTGCTTCCTGTCTGACTCTAGAGTCTGTACACTGAAGCTTCATACTGAAACCATACTGTTTCCTCAGACCTTGGTTGAAGGCCACATCCTCTGTGCAACCTCCCTGCCCAAGAGTTCTTCCTCTCTCCTCCCAGAGCATCTAAACAAACTATTGTAGAATGTTTGTTATATTCTACAGCACTCTCCCCTAGACTGGGAGCTCCTCAAGGGCAGGAAATATGTCATTTTGACCTTTATAGCCCCAAGCCCTAGCTCAAGGTACTTTCCCAGTAGATGCTTGTAGGCTGAGTAGATGTTCTATGAAACATACTGTCACCATAAAGGGTCTCAGAGAGCAGATGCATGTTCCAGATACTGCCAACTTGTAGGTTCTCAATCAATATTCAAAAACCATTTTTCTTTTAGTCATTCCACCTTTCCTCCTTGTCTTAGTCAGTTTGGGCTGCTATAACAAAGTAGCATAAACTGGATGGCTTATAAACAACAGAAATTGATTTCTTACAGTTCTAGAGACTGGAAGTCTGAGATCCGGGTGCCAGCATGGTTGGGTTCTGTTGAGGGTCCTCTTTCATGTTGCTGACTGCATTCTTCTTGTATCCTCACGTGTTGGAAAGAGGGTGAGAGAGTTCCCTGGGGTCTCTTTAATAAGGACGATAATTACATTCGTGGGGGCTCTACCCTCATGACCTAATCACTTCCCAAAGGCCTCACCTCCTAATGCCATCGCACAGGGGAGGGGTGGGGAGGGGTGTTAGGATTTCAACATGTGAGTTTTGAGGAAACATAAACATTCAGTCCATTGCACTCCTCTTTGTCAGACCTCAGAACTCTTTTTCCTAATTGCAATCTCTGTCACAATTACCCTTCCCTCCTCCATCCAGCACATAAAAAGTTGTTTTTTTCTTTACTTTGGTTTAATATATTTCTCTTGGGGGTGTGCTTTTTTCATTTGTTTGTAGGAGACTATACATTCTATGACAGAAAGAATTGCACAATAAATCTCAGCAGAGGATCTTGAACCTAGTATGTGCTTAATAAATGAACAAATATAATTCTCCCAACACATCATTCGACCTAACACCACACACAATTAGGCACTCTCTTAAGATCTGTACATTCATGAGGAAGGAGGGAGAGAGATAAAAAAAAGATCTGTACATTCATTCATTCATTTATTCATTGAGTAAATGAAAAAATGGCTATTACAGACAAAGCCATGTATCACAGACTGGAAATACAAAAATGAAACAAATATGAACTTAGCCTTCAGAAAGCATATGTCTACAAAGGGAAATAAGGAATGTCCTAATAAAAAGAAATATTATCCTATGATCATTTAGAGACTAGGGAGGGCTTTATAAAGAAAAAAGATTTTGCAGAAGAACACAAGGATTGGTAATGTTTAGAAATTTGGCAAAGAAGGAGACAGAAGGGCATTCCAGATGGAGCAAAGAATTTGAGCAAAAGCAGAAAAGTGGGAAAGCCTGGGGCATGTACTTGGAACAGAGCAAAGTTCATTTTGCTGGGGCATGGAGCAGGGAAAGAGGAAGGTAAGGAGCAGAGATGGAAATGTTTGTGAATGCTAGATGATGAAGCAACTCAAATGAGTCCCAGGCTGGGGATATCAAGCCACTGAAAGTATTCCCCTGATTTACATAGCTCATCCATGGAATGTAGTTTGACCAGCACACAGCAGATTCAAGGTATCTAGGGATTTGACCTCCTACCTTGCAATGGGAGACAATATTCCAGCTATGGGAAAAGGGTGCCATGGGAAAGAAGTATCCAGCTAGGGTAGCATGATCACTGCCATTGAAATCATCATTACTGAGGGCCCGCTGCTGCATGGCACAGCTGGCTACTACACAAAAGAAACTTTCTCTGCGAGCTTGAGTACATTTCCTTGCCTCTCTAAGCCTCAGTTTCCTGATCTGTAATATGGTATGTAGGGATTGGGGAGGAGGAAAGTAGAGGTTGCTGTCACCCACCTTGCAAGAATATTGTGAGGACCTACAAGATAAGATATGTAAAAGACTTAACACAATGCCTGATGTCTAAGGAGAGCTCAGTAAATGGTAACTATGTATTATGAACAGTTTAAATTAATGTACGTACATGTATATTTCATTGAATGTGTGTATTTGCATATATGCAAATCCATACACATGCATATAGCTACGTAGTGATTTTTCACAACATCCTGATGAGGTAGGGAGGCCAATTTCCCAAAGAAACCAATCCCATAGGATTGGATTAGAACCCAAAGCTCCTTTCTCCTAATCCGGGCTCTTTCCAGCACAGCATGATACTAAAATACACTTCAAGACCACCTGTGTGTAATTATAAACGAGAATCAGGAAATGGGCTGGAAGGATCCTGTGATCAGAAAAGGCAGGGAAAGAAGCTGTCAGCTTTCGTGCAGGTGGCTAATCTTTGACAAGTAAGTCTAGTTCTTCTGCACCTTCACAGAAGCCGCTTTATCAGCTATCCATTATATTTCTCTCCTCTCGTTTGGGCTTTCTTTAAATTCTTGGTAAGTTTCCTTCAAAGATGGGAGCCCCCATTGAAGTTCACTCTTTCAAGTAAAGCAGCTGAGGACTAGCCTCTGAGAGTTCCTCAAGGCCAGGGTGCCTGTCCTTTCATCTCTGTCTCCCCAGCACCCAGAGCCTCATGGGCTCGCAGGGTGCCCTGCGGAGCTGTTGAGTGAGGTTGTAAGGATCAAGGTCCACACACCCAGCCATCCTGGGCTTGGCTGGAGGACAGAGCCAGGCAGCGAGGACGGAGGAGGAAGGAGCAGGCGGAGGAGGAGGCAATGGCTCAAACCAGGCTCTATCCAGGGTATTGTGTCTTTCGGGATCCTGGCCCAAACCCGCCGAACTGCCGGCTGCTCCAGCTGGCTCTCTTCCTTCTTACTTCATATTCTAAGATTTTGATCGAGAAGAGTGTAAATGGAAAGGCATGACTTGGATGTCTCAGAGCACTGAGGGAAATAAACCCAGGCGAAAAAAGCAGGCCAGAAATTTTTAGAGGATTGGGTTGAGATTATGCTGCTACTATAGGTGGGAGTGACCCAGGCAGGGCTAGTGGGCATGTTTTTCTTCCCAGCAGTCATCTGATGAAAAAAGATACCCACCTTGGCATGCTCCTGTCTGATGCAGCACTGTGGCTCAAGAAACCATAAAGAAGAACTAAAAACTCCAGATCAGGAGCTAACAAGATTCAAACTGAAGAAAATCAGGTCACAGACTTAAGGGAATTTTGCTTGAACTTTTGAACTTAGATGGTTGGGGTTTTTGTTTTGTTTTGTTTTTTTTGCTAGACTTTTAAATAAAGAGTAAGGGTGAGAGAAAGTGGTGAGACCCTGGCATTTAACGTCACTCCCTGATGCTACAATTTGAGCCCTAGATTCTCGGGAAACAGGAAAAAATATAAAAAGTCAACTACTCTTGTGTTTTGTCACACTAATTAATACTCACCAAAGAAGCAGGCAGAATGGAGGCCCCAGAGCCCAAACAAGTAACTCTACCTCTCATCCAGGATGAGAAAAAAATCAGAGGCTCAAATTAAAGTGTTATCTTGCTGGCAAAAGAAGTGTGAACAACTGCTGTGCCCTCCTCTAGCCATTCTAATGAGCTCGTGTATTTTCGTGTTGAGGTGTTAAACATTGCCAGAGAGAGGGCATTCTGTAGGTATTTGGGTCAAATGCTAGAATTTCTTTTAACCCTTCAGAATTTGAGCAGAATTCCAAGGATGCTAAATCAAATCCTAAAATGGATGTAACAAACGTTTTCTGGAACCACTACAGACTAATCACTAATACTGTTAAAAAAAAAAAAAAAAAGCCCATCTGATCTCAGACTACATTATCTCTTTCTGCCTCCATAAAGATCCCTGTTGTGAAACTGCCATGGAGCTTCTATAATGTTGTGCAGTGGCTCTTCCCCCGCCCACGTCTTCTCAGTTCTTCAGTCCCCACTGTACTGTATGGGTAAATTCAGGCTGATCCCTGGGTAGGTAAGAATGATCTTCCTTGCCTGGTCACTCTCCAAAGAATTTTTTCAAAAGGAAAGTCATTCCTTCTAAACGTCCTTATAAACTGGGTCTCAGCAGACCATTTGGAAACTCTAACACTGGCACTCAAAGCCAACTTTCAAAGAAGTCCCTAAGAATGAGCCAGTCTTCTAAGAAATTACTAACGATCTACTCATCATCCTGGAAAGACAATTGAAATCCACACTCTCTTTCTCCCTCAGCATCAACCGTCATGAAACCTCAAGAAGCTCCAACTCCCAGAAAACACATGAGGGTCACTCAGTCAGCAATTAGTTATCTGAGGTGCTTGGTGTGAGGTGTTACAGTTAAGAGGATAAAGAAACCCAGTAAGCTGGTTTATATACAAATTTACACAGAATTCAGTAACTTTCATATATACAAACAACAAACAGAAGATATAATCAAAGAAAACACTTATTTTATAACAATAAAACAATACCTGGTCCTAGCACTCTGGGAGGCCGGGGCGGGTGGATCGCTCAAGGTCAGGAGTTCGAAACCAGCCTGAGCAAGAGTGAGACCCCGTCTCTACTAAAAAATAGAAAGAAATTAATTGGCCAACTAAAAATATATAGAAAAAATTAGCTGGGCATGGTGGAACATGCCTGTAGTCCCAACTACTCGGGAGGCTGAGGCAGAAGGATCGCTTGAGCCCAGGAATTTGAGATTGCTGTGAGCTAGGCTGATGCCATGGCACTCTAGCCCGGGCAATAGAGTGAGACTCTGTCTAAAAAAAAAAAAAAAGAAAAGAAAAAGAGAAAAAAAAGAAAACAATACCTGGGAATAAACTTAAGAATTATGCAAGATGACCATATGAACTAAAAATAAAATCCTAAGCCCCCTGTTAACTGAATGAACCCCTCTCAGCCAAGGGAACCCCAGAAATACCTTAAAACTGAGTTCCCAGCCATGATGGGATGAGAGAGATAAACCACAATTACAGGCAGACGATTTTCCTTCATAAATATTCATGACTCCTCTTCTAGCTTGTTAAATATGTATATTTGACCACAGGCACAGTATAAAATCCTGTTGCCTTTTGTCTCTTCTTTGAAGGACGAGTGTCTGGCTTCTCACTGGGGCTCTGCTTCCCAACCTGTTGGAATGGCCGCCCAGCAAGTTGCTACCCTTTATGAGAAATAAAGCTCTCCTTTTTTCAAAGCATAAACCTTGTTAATTTTTTTTTTTTTTGGTTAACAACCAAAACATTAAAAATGCTGAAACTAAGCTAAATGGAAAACTTGACTAAATGGAAAGGCTTACCATGCTTTTTGGTAGTCAGACATAGCCTTATTAAGAAGCCAAGTCTTCCCTACATATCTGTAAATTTAATGCACTCTCAATGAAATGCCAAGTTTTTTTTTTCTTTAACTGGCCATGCTGATTTTAGAGTTGACATGGAAAAATAAACATGCAGGAATAAGCTGGAAATGTTTTAAATGAAATATCATGAGGTGAGCACCAGCCTTTCCAGACACTACATAGATTAACATAAATCATACAGTTTTCATGCAATAAATAGATCATGGCATAGGGGTGAACATTTTAAAAATAAACACAAGTACATATGGCAAATTAGTGATTAATCAAGCTAGGATCTCCAATTAGCAGAGAAAGATTATTTAATAAACAGTTTAGGGACAATATGGTAACCATTTTGGAAAAAAAATAAAGTTGAAATCACATTTCATACTTAACACCAGAATAAACTCCAAATGATGTCAAAGATTTATATGTGAAACATGGGACTGTAAACTTGCCAAAAGAAACCTGGGAGAGTTCTTTTATAATCCCAGTTGGGGAAGATTTTTCTAACTGTGACACAAAACTAGAAGCCATAGAAGAAAATATTGACAAATTCAACAGCATCGAATAAAAGTCCACAAAGTAAAAAAAAAAATCACCATAAACAAAGTTTTTTTTTTTTAAAAGGACAGTATAAGGAAAACCAATATTTACAACTTATAGCACAGACTAACAAGCCAATAGAAAAATTGGCAGAGGATATGAGCAGGCAGTTCCCCCAAAAAGAAATTATTATCAAATATTTGAAAAAAAGTTTCATCTTATTATTAATTAAAGAAATGCAAGTAAAAACTACAAGGTACTATCTTCCCTCTCAAAGCTCAAAAATGCCACAACACACTGCTAAAGTGTTGGTGAGAGCTTTCATATATTTCTGGCAGGAGTAGAAATAAATTGGTACAACCTTAATGGAGAGTAACCAAAAACTTCAAAAATGATAAATGTGTATGTCCTTTGACCAACCAATTTCATTTCAGGAATTTATCTTACATAGATGTACAAAATAATATATGTATGTACTTATTCAATGCGTCCATCATTGCTTGTTATATCAAACAACGGGAAGCAACCTAAATATTTATAAGAGAATGATTGGATTATGGTAAACATATCTAGTTTAGTTGCATGTAGCCATAAACAACAAGGAAGCTTTTTATGTACTAAAATTAAATACTCTCTAAGATACACTGTTTTATTTTATTTTATTTGTATTTTTTTATTTCAGCATATTATGGGGGTACAAATGTTTAGGTTACGTATATTGCCCTTGCCCCCCCCAACAAGATATACTGTTAAATCAAAACAGCAAGTTGCAAGACAGTGTGTAGAATATTTTACCATTTATAGAAAAAACAAACAAAAAATATATAAACATAATTGAAGGTATATATAGACTATACTACTAGAAGTTATACATGCTATCTCTGAGGAGGAAAATTGGGTATCTGAACTAGAGGTGAGAGGTGAAATCTTCACTATATACCCTTTGAACTTTTTGAATTTGAACCATGTAGATATATTTATCCATATTTTTTAGGAAGTTAACATTATAAACACATATTTTCTTTTCCCTTTTTTTTGAGACTGGGTCCCACTGTGTTGCCAGGGCTAGAGTGCAGTGGCATTAGCCTAGTTCATAGTAACCTCAAACTCCTGGGCTCAAGCAATCCTCCTGCCTCAGCCTCCCAAGTAGCTGGGACTACAGGTGTGCACCACCACGCCTGGCTAATTTTTCCTATATTTTCAGTTGCCCAGCTAATTTTTTTTTCTTTCTATTTTTAGTAGAGACGGGGTCTCACTCTTGCTCAGGCTGGTCTCAAACTCCTGAGTGCAAGCAATCCTCCCACCTTGGTCTCCCAGAGGGCTAGGATTACAGGCGTGAGCCACCACGCCTGACCTATAAACACATATTTTTTAAAAAAAAATCAGTAAATACAATTTTAAAGGAATTTACAGGATACAAAGAGTGACACAACAAGCAAAAATTAATAGCTGTACCTAAAATGAATAAACATTAATGCACAAACAAAACTTGGTGTGTGCTCCCAAACAGCAGATAGAAGAGAAAAGTGTGACTTTGATAGCATGATATGATGGAAAGAGCTTGGAATACGGAGTTGTGAAAGCATAATTTCCAAAAAAGAATTAAAAACACAATTCTCTTTCAGAATAGAATGAACACTTGTCAAAGATTTTTATTAATATTTAATTGATTAATCCATAAGGGAATCAGTAAGATGGGAAAACTGAAGCCAAGAGCAATTGAGGAAGTGTGGTTTTTGTAGCCCGAGGGGAAAGTGCACCATAACTGTTTTAAAGTTACAGAGGAATCTAGTTAATGTCTCTAACAGGGCCATAAAAGCATAGGTTATCCTTTCTAACGAAGAAAAATCATTTGCATCTCCACTGGATCCATATCTACAAATTAACATGTAACTTCACAGAGTCTGAGCCTTTAATTGCAAGTATTTAATAACAAAATCAAACACTGGTGTATTCTCCTAGAGACATAACTGGATACTTAATTTGCTGGGTACAGTGCAAAAGAGAATTCAGGAAACCTTGTCATAAATTATTAAGAATTTCAAGACAGCGACAGCAGAGCATTAAACAAATTGGGGGGCCTTCCTGAACTAGGGGTTCTGGGCGACTGCACAGATTGCATGCCCAAGAAGCTGACTTTGCCTACAGGACTAAATAATCTTCAGGAGAGGTTTAAACAATGTCCCAGTATGACACTGAAAGGATATGCAGTCACTCTCCTTCTTTATTTCCAAGTTTCGGATAATTTCTCTTTACAGAGTCAAAAGAATCAGTTCTTAGCGGTGTGGTTTTGGGCAAGTTAGTTAACCTCTGTAAGGTTCTATCACTTGTCTGGAAGATGAGGATTATAAATAATCCTTGCCCTGTGTATTTCACAGGGTTGTAATGATTACTAAATATGATATGCATTTGACAGTTTTATACACTAAGTCTTATATAAACCTGTGCAAATATTTAGTACTGGCATGTAATTTTGGCATCCCAGCCTGGTGCTTTTCTTTGGATTTTCTTTTGGGAGTCAGTTCTCTTAGCTCAGTAACAGAAAGTTTCCCGGGAAAAGTGACCTTGAATTGCATTGTGAAGAGAGGAAGACATGTGATGTGGTTGTCAGGAGGTGGGAGGTTGTCCCTTACGTGACAGTTTGGACAAAGGCTCGGAGAAAGGAAAGGGTGAGCCCATCCCAGGGGACCACGAAATGGCCAGCTTCATGGGCTGACAGGAGATGAGAGATGACAAGTCAGGTGGGCAGAGACTGCAGAATCATATGAACTCACCTGCCCCGTGAAACATCAGGGCAGCATCTGCCACATTCTCCCCAAATACTCCTACTAGCAGAAGAGAGACAATACCTCTCCAAACAGAACACTACAATTGGGACAGTTCTTTAAATTCTTGTGTTTATATAAATGTATGAAAAATTTACATTCTATTTCATCACATATGCATGATTATTTAAATATTAAAATTAGTAATACTTTCCCAAAAAAAGATTTAGTAAAATAGAATTCTATAATATCAAGACATTCTATATTTATTCTGTGGTTCCTATAACCCAAGAGGCTTGAGTACCCCAGCTCGAATGACACTGTAGTATTATCACCTTTCTATAATATTGTTCCTGACAGCTCAATGAGAAAGGCACAGGAGATGTCACACTTGACCGAGGCTCTCTTGGCACTTCAGGAACCAGGGATCCTTGGATGGGGACCAAAAGAGGGCATGCTGTGTGCAGAGATTCCACTCCACAGCCACGGTCACTTCCAGCCTTCTCCGCAGCCTTAAATCTTTGCACATACACCCACCCGTGTGCCTTCAGCCTGACCCCTTCTTGACGCTCGGAGGACTAACTGGCTTAGGGAGATTTATGACTACTTATGTTTTTCATCCTCACTCTTCTGCCCATAATTGGTTTTGCTTTTTTATTTAGCTTATTTATTTAGTTTTTCTGCTCCATAATTGGATGTAGAGGTGGAGCAGAAGAAGGGGGTGGACAGGGCAGAGGGGAGCTGTAGACTCAGAACATAGGGGTTTCCGTGAGCAGTGGGGTTTGGAGGCCGAAGGGCAGTCTCCCAAGTCTCTGACTTGGAGACCACCCAGGCTCTCAGCCTCCCAGTTCTGATGATAGCTCCTACCTACTGCACTGAGCCCCTTGAACCATGCACATATTTCTACTCTCCGGAGCCTTACCCTTCTGCAGCAGAATTATCATTTGTTTATGATTAGGACCAGGCTGCTGGATACAGAAAGTTCTCTAGAAAGCACAGATTACAGCCCTTCCGTTTCTAAGTGATGGGGGAAGAGCTTCTTGTGCACTGCCCTTTGTTAGAGCCTGCATATGTTGCTCAGAGACTTGGTGAAGATTTTAAGGAGCAAAATTCATGACTGCCTCTTTGTGTTTGCAAGAGGAATTAAGAGGTAAGCTGATGAGTCTTCCTTGATCCCTTCCTTCCATCCTTAGACCTTGTTTTTATTACCGGCAAAGGGGCTGCTGGATTGTAAAATAGGAGATCAGAAGGGCAGGTATAATATCTTTCCTCAGTGACTTCAAAATGATGGAGGCTGGGGACAAGATGAGATAAAGATGAAACAGGTAAAACAGATGAGCCTGGTGTGGCCAGCTGTCAACGTGGGGCGATAGGAGCACAGGGATTTGTTACCCTAGTCTTTCTACCTTTTTTTTATGTTTGAAATTTTCCATAAGAGATTTTTTTAAAATCCTGCCCTCACGAAGCTTATGTTCTCTTTTAATAAGGAGGCAGTGTGAGAGGCTTGGCACCCAGCAGGGTGCAGGTACTGTGCTTTGCGGTTTTCTTTTTCATTCTCTGCCCTGTCCTTTGTGTATGACCAGAGCTGCACTCTCACCTCTCTGGGGAAGGCTCCGTGGCAGGGGCTTCAGCCGTCACCTCTCTGCCCAACTCTTGCCAGTCTGGGGACGGCGTCTTACATAGCACTCTCTTCCCTTACCCCAAGAAAAGAAAGAGATGAAACTTGGACCACTATGTTCTTAGGAATATATGTCCTTAGCCATATGTTCTTAGGTTGCAGTCAGCAACCAGGACCAACTCTGAGCAGATGACAGCCACTATTCCTTGCTAGACAAATGGCTGAGAACCAGAAGGGGAAAGGAAACTCAAAAAACACAGATGTCCAAGCCCCACCCCGGACATAATGAATCAGACTTGGGGTGGGGGGGATAAGAACGCATCATTTTGAAGGCTCCTCTTGTGGCTGTCGCATTGCCAGATGTGGGGATGACTACAGCAGGCCAGCTCTCAGCATCAAATTGCTGAGGCAGCCAGTCTGAGCTCAAAGACTATTTCAACTCTAAAAGTTTGGTTCAACCTGCTGTTCCACCTCGGATCCCCTCTATGGCCTTACTGATTGCAGCAGCCCCTTACCCGCCTGCCTGTGTGTTCGTTTTCTCTGTTTTTTATCTGTCTTGTCCCAGTGGGCAGCTCTGGTTCTTGAATGAAGCCCCTGCCTGACTTGCCTTTTCTGATGTGGGTAAATAATAACTCAAATTCAAGCTACAGCACTGGTACACATCCCCACCAGGGCTTCCTGTAGGTTCCTCAAACTCAACATAAACTAATTTGCGGGCTCTCCTCTCCCAACCAGCTCCCACTCCTGGCTTTGATATTTCTTTCTGGTTTTAGAACCATGATTCTTGTCATCCTGGCTTGAAGTTGAAGTTGTAATGGACTTCTCTCTATCTCTCCCCTCCCCCTCCCCCAAGCTCCTCTGTAATCAATCAGCAAATCTCTCTACTCTCTATCTGAAAGTTTGCACATGTCATCTCTTCCTTGTAGGCCTGTGGCCTCTGCCCAGGCTCAGCCCTTCACCTCTCCCCTGGCACACAGAGAGCCTGAAAGGTGAACTCTCAACCTCCAGTCTCACCCCAACCCCTCTTCTTCCACCACTTCCAATCCCATCCCTTTCCTTTAGGTGTTTACAGGTAAATCCAACCAATCTTCCAAAAGACTATGTTGATCCCCAGGTCAAAAACTTTTAACAGCTTCTTTAAAGCCCACACATCTTTTTTTATTATTTCAGCATATTATGGGGGTACAAATGTTTAGGTTACTTGTATTGCCTTTCCCCTGCCTCCCCCCGACCGGAGTCAGAGCTTCAAGTGTGTCCATCCCCCAGATGGTGCACATCGCACTCATTATGTATGTATATACCCATCCCCTCTTCCCCCCTCCCACCTGCCCAATGCCCGATAAATGTTATTCCTATATGTCCACCTAGGTGTTGATCAGTTAATACCAATTTGCTGGTGAGTAAAAGCCCACACATTTTAGCCTTCAGTGATTTGGCCCAATCCCACTCTACTGGGCTTACATCCACCCGGTATTTCTCATGCTCCTACAAAATGTTACCACTCACAGAGCCCTCAAATCACCTCCATGCTTATCCTCTGCCCTTGCCATTTTCTTCCATCTGGACTTCCACCCCCTTCTTACTCATGGCTGGAAATTTTACCCATCCTTCAAGGCCTTAACTCCAAAGTCACCTTCTCCATGAAGACGTCCATGATCACTCCAGCCAAATGTGACATCATGCTCCTGACTCTCAAGATGAATGTACTTATTTATTTATTTAGAGACAGAGTCTCACTTTGTTGCCCAGGCTAGAGTGAGTACCGTGGCATCAGCCTAGCTCACAGCAACCTCAAACTCCTGGGCTCAAGTGATCCTCCTGCCTCAGCCTCCCAAGTAGCTGGGACTACAGGCATGTTCCACCTAACGCTTTACACAAAGAAGCTACTCAAAAACTGTGTTGACAGACAGAATAAGACATTAATAATAGATTCTGTTCAGGTAAGGACGGCTAATATGCAGGTGGCACACCTGGCACAGCCATGCTCATTACTAAATATTGAAGTGTTTCCATTCTGGTTGGTAAGTTTGAGTAGCTACTGCCCTGGGGCCTCAGCTGCCCCTCAGCTGCTCTGGATTCTCCTCTGAGAGCCCCTGGACCCCTTGCATGGTCCAGCAACTCAAGAGGTGATACTTGACACAGCTGAAGGTTTCTAGAATTAGTTCATATTTCCACAGTAATTTCAAATATCAGTCTTGGGGCCGGGCGCGGTGGCTCACGCCTGTAATCCTAGCACTCTGGGAGGCCGAGGCGGGTGGATCGCTCGAGGTCAGAAGATCGAGACCAGCATGAGCGAGACCCCGTCTCTACTAAAAAGAAAAAAAAAAATTAATTGGCCACCTTAAAACAGAAAAAAATAAAGAAAGAAAGAAATAATAAAAAAAAATATCACTCTTGGGAAGGAGCAACATCATTACTGAATAGAGTTAATGAAATTGACTTTTAGACATGATGCTGTACCCACCTGTGCACAAAAAGAACTAGACACACAGATGTGGTTCCTGCACATCTTAGAACAGGAATGTTCCAGTGGCCATACTGTGTTCCAGAGGGCATACTAATGGTTGTGTGTGATTACTAGTGAAATTGGGATGGTTATTACTCTTAGTGGCGATAATAATAATAACAAGCGACATTTAACAAAAACGCTTTTACTAATCTCATTTTCACAAGAACTCTTGGAAGCAACTGTTATTACCTCATTTTATAAGTGAAGAAGGAACCTGAGGACCAGATAGATAATAATGTCCCCAAGTTCCCACAATAAGCCATCAGAGTCCATAGAGCTTCTCCACTATTTCATTCTGCTTCCATATCAGACAGCAGCGATGCTGTGCGCCTCAGCAGGAAGGAGCACAGGCCTTTGGAGGCTCCACACATTGTATTGAGCATATTAAAATACACCCAATCCCATGCTAACTTTGTTTTTTACTGTAAAAATATTGCAATATTTTTTATAAGTTTACTTTTGAAATTTGGCCCAACAGTGATTTCTTGGCATAATTGTGCATAATCAGGAATTCTTGCAATGAAGAAATCTTGCCTGCAAATTGCTTTCAAATGTGCAAAAACCTTGTAATAACAAATGTAACAATTAATAAAGATGACATAACGTATCTTTGTAGAGGTACTTGTTAATAAGTGAGGTGCTTATTAATTTCAGTTCCTCAGTTTTCTTTTTATATTGTGAAGCCAGTTACATGTTTAGGTCTTCCACATTTTTAGGTCTCTAACCTGAGCCCTAAAGATAAACAGTCCTAGTTGCAAGGGTCTGAACAGGTCAGCAGAGCACAATGTGACTTAATGGGGATGCTTGAGGTTACCATGGAAATGCCATCAGCTTCGCCCTCCCCAAGTCATCTCCATACATCACTCGGGTGCAGGCATTTGCTTCCAGTGCAGAGTTGATTCCATCTCCCAGTAGGCCCCTTCTGGAAACTCCCTCCCCATCCTAGATCTGGCAGAGCCACTGGGAGATGGGAGGAGCAGGTGGGGACCCGAGAGACACCAAGCGGGAAGCTGAGCTGTCAGAGGGGTTTGAGCCTGGCAGGTTCCTGCCTCTCCCATGGCTGGGCTCAGGGGGAGAATCACAGAGTGGTCACCAGTGAACGCTGTTTACTTAGCCAACCTGAGACATTCCAAGGCCAGGTTGCAGTCAAAGATGATATTAAACAGTCTTCCTTTGCTTTTGAGGTTGCTATGACAGCCAGGAATTTGCAAACCAAACTGGACCTGGAGAAGAAGTCTGTCCTTGGCCCTAAAATTTTGCAGTTCCAAATGGTTCTGCTTATGGTTCCTGCTGTCCCCTTTGGACACCCGCCAGATGGAAGGATCTCTAAACCTGGAATCTGGAAAAGTCCCAACGGAAAAGCTATTTCCAAGATGGCTAAAAGTGCATTAGACTGGATTTAGGTGGGATAGAAGGAACTTCTTGGCAAGAAAAGTTGGAAAATATTACAATAGGTCCCAGAGCGAACCTCATTGTTTTCTTGTCTTCTTGAAAAATCTTTTACATTTGTTTAGTGTTCTGTGGTTTGCTAAGCACATTCACATAAATTATCTAACTGGATATTCACATCTGCCTGGTGAAGAAGTCAAAACAGATATTACAATACTTGACCAAAGACGAGGAAAATGAAGTTCAGTAAGATCGAGATCAAACAGCTAACAAGCAGCAGAACTGAGATTTAAACCTGGGCTGTCTGACTTGACATCTGGCTCTTTTCATTCTACCATGATGATCTCCAAAAATGTAAAAGAGATCACATCTGATCTGGAGAGTTTAGGAGCGACTTTGTTAAAATAAAGTGATGTTGTAGATGAATGATTTTTTTATTGTGGTAAAATACATATAACATAAAATTTACCATTTTAACCATTTTCAATATTCAGTTCAATGGCATTAAGTACATTCATTGTTGTACAACTATCACCGTCATCCATCTCCAGAACTTTTTTATCTTCTTAAACCAAAATTCTATATCCATTAAATAATATCTCCTCAAATCCTCTCCTCCCAGCCCCTGGAAACTACCATCCTACTTTCTGTCTCTATGAATGTGAATACTCTAGGTTCCTTACATAAGTGGGACCATACGGTATTCATCTTGTGACTGGCTTATGTCACTTAGCATATGTCCTCAAGGTTCATCCATGTTGTAACATGTGCCAGAATTTTCTTCTTTTTTAAGGCTGAAAATGTTCCATTGTAAAAATATACCACATTTTTAAATTCATATATCAGTCAATGGACGCTTGGGTTGCTTTCTGCCTTTTAGCTATTGTGAATAATGCTGCAATAAACATGGTTGTACAAATGTCTCTTTGAGACCCTGCCTTCAATTCTTTGGGATTTATACCCAGAAGGGGGATTGTTGGAGCATATGGTATTTCTATTTTTAATTTTTTGAGGACCCACTGGACTGTTTTCCATAGTGGCTGCACCACTTTATATCATTCTCACCAACAGTGCACAAGGGTTCCAATTTCTCCACATCCTTGCCAACACTTGTTATTTTCTGGTTTTGTGTCATCCTAGCAGGTGTATAGATGGAAGATTTTTAAACACGTGGTTATCCAGGTTGGTTTATTCAGAGGAGTTAGAAAATGGTCCTAGTGAAACCAAGTTAGCTTCCACGTGACATGCCAGCCTCAAGCCCAGCCAAGAGTCTCACAGAAACATTCCACTGGTCACCAGAGATAGCACTTAGATAACTTGAGCAAACCCATGACTTGCACTTAGGGATAATGAACTCAACATACAACTCCTACTCACAGGAATTTCATATCTTCAATACGAGCAATAATTCATTATATAGACTCATGCTACATAAAGGCATCCCTTATATCCAGAGGGCATATATGGGTGAAGATGAAAGTAGAGTGTTCCAAGAAGGATGATATGGCCAAGGGAATTGGCAGGCTCTCTCCCCAAACAACTGTAGAATCTCAGGAAGTCATTTCATTTCTGTGAGGTTCTTTCTTTATTCTTTAGCCACCTCTGCCCGCTTCAGAGGGACGAGTTAGACATTCTCTTTAAAGGGCTTCAGAAGAAAGTGCACTGTAAGTACAAGATGTGATTATATCTGATCATCTCCAGAGTTATAATTACATCACCCAACAAGAATTGTTCGACTCCCCATTTTGTTGTTCGTAATAGTGGAAGAACTCAGAGCATCTGAGGCTGGGACTAGGAATCACGTCTGATTCTTCCGACTATGGGTGTTCAAGTCCTACCCACTTCAAATGTCCCCCCTCCAGGAAGCCGTCCTGGATGACTGCACAGGAAGAAATAGTTCCCTTCTTTACTATTCAATAACACTTCACCTGTGCCTTTCCCAGGGCAATGGCTATGTGTTATCTTAGGTTTATTGTTATTTAAGAGCATATTATATAGTCCCCCCTTAAACTCTTAGAGGCTAAATCCACTTCTGGTTTGCATAAAGTATAAAGCAAGTGCTTACCCAAAGCTCCCCAGCAGACTTCTCCTATGCCTGATTCATTGGCTAGAACTGTGTCACAAGGCCTTCCCTAGGGCAAAGGAAGCCCAGAAAGTAAATGTTTCGCTTTTTAGCCTCTATGGGGGAGGTAGGCAAGAGAGAGTGCTGGGAACGGGCTAGGCGAGCCAGTGAACAGTGTCTGTGGGACCTGTCTTTGTGCACACCCTCTAGGAAGTTGGGGGTAGGGGGAGGCCCCGCCCTGAGTCCTGGGCCCGGGTCCTGTCCCATCTGTGTGCCCCGCAGTGCCTATCATGGGTCCACACCAAACACTTCAGGACTGATTGATTCTCTATGTCAACTGAGAAAAATGGAGTGCAGAAAAGAATGACCAATTCATATTAGAAATCAGTCCTGCAAATTCCTGCAATTTACACTCCTAATCATGCTTACCTCACATTCATAAAGAGCTTGGGTGTACAAAGTGCTAGCTTCCCTGTTTCTTCAGACAGATAGCTGAGATGCAGACGGGTTCATCATTTGTTCAAGCTGACTCAGTAGGTGACAGTGACAGGAAGGCTCCATCCTGGTCTCCTAACTTCACCCCTCATGCTATTCACCACCCTCTGCTACTTCTGAGACACAGGATTCAGGCCATGGCTGGCATATCCTTCACTCCTGGGAACATTATAGTTAGGGAGGATGCATGACAACACAAGAGGATGCAAGGCAATGGTCTGAGCGTGTGTCATGTGTTTGTGTGCATGTGTCGGCTGGGAAGGTGGGGGATGTTTCTCCTCCCACCCCCCATCTCCTCAGCCTGGCTATTGCTGACATCAGTCTTGTCACTGAGCAGCTGCAAGCAGCTGCTGACAGCTCCTAGCATCTCAGCCACAAAATAAATGAGTTCCCTGCAGGCAGGACACCAGTGGCATAATCAGGCTTTGCATATATTGTCCTCATTTTTTTCCTATGGCTTCAACTGAGCCTCATAAAATACCAGGAAAAAAATCTCAGCTCTTCGCTGGGCTCTATCACACCTGTTTCTGCCAGCAGATACGATGGGTTTTCTGTTCTCGTTCCTGACCTTTTAGGAAGAGGCAGAGCCACTCTGTGTGATTATCCTCCACATTCTAGAGAGAGGATGGAGCTGGTCGCTAGGCAACCTGGTTTCCAGTTTGGCTCTGCAACTTGAGTGTGACCCTGAGATAGCCCATCTCCTGGCTGGGTCTCAATCCATGAGATGAGGAAGTTAGATCCAAAGGAACTCTAAGGGCCTGTCTGGCTTAACAGTGGAGACAGCAGCTGCACAGAGGTGGAACGAATGCAGACTTACAGGCTGGAACTTGTGTTTTAGGCTGAATGGATGAAGAGTACATGATAGCTCATGCAAGCTGAGGACAGCTAGCTGCCCTTGCCCAGCTGGGAAGACATGAACTATTTCTGTCCCCAGTTTGGTGGTTTCTGTTCTCTGCCATGTGCTTACATGTCAACAGAGGGAAACAGGCTGCTGGAATCTCAAAAGAATCACCGAGGTCTCTGTTTGGCTACAGAATGAAGCCAAGCATTGGTCTGGTCACCCACCTGGGACACAGTAGCAAGAGTCAAACTAAGGTTCTTGTAACTTCTGTGCCACTGACTAGCTATGTGGCCCCAGACACATTGTTGCTCCTCTCTGAGCCTGTGGGCTTTTCTGTAACATGAGGAAGTTAGACCAGATACTTCTCAGAACCCTTTTGCTCTAACAATCTGAAATGTATTGCCTACCTGTCTCATTTGCCTCCCTTATGATGGCTTTGTCTTGTGGGCAATTCTGTGAATACCATCAGCCAAAGAAAAATCTGCTTTTGGTCTCAGCTCAGAGACTGGGGAAGGATGTGGAGAAGAAAGAGTGCAGGAATATTTTTTCCTATTCCTTTGTTTCTAAGGAAGTCTAGACTTCAATTCCACCTCTAAAAGAAGGAGATGCTATCGTCCTGTTCTTTGAGAGGTGAGAGGACCCTTGCAGATCCAGTTACAATGTATTCTGGAGTCATGGCATGTTTGGTTGCATTCATTAACGGGAAAGAGAGAAGGGAACTAACTTGCTGAGGACCAGTGTGCCCTAGCCTAGGTGCTTTCTTTATATAGTCTCATGCCATCTTCTCAGCAACCACATAGGAAATCGTATAGACAAAATAATGTGGTCTGAGAGAGGTTAAGAAATGTGCCCCAGTTAGGCACAGTCAGGACAGTAGCCGGAATTCAAAATCAGCCTGTCTTCCTCCTAAGACTAAACTGCCTCTCTGAGGGTGTTTGTTACTTTAGCAGAAATTGAAAGTAGGATGTGGGAGGAGCTTTTGCACTAGCAAAAGTAGCTTTTGCAGAGCAAAAAGTCCTACTGCAAATCCTTAGGCTCTGGGTTATATAAACCTTCTCTGTTTTTCATCTTGGCCTTGACTCTCCCACTGGCTCCCTTAAAGCTCCACTGGGGTCGTGGGACAGGCCTGTGCAGCACGAATGCTGGCAGGCAGGTGGGGGATGAGACCTTTTCTTTACCGACAAATGTCCTGCAAGAAACACCAGCCCCACAAAGTCCCTGCCTCTTCAGCAGATCACATAGATCAGAGCCAGGGACTTTCCCCACAGGATGTGTGGACAGAACAGGTCCCAGCCACTGTCATCTCTTCCTTTGCTCCCAGACCCTTTGGAGAGAGAACAGCTGCTTTCTCTACCTTGGTCAGGAGAACTCCTTATTCCTTAGTTCCCATTAGCACATGGGTTTCTCAGTCACAGCCTCAATAAAAGTTGTCCAGTCAAGACCCTGAAAGCAGCTGGGGTCTCTTACTGTCCAGCCATAAAAAGAGAAACAACACACCAAATAGCCAAGCCAAGAAGCATCCTTGCAGGACAGGAAAGAATTTATAAAGGTATCTATATAAAGATAAACCTGTTTTAATAGAAAAAGGAAATGAGACAGAAATTGGCGCTTTTTACTGCGGGGAATGGAATCCTGTGAACTCGGCTTCAGTTTCACTTGGAACAAATGTTTACCCAGTCTCCTGCGTGCTAGACACTGCAGTAGGTGCCTTCGCCATAATTCCATTTCTTCCTCATAATAGTGTTAGGCAAAGAGAAAAGGAAGCTCAGTGAAGACAGGGCAGCTGTTCAGAGCCACTAAGAGCCCGGAATTTCCGCCTGTTAGTCCAGAACTCTTTCCATCAGCCCACTGCTGCCTTCTCCTAAATAGCCTCGTGACATGTATCTTCATCTGTGAGGACTGGACATAGGTGGATACTACATCTCAAAAAGGTTAATAAAAGATGCGGTCCATGGTTCTCAGGTATCCTATGAGATGAGAGAGTAGCGCAGGTGTCCATCTTCCCGTGATATTCCCCTCCTCCTTGGTTTAGGGGACTTTGCTCTCAGGCTGTCTTGCTGGGCCTCTCCTGATGGGGAAAATCGTCGGGCGCTGGGACGCGGCCGCTCCGCATCCCCGCGGGCCGATGCTGTGCGGAGCCCGCTGAAGTCTGCGTCGGACCGGTGTGCGGGTGCCCGCTGCTGGGACCTGGCCTCATCTGGTCCCGACCCGCCCTCGGTGCTCGGCAGTCTGCTCCCCTCCTGCTCGCGTGATCCTGATTGGGTACTTTTTGAATCCCACTGTTCCTGATTG
>VBSM01001265.1:77643038-77660106 GCA_008086735.1 Cheirogaleus medius | reverse complement strand
TTGTCTCCGCAGCCCCTGGAGCGAGTTGACTCCTCCGTCCCTGCCTCCCGGCCACGGAGGAGCACATCTGGCAGCGGAGGACCGCCCAGTCGGCCATCGAAATGTCTCGCACATCTGGGCCCTTGAACAGACTTGCAGGGTGGGGGTGCTTCCCGGTCGAGTTTGGCCCTGAACCTGATGTTCAGGGTCCTTTTCAGGGTGGCGTTTAGTTTCAAGAATATCTGAGAAAACTGGGGAATTGGGGGAGGGAAGGTTTATCCAGGAATTTTTGTGCCAGGTTCCTGAGGGTGGGGAGAGTTTTTTTGTTTCAAACAGGCGCCTCCGAGGGCTCATATTAGAAACAGATGTGTTGAAGGGTGAGCTGCAAGGAATGGGGAAAAGGCAGGGCAGGAGAGGAAAGGAGAGAGGGAAAAAGGGCAGGGTACAGTGAGCACCAGGAAGGTCAAAGGCGGAGAGTGACAAGGGGAAGGACGGGGAAGGGGAAGGGAAAGGGTTGGAAATGGGAGAGGAAAAGAGCAAGGGAATAGGAAACAGAAGAGCAAGACTGAGGGAGATTGAGCAACCGGGAGTGTGAGCAAGACTTGGAGAAAATGGAGTAGAGGAGCTGGAACAGGGAATCCGACACGTATCACTTTTTTCTGAAACATGGTCTGGGGCAAAGAGAAGAGCCCTCCTGAATGGTCCCTTCCTGGTGTCTTCCGGGGCAGGACTCCTGAGGCCTCAGAGGCCCTAAAGCACAGGCTGCCATGCTGGGCTGGAAGCAGGCAGGTTTGCAGGACAGGACACATCAGGGATGTGTGCAGCGAGAGTGACAGGAGGGGCACTGGGAATATCTGAGGGGCCAAGGCAGGGAAGGCCAGCCGGGCCGGCTGAAGACAAGTCGTGCTGTGCACTGTGGAAGCGAGGGGTCCACCTGGACACAGGACCAAAAGTTAGCTGGAGGAGCAGATCAGGGAGCCTACCAGGTGTGTCGGGAAGAGAGTGCTGCCCTGGACACCAGGCCATGGGAGAACGAGTCTCAGCTTTGAACTGACTGCCTAGGTGACTTCAGACAACTTACTCCTTATCCAGGGCTCTGTTTCCTTAGCTCTAAAACGGAAAAACTAGATGGTTCTGAAGTTCCTTCTAGCTCTGACAGCCTACAACACCAGGAGTTTGAGGGAGGCTGGTATCTAGAACAACTACCAAATAAAAGTGAAGGGGCAGTAAAGAGTCACCCTGAACTAGGTGGCTAGAGTTCTCTGTCTTTTTTGAAACCTTACAAACCAACTAGATCATACGCATGCCTGTCTAGGCCAGCCTCAGGCTGGTAATCACCCAAGTTAGAGGAATAAAAGAGGTGGACTAACCCAAACTGTTGCTCAAGTAGGGCAGGTGGGGAGGGGCTAATTTCTAAGTTCTTTTAGCCAAGTGTTGCAATACTGTTCTTGTGCACAGCTGGCATAGCTTTACAGCACCTTTGTCACATTTACTGGCCTCTACCACTAAGCTACCAATCACCAGATGTTCAGTAGAACCAAACTTCGGAGTTGCCCTATTAAGAACAGGTAGCATTCACTCAGTCCTTGCTATACTGAGCACTTTCTACGGACTGTCTTGTTCACTCGTTTATTCCTCACGCCAACCCCACTGGTTGCCCATTATTATCACCTTCATTTTACAGATGAAGAAATCAAGGTATAAAGAGATCAGGTAACTTGCTCATGGTCACAACTCATAATTAGCAGAGAAGGGATTTGATCGTAGGCTGTCTGCCTCCAGGGAGTACTTGCTAAAGCACCGTGCAGGACAGCCTCTGTCACTGCGGAATGACTCAAAGGTATTCTCGTAGCCAAGCCAGGTCAGTCCTCCTCTTCCAGCGTAAGATGCCAGTGTGATCTTACCCTGTAGGAGTAGTCTGGGAAGGGAAACAAAACTAACAGTTTTTGAGCACCTGCTCTATTCCAGCACTGTGCTGGGCACAGTTTACAGTGGCAGGTGAAAAGTGACTTTGGTCCACATGGTAAGTTGAAATCAGCTGGTGTGTCGAGATGTGAACATCGATGATGGTCATTCTCTTAGTTCACGAGAAGGAAGGAGCTAAGACGTGGATCAAGAGATGTTATTGATTTACTGCCCTTCTTTATTGAGTGCCTACTCTATGGAGTTATGCCTTTGATGAGAAAATAGGCTGTTGGGTTGATACTCTACTTTTATAGAGAACCTACTGCTCATCATTTCTTCCTTGGGTCTGTTTTGATAAAATTGTTATAAACTAAAGGCCAGGTAGAAAAGAGGACTGCTGATGTAGAATTTCGTACAAAAGGGTTTTCATTATTCACGCCTACTATTAAGCTTTTGCCACATCTTGGCTTTTGTCAGGCTTACTCAGACTTATGACATCCTGGCTCTAAGCTGATGGAACTGTTCCAGGAAGAGATAGGCATCTGAGGAGAGCAAGGCTGAAGGAACCCCTCTCTAGCTGACAGCCCTGCATGGGTCGGAAGCCCACAGGGGAAGCAGTTCTGTGGGCTGGTTTAGCCCTTACTTGTATAATGGCTTTGAGCTGTAGTGTGCCTGGGCACTCTTTAGCAAAGCCAAAAAGAAAACCCACAGAGTTGCTTCAGTCCTAAAATCATCTACTAGTCCTTTAAAGGGGTAGTTCCGGGGATGTTTCTGATCACAGTGGTCATGATTTCTGGCCTTTTTTTCCCCTAGAGAATGCACAGTATCGGAGGGGTTCTGGGAGGGCTGAAAGTGGTCATAGTCTGAACAAGGATGGGGCAGTGGACTCCTGGCTTTCTGGACCTGCCAGTGAGTGAGGTCAAACGCCCTGCCCCTCTGATGTGAATGAACAAGTAGTGCTCTGGGCCCCATGGAGGAGAGAGAAGGGGGACTCCAGCCCCAGCCCCTCCTCTGACCACCTCCCCGGTCCCCTCTCTGGCTGTTCATTGTTCTACCTTAAATTCTCTGCGGGACTTCTGTAGTCACTACCATATTCCAGTCCTGCCTGTCTTCTCTTCTCCATCCTACTCACTGCTACCCAAGTAACCTCGTGAGGCAGCTGGTACAATGCAAGGAGCTTGAACTTAAGAACCTGGTAAGCTTTCTGGGTTCTTGTTCTGACTCTGTTGTCTAAAATAGGGATAGGGGTGGGGTGGGGGATACTGAATTCAAGATTTCTGTAATTCTATAATCTTTCTCTCCTCTTCAAAAAATCTTTAGTAGTCCCATTGCTTTTAGTATTGAGTACAAGCACTTCATTCTGATATCAAAGATTTTATACAATATCATTCACAACTCCTCTTCTACCCGCCCCCAGATAACTGTCCGGGGAATGTGGATTACTTCCTGTGCCCTAAACATGTCCCATGCTTCTTTCTGATTTTCTATGCTTTTGTTTATAATAATCCCTCCAGCAAAAATGCCTCCTTATTTCCTGTCCCTGTGGATCAAAATCTTGTTCACCCTCCAAGTCTCACCTCAAATGCCACTTCTTTCATATGCCCATCCATGGTTTCACCAGCTGAATAAATTCTTTCTTCCCTTCCTTTGAATCCCAGTAGCCTTTCTCTTATGCTACTTTGTATTATGGTATCCAAGTGCTTATCTCATACCCCATTAGAGTGTAGCTCCATGAAGACAGGGATTGTGTCTCATTGCCTGTGTACCACCTTTTGTACCTGCATAAACATTGTAAACTGTTTCTTAAGAGAGAATCACATTTTTTGAAACTTTTGAAGCATTTAATGTCAAGAGAGGTGAAAGATTTTAGGATTATTTCTCTTTGGCTGTGGGACAACACAGTTTTAAGGAGCCCAGTTTAAATTCAGCTTCTTCTTGTGCTTCTTTGTCCATTAATGCAAATAAGACCAAGTCCCATTTTTAAAAGATTCTATGTAGAACATTACAGGGACAGGGACCAGATAATATATTTGTTATATAAATGTATTTTGTTGTATTGAGTGTGTTAGTACCAGATTAACAAGAGACTTCTCTGTCGAAACTTCTGCCAGGATGGAGAAGGAGATTGGTTTCCCAGAAAATGAGTTTGAGAAAGGCTTGCATGCATAGTTCTTTGGTCTGCGGTTTAATGACAAGTCTCGGTAGGATTCCATGTCCTTCGTCTTCGCACATTAATGATGATGGTTATAATAATGATATATTCCCAGTAGGCTCATATCTTGTCTCATCCTATTTTTGTCTTGTGCTCAGCTGGGCAGTGTACACATGAATGTATTTCATGAATGTATCTAATGATGATAGGCATTTTTTACAGGTACACTCAATGATTGTCAGAACTGGGGAAAAGCTGAGACTGTCTAAATCAATGGTTCTTAAAATTTTGAGTCCCAGACCCCTCTGAAAATCTGATGAAAACCACAAAACTGCATCTCAGAAAAAAAGACACACATATATCAAATTTTACCAATAATTTTTAGGGTCTCGTTGACCTCCTGATACTATTCCTTGGAACCCAAATTAGTCCTTGATCTAAAACTACCCCGTCTTTTATGGTGAAGAAGAAACCAAAGTTAGAGAAATTTGGCTGAGGTTCATAGCTAGTTTAATAGAAGAGCCAAGACTGGAACCCTAATTCCATGATCTGTCCTAGTACATATTCTTGAAATAGAAAAATGTCTCTCCCTCCTCTTCAACTCATCTAGTTAAGCTTCGAGATCACAGTTGCTCTTCCAATGCTTCAGTTAAGTAAGCTACATGCTGAATAACTGGCATTGGTTTTTATGTTGAGAAATTGCCTGAAAAATAGGGCAGATGTCGTAACATTTCAATTTAGCCATCATAGCTCGAAATCCTGGAAACTTCTTCAGTGTCATGTATGATGTCTAGAAAAAGGAATTAATACCAACAGTTCCAAAGATATGGGTGCGTGTATAAAGAACAGGACTGGAAATCAATAGCTCTAGCTCCATAATAATTTTTCTGGGTCATCCTGGGTAAGTCATACCACTCAGTCTCAATTTCCTCCTCTGTAAAATGAGGATATCAGACTAAGGTTATCTCTAAGTTTCCCTATACCACTAATGTTCTCTGAGTTTTTTTAATTCTGAGAATTTGGCAGCTGGTTTGGATGTGGTTGTGATCAGGAACACATGGGTGTCACTATGCTTACCTGATTTTTTCCGGTACTGACCACCCATGGCAATTGGTAGCATATGATTATAAATCCAGAAGGGTTCACGGACTAATGTGAAGAGAGCAGTAGTGACCTCCACCCTGGAACCACGCTGTGGCACTGTTCGCCAGGGAGCACCATTCAGAGTCAGGGTGATGGTCAGATCCCCCTGTCCAGGAAGTTTAGTAGCTGAAATACTCACCAAAAGGACCTTGTCCTAAGCAGAATTACCTACAAAACACCTTCAAGTGTGGACACCCAGGATAGACTTCTGTAAAGGGTCTATGGTGTAAAACTATTTGTAAGCTTTAAGCATTTTCTTCTATTTTTTAAATTAAAGCATAACTTACATATAAAAAAGTACATCTATTAATTGTAAAGCTTAATGGATTCCTTGCATGGATATGAATTTGTGGTTGGATTTTGCAATATGAATTGTATATAATTAGCCCACCTGTAGTACCCTGAGAGGGGATTAGATGGGTAGGAATGTTATGACAGTATAATTAATTTTTAATATTTATACAAGGCTTAGCAGTTCACAAAGTACCTCAACATAGCTTATTACCCTCAAGTCAGTCTTTGAGAGTAAATATCATTATTACTCCATTTTACAGATACATAAACTGAGGCTCAGAGAAATAAAGTGAGCTTCTCAAGAATGCCCTGGGTAGTAAACAGCTGAGCTGAGACACAATCCAGGCCTTTGGAATATGTGCTTTCCACTCACCAGGAGATGCACGGTCATTCTGAAATCGAGGCTCTGTGCTACCAAGAAGGGAGGGTCTGGCTGAAGCAGAGCCTTCATTTACAGAAGGTCAAATGATTTATAAAGCCCAATGTGGGCAATTCTGTCAGAACATTTATGACACATCTGCTTCCCCGGTTCCGTTCAAATGGTTAAGAAATGGTTTGTTTGGATTAATGACTACTGTTTATATCCCAGAACTACTATATATATTGTACAATCTATTACTAGCTCCTTCTAATTATTCAAAAGTCTCTTGCAGGACTCTAGGTCACTGTAGAGAGCGTCCCCTGCACCGGGCTCACAGATGCGTGAGCTTTCCTTATTAGCCTGCGATCCTGGGGCCTAGGAGGTTTATGGATTGGGTATGACTCGCCTTATATGTCGCCTTTTCTACTTAAATTCCTGTTTTCAGTAGTTCTGACTTATTTGTTTCCTAAAGAAAGAATGCAGACTGTACCTCCCGGCTCCCCCAAATTCTGGTTATCTGAGCTTCCTAACTGTCTGGATTCTGGAAAAACAAAAGTTTATTTCCTTTGGCACCGTATAGACCCAAATGGGAAAGAATGCTGAAATCAAACCTTTATTTTGTTAGCAACAGTCAGTTGGATCGCTGTGTGTGTAGCCTCAGCCAAAGTCTGGCGGTGATAAGACTGAATGCGGCTTTGTTTCAGGAGAAGGCAGGGGAGAAAGCCGTTCCCTTTGTGCCCATATTGAGAAGAGAAAATGGGCAACGAGCTTCAGAATAGCTCCCCAGCGGGTGTGGAATATTGGAGGTTTTTCTAAAAAGAGGCAGCAGCGGGGATCTGGGGAGTTCAGGTCACGAAAGGTAACAGAGGAGAAGAAAGGAGAGGAGGAAGAGGAGGAAGAAGAGGAGGAAGGCTTAGAGACAGCAGAGGATGAAAAACTAAGCCAAACTGACCTCTTGGTGTTTGCAGAGCCGCTTCTCTGCACGCGTTTTATTTCACGGATGGCAGGAGCAGCGCATTGATCTCCCTTTTAAGATCGGCTTTAGCACTCACTTGTGTGCTGTAACATTTCCAACTTCATTCACACATTCTCACTCACCAAACAATTACAGAAGGGATGTGCCTTCCAGAGTCCAGGCTCCGAGCTAGGCTCTTAGACTCCAGTGATACAAAAGGCACAGTTTCTAACTTCTAAGAACTCAGCCCCAGTGGGGGCAGATGTATTCATAAACAAGGAATTATGGCCAGGCTGCGGTGGCTCACGTCTGTAATCCTAGCACTCTGGGAGGCTGAGGCGGGAGGATCGCTTGAGGTCAGGAGTTCTAGATCAGCCTCAGCAAGAGTAAGACCCTGTCTCTACTAAAAATGGAAAAAATTAGCCGGCCAAATAAAAATAGAAACAAAAAATTAGCCGGGTGTGGTGGCGCACACCTGTAGTCCCAGCTACTCTCGTGAGGCTGAGGCAGGAGGATCACTTGAGCCCAGGAGTTTGAGGTTGCTGTGAGCTAGGCTGACGCCACGGCACTCTAGCCCCGGCAACAGAGTGAGACTCTGTCTCAAAAAACAACAAAACAAAAAACCAAAGAATTACAGATATATGAGGTTTGCTATCATCCAGGAAAGTACCAAGGATTCTAGGAGTTCCAAGGAGGAAGCAACTTAATTATGTGCTGTCTTGTGGAGATGGGGTATTTCTTCTTGCGTAGGCCTTCAGGGACTGTGTCTGGTATTCCTGTATCCCTCACAGGGCGCTTGCACCATTAGTGAGGTTGGTCCTAAGTGAGCAGCTGGTGGGGTGATGGATCACCCATCAACATCAGAAATGAGGGATTAATCAGTGTGTGACCTTGGCATTCAACCAGGTGCTTCATGGTGGGATTGAGCCTCCCGTCCTTGCCTGTTGAAAGTTATGGTCTCATTCATCATCACAACCTGCCAGCTACATAGCTACCTCGAGTTCCTCATCCCCCATGGGATGTTAAAAAAAAGAAAAAGAAAAGGAAAAAGAAAAAAATATGTATGAGTGGATTTGGATCTCTTAATTAAGGCTAGCAGTCTATGCACCCAAGGTTTGTATGGTATTCCTTCACGAATAGGATCAAGTGGGAAGGAATTTTCTGTTCCAGAAAAAATTCATTGTATTGAACAGAGACTCAGCCCCTGACATATTCTTACTTCTTGTTGGGGGAGGAGAGAGTAAAAATCAAATCCCTGAGAGGGAAATTGCTTTGTGACTTCATTGCTTAAATTTAGGCTTGGGTTTGTGGGGATCGTTCAGACTTGGAGCAATAAGCCTTCTAACCCTCTGTCACTTCTCATTACTTCCAATGACAGTTTCAATTATTTCCAATCACTCTTCAAGGGAAGAGTGGGGGAAGGCGTATAGGGCTTCCATGTGGACCGCTGTGGAGCAAACACTGTAAGAGTCTGGCCCCTGGGGTCCCTTGACCCTGGCTTGAAGCCAGACTCGGCCACTTTGTAATTGTGTGACCTTGGGCAAGTTACTTCTCCATCAGTCATTGCATCTAGTAACAATGGCATAGGTTTTTTGTGAATATTAAATGAGGTGATGCATAGTTTTAGCACCCTCTTGGTACATAAAAAACAGTTAATGAATGTCTGTTGTTATTATCATGACTGTCCTTGCTGGGAGAGGATCAGCCCATGGGTATTTGGAGGGTGTGCTTGAAGTCAGCTGCCACCAGGCCACCAGGGCCAACCTTCAGGGCTGTGACCATCCCTGCTCCTCACCCTGCAGACAAGTTCCTAATGTCCTTTGGGGGAAGATTGCCCTGCTCCAGGGCCCCAGAAGCCTCACAGACCTATCAGTGCTCCAATAGCCTGCAACTGCTCTGGGAGCAGTTTTGTGTTACTTGGCCCTAAGCAAGAGGTGCCCTTGTATGCTGCTTGGCGTGCTGTCTACAGGTTGCTGTGGCAATATCACAGCATGTGAGCCTTCTTTTCCTGGGTGCTGCCCTTTCGACTACATGCTCCCTAACACCTGTGCTAACTTGGCTGCCCCAGCCCAGGAAGATAACTGGTTGGTTCATTTCTGCTTTCAGTGTCAAGTAATGTTTTATTGAGCAACTACTATGTACTAGACATATGCTAAGGACTTTCAGACTAGTAATTTTTTTGTATCTTTATAAAAACCTCAGAGGTTGGTGTTACTGTCCCCATTTTACAGGTCAAAAAAGTGAGGCATAAGAAGTAAGGTATTCTATCCCAGGCTGTAAGGCTTGAATAGAGCAAAACAGCAGATTTGAGTTGAATTTGCCTTCTGCTTCAGCACTGATCTGGCAGGACAGGAATGACCAGGCAGCATGGGTCACATAAATACAGTGGCAGCAGGTGGCAGGTCACTGGGAGACCTGGCCTGGAGGGTTTGGCCAAAGGAGGAGCTTGAAGTTCCCACCTCCCCCACTTTTCAGGCAGTCATTTGTACCCACCAAAATTAGACTCCAATGATCCCAACCCCCAGATTCAAGATGTGTTGAATTATATTTTGTTTTTAGATTCAGGAGGAAAGGAAAACCTCAAGGTGAGAAGAAAAATCTGTTATTTTCCACTGACCTGAACAGCAAAGTGTAATTTTTCTCCTTGTTAAAAAGGGCTAAACTGGTGTCCCAGATTCCTGCGG
This sequence comes from Cheirogaleus medius, assembly GCA_008086735.1. Lineage (NCBI taxonomy): Eukaryota > Metazoa > Chordata > Mammalia > Primates > Cheirogaleidae > Cheirogaleus > Cheirogaleus medius. The sequence goes on along the minus strand of VBSM01001265.1, from coordinate 77,650,633 downwards.
GCCTAGAATTCCCCCTCAGAATGGATACTTGGGCCAGGCAAGTGGGGCCTGGGTTCTCGGCAGAGGCTGGTCCTGGACTGCTTTCCCCAGGGGGAGTTCTGCTCCCGCCACCGCGAAGGGCAGCCATTTCCAGCTCCTGCTCCTGCTCCACCCTCCAAGGAGGAAAGGCTGGAAATGAGGCCACCTCTCCGCGGCCACCTTCTCTGCTCCACTACCTCTCACACCCTGTTCCCGGAGCCCTGCAGCTTCCTGAGCCTCCAAGGAATCCAGGTGACCGCCCCCACATGCTGCCACCTCCTCCTTACCTTCGTCCTGCTCTTTCTCTCTGGACCCTAAATGGCCTGCTCTCAGACCTGGCACTTAAAGAGAGAGAGAAAGAGAGAGAAGAGTCTGAACTCAGAGCTCACCTTTCCACGTTGTCCTTTTTCCTTTCTGTCCCCTTCCTCAACCTTTCCAAATTCTCACCCCACAACTTTAGGGGGGACCCACTCCTGAGAAAGGCTCTGCTCTCAGCTGGCCACAAGCTGATGGTGGTGCTTAGTCCCCCTTGCTCTTGAAGACCTCCACCCTGTTGACTTCCATCTCCTGGGCCCTGTGGGCTGTCTCCCATCCTTCAAGACCAGGGCCCCAGGCTTGCTGGCACCCCATCTGCAGAGCCTTCCCTGGCCCTCCGGGCAGAGCTCTGTAGCCCCAGAGCATCCTGTTCATACCTTTCAACAGCTTATGGCACGTTATGGTATGGTTTGGGGTTCTCTGTCTCTTCTGTGTGACTGCAAGCAGGGAACAGTGTTGTATTGTCGAGAATACCAAACCCAGTGGCTGGCACATGTTAGATTCTTGGAAGATGAATGAATGAGGGAACAAACGAACAAACTCTTATGAATGCACAAGTTAATGTGTGTAAAATGTAAACTTGCAAAAGTACAGATGTTATCTCTCCCTAGAGTGTCTTTAATAGGGAATTATTTATTTTCAAAAAGACCCAAAAGAGGACATGGTAACTTGAACAGAAGACGGTGAGGATGTTTGCAGGCAGAGGGGCCTTGCTAGCCTGCCTTGAGAGCACACCCCCTAGGAGGCCAGCCACACTTAAGAGCTCCCTGAAAAGGACCGACTCTGAGTCGCCAGAAGGGAATGCTTAGAGCTGTACAGGGAGCAGATCCGTGGGGGACGTGGCGTGACATCATGGAGCCCTCTGCGTTTGATCTGGTCGTGGGGAGCCTGCAGCACTTCAGTCCTTTTAGACTTTGGTGATTTATTTTGCATTTAACAATTTTGGGGGCATGTGGTTTCTCCTTCCAGCATTCTGAACTTTCGCCTCATTAGTGGGCAAGGCCAACCCAGCAATGTTGACTGACTCCTTCTCCGGCCCTTTTAGGTCCTCTGGGATGAACGGCAAGAGTCGTTTATGGGCTCTTAGTCAACGCAGGGGCTCTTTCTCTGGTGCATGGAGTTTAAGACCCTCTTCCTCTCCTTTCTCTTTCTCCTCTACCTTGGTGGGTTCACTCTGTTCATTATTAATCCTGCCTGGGTGTCACTGAGGCAGGGCGAGCAGAAGAAACACAGGTCAGCCAATGATCACAGACAGTTTTGGTGGCATTAAAAAATGTTGATTTCTAGGCTTGGTGCATGTATATATGTGTGTGTGTGTCTGTGTGTGTGTGTGTGTATATGTTGGCTCATTCAAGCTTCATGACAACATCGTGAGGCAGATAATTGTCAGCCTCCATTTTGCAGATAAGAATCAGAGAGGTTAGGAAATTTTCCTGGTGTTACACAGCTAGTTACTTTTGGAACCAAAGCTAGAAGCCAGGTCTTCTGGCTCTGAAATCATTGCTTGTCCCATTGCCTTACATGACTGGGAGCCCTGTTAAGAGTGGCTGCCCCACAGCACTCAGCAGGCCTCTGTGCTGGCCTCTGTCTTTTGGTGTCTCTTCTCCATGAAGGCCCAGGTCATCTAGTGGCCTTCAGTGAGCTGCTTTTGACAGATGGTTGGACTTGCTACCCAGGAAAGTCTTGAGATTTGTTTCGTATGTACTGTGACCAACCATCCAGGTTTGCCTAGGACTGAGGGGTTTTTTAGAAAACCCTGTACCTGGAATGCAGGATTTTCAGTGCTGAAACCAGGACAGTCCCAAGAACACCATTTCATCGGTGACCCTAGTGGTAGAGTATCTCGCTACTCCAAGTGTGACTCTCTGACAAGCAGCAGTGGTTTCACCAGGGAATTTGTGAGAAATGCAGGGTCTCAGTCCTCCGCCCAGACCCTCTGAACCAGAATCTGTGTTTTCGTTTTCGCAAGATCCCCACGGAGGGGAAAAGCACCTGAGAAACTCTGGAGCAGGACTTAAAGTTGCATTTGACAGGAGTTAGGGAAATGCAGGATTCACATCTGAATTATCTGACCTGGGAGAGGTAGCTTCTTTGCTTTTATAAACTTACGTTTTACATTTCATGGCTTAGCTACAACCTCAGGTGGTGTGCATTGATGCCACAGACTCAGGGTTATAAACCGAGGAAGAAAGGATTACGGCTCCCGATGGCAGTGAGACACTGCAGGGCGCCTCGGTGCTGTGTGTGCAGTGAATGAAGTGAGTAACGCTGAGCCTTTCTGTCTGTCCTTGAAATGGGGATGTTCCGATAAAGGCTTTGAAGTTTCCTGGATTCACCGGCCTAGGCCCTTCTCCTGAGGACAGCCTGGAGTGGCACAGCCGACAGCAAATGAACCAGAGGGTGCACGAGGACAGCAGCAGCCTGTGCTCTGGGCGCTGTGGACTCAGAGATGGGAAATCAAAGCAAGAAGGAAAAGCATATGATAGGTAGGAGCCACGCCTGGCTAACTGTAGCCTCTCACGAGGCCATCAGAGAGGTATTCCAAACCTCCATGCTTTCCTGTGTGATGCCTGGCTGCACATCCCGAGAACCTAACCCAGCGATGCAGACAAGTTATCCACAGTTACCCAGCCTGTCCTGCCTCGTGGTGATCACTTTGCTGGGACAGAAGCAGAAGTGATAGCACCTGAGCCTCAGGTGTGGCGGTGGTTCTCTCCTTTATGCTTTGGCTTATCTCAAAGTAAACCTGAGTCAAAGCAATTGTTCAAGTCTTTTGAGTGGGTGCTGTGTGTCGTCTTTTATTAATCTTTTGGCTCTAAAGTCTGACTGTCAGATGTTAAAATAACAGCTACCAACCAAGGTAGGAAAAGACGTTTGTATTTCTGTAATGGCAGAGCAGCCTTGAACTAAAAGAAGCATAACCCATATTTGTCGACTTTCTCTCTCTCTTCTGTTCCAAGTCACATGCCCAGTAGGGAGCCCAAAATAAGGGCAGCCCAGGGGAGGGAATGACAGGCAGGCCCGGAGATGAATGTGTTCATCTGTTCAGTTAGAGCCGTTTCAGACAAAGCTGATTTCTGCTGTGATATTAATCCCAGCCTGACACCAAGAAATCGAGCCGTCACTTTTCTCATAATAGGGTGAAATGTTTCTAACCTGGGTTTGGTTTTAGAACAATTTCTTCTGCATGTGTTGTTTTCCCTGGGATCTCAAAAGGCTTGGTTGGGGGTAGATCTTATAAGAAGACACAGATTTCAGTTTCGGAGCAACCCCCTTGCTTTGGTGCTGTGGGTAGAGACGGAGCCGTATGTGACCTTGCTCATTGTGGTGTTGGGGGCACAGACTGGCAGAGGAAGGAGGAAATGGGCAAATGTCAGACAGAATGGAGTTAACTGCCAAAATGTTTGGTACAAACAAGTGAAACGGGAGCTTTGCGAAAGGATAGTCAGTAAGAGAGAAAACCCTACTTCAGCAGCTAACAAGGGAGCAAGAATACAGTCCCGGTACCGTGAGCATGGTCACTTGAGGGCACTACATCGGGGACCGAGGAAGAGAAAGGGAAAGGACACCAGGGTGGGGTGGAAATGGTTGTGAAACTGCTGTCAGTCTTCCTCTGGAAACAGCACACATTCGTCATCCACAGGCCAATGTGAGCATCTGCCTAAGGTGGGGCTGAGAGTGATGGGAGCAACTCACTTTCTGGGTCTCAGTTTTCACCCTGCCCAGGGAGAGGGGAAGGGAGAATTTGTAGGTCCCTTCCCATGCTGCAGATGTCGATCTGTGCCGGTCTTCCTTTGTGGGGATCCACAGACCAGACCTGATGGCTCATTGTTCTTTGCACAGTAGCCAAAGCTCCTCTCATCCGTACACCCCTGCCTGGCCTCCTGCTGCTGCTGGGCTCTGCCCCAGCACTCTCCCTTCGCTAAGAACGCAGCCGGAGCCCCGCACCCAGCCTCCAGGCCCGCAGGCAGCCCCAGGATGCCAGAGTGGTTTCTGTCTCGGGGTCTTTGCACCTGTTTTTCCCTCTCCCTGGAATGCTCTTTTCCCAGATCATTGCAAGGCTGGCTCCTTGCCTTTCAGGTTTCAATGCAAATATTGCTTCAGAGAAACCTTTTCTGAAACCCTCCCCACCTCCACCCCAGGCTGACCAGAACCTCTGCCTGGTCACTATCTTATTGCCCTGTTATACTTTCTCTCTAGCGTTTGATGTGCTCTCCTTTTTAACCCTTGTGCATTTCTGCCTTAGTCCATTTAGGCTGCTTTAATAAACTACCATAGGCCGGGTGGCTTCTATACAACAGAAATTTATTCCTCGTGTCTATGGAGGCCAGGAAATCCAAGATCAAGGAGCCGGCAGGTTTGGTGTCTGGTGAGAGCCCACTTCCTGGTTCATAAACAGCCACAGGACATAATCACCCCTCAAAAGCTCCACCTCCAAATACTATCACTTAGGATTTCAATATATGAACTTTGTGGGGGACACAAACATTCAGTCTACAGCAATGTACTTGTCTATCGCCTGTTTCTACAATAGGCTGGGCTTTGTCTATATCATGTACTTCTGCATCCTCAGTGCCTAGAACAGTGCCTGACACAGAGATGCTCAATACATGTATGGTGAATTAACTCTTACGTACTTTTCTGTACGGCCTGCATAGCAGCAGAGAAATTTTAGAAATGAAAGTCACTCCCCAAGCCCTTATGTGCAGAACTCTTAATGTACATTATTTCATTTAATCCTCCCAACCACCCTACTAAGTGAGTGCTATCAGGATCCCACTTGGCAAATGAAGACACCAAATGTTGCAAACAGTAAGTACGTGACGAAGTTTACACAGCTAGTTAAGCAATGGAATCTGGATTTGAACCCAGGCAGTTTGACTTTAGAGCTGGTGCCAAAAATTAATATGCTATTCAAGTCCTCTAAGCCAGTGCTTCTTAGAGTTTCAGGATTTACCTGGGAAGTCTTCTGATTTAGTAAGTTCTGGGGTGGGGCTTAAGCTTCTGAATTTCCAATAAGTTCCTAGCCAGTGTCACTGGTCCATGGAAAACACCTCTTGGAAAGAAAGGAAGGGAGGGAGAGAAACTGAGGCCCGGAGAAGTTAGGAGGCTTTCTTTAAGTTATACAGCTAATTAATGGCAGAGTTTGGACTCCAGCCCAAGGTCTTGGATCCCAGCCCAAAGCTCTCTGAAGCCTCAGCAAGCCCAGGGATTTCAAAACATACCTATATCTTCAAAGACCGCCTGCAGGAATGCAGTCCCCTGAATTAGAGATTGCAAAGGAGGACAGTGATTCTGTCCTCTGCCCCCTGCTGGTCATTGCCAGGTACTTGGTTGCCACTGGGCTTTCCCATTACAGACACAACAGTTCTTGTTCTGAGAGACGGGAGTCATTCCCCCAGAATTTCCAAACCTCCTCCTAACACAGACACTCAGGTGTGTAATCTCCACGCTCCCTGCCTCATGGAAACAGAGTGCCGTTGTCTTGGGTTTGCCAAGTTCCCTCTGGCTGCTGCAGGGTTGGCCGTTCTGGTATTTGTTGTGTGAGTGTCAGCTCATTTGTGCAGCTGCCACCCTTCCCCAACCTTCCTTGTTCTTTTCTTTCTGACACAGAAGATTAAATGTAGACTTGTTGAAAACTTTTACGAGTCAGTCTGTCCCACCTTCCACCCAACAGAAATCCCTTTCTGGAAGACGATCCTCCACCCTCAATTTGAGCAAACAGGAAGCTCGATCCTTGCAAAGGGCTTTTTCCACTCTAAGGCAGCTCTTACCACGGGGAAGGACTTTCCACTCTGAGCTGGAGTCCCGATTCCTGGGCACTGCCACCAACAGAGGCCACAAAGATTCATACCTGCCATGAGTGCCTCACAAGTAAAGGACCCTCTAATTTAAAAAGTGATGTTTTAAAAACATTAATCTGTGACAGACACTGTGCTACACATTTTCATATACATGTCACCTCATGTGATAACCACACCCTGAAGTACACAGTATCAATTCCCATTTTACAAATATAGAAACTGAGGCTCAGAGCGGCTTAAGGGACTTGCCCAAAGACAGAGGGCCAGTAAGCTTCAGAAGCCATGTCCTTTCTACGACATGACAGCTGCACACCCTCCTGCCACCCCAAAGCCCTTTAAATAGAGAAAGTCCTTTCATCTATGTCTCCCATTCTGCTCTCCTCTTTTACAAACTAAACACTGCTGTTTCCTTTAACCTTTCTCTTTCGTTATCGTCATAATGACAGAGCTCGCTGTCATGAATTGAAGTCGTGGCATGTGCCAGGCACCCAGTATGCGGACCGAGTTCATCTCCATAACAACCCTCAAATAATTCCATTTTATAGATGAGTGGACTGCTGACACTCAGAGAAGTAATTTGTGCCATGGCACTCAATTAGGAAATGTCAGAAAGCTAGGACAGAGCTCGGGTCTCTTCGACTGTGAAAATGAGAAAGAAGCAAGGGCGAAGGGGGGCATGAATACAGTGGAATCCAAGTGAGAAATGATGCAAACTTGGAGGCTCTCCCGGTTGAACCATCTTTCTCACGTTGGCGCCCTTGCCCTCTCCTGCAGAACGACTTAGCACTACAGAGAGCTCTTCGGGGCACCTAATCCGGGCAGGGGGCTAGGGCCTGAGTTATCGAGACCATTACCCTGTGAAGGTCATTTGACACCAACTCTAAGCACACTTTAAAAAAAAAATCTTTATTGGGATATGGGACATAATTAACATACAATAAACTGCACATATTTATAGCATACAATTTGTTAAGATTTGGTAGTATATGAACATCACCATAGTCAAGATATTTTAAATATTTGTCATAAATCCAAAAATGATGGCATCTCTAGTAATGACTTTTTGAGGCTCTAATCTTCATGGAGTGGGCAGTAGAAGGACTCTAGAAGGATGATGAGAACTCATCTCTGATCCCTGGCAAGGCTTGGGGAAGTTTTAGACCCCAGGCTCAGCTACAGTCCAGATGGTGTGGGAGCCATCAGCCTCCCTTGCTTCTAGACTTCCAGACTTCTTTGTGGTTTTCTGATTTATTTTGATCTGGAAGCCAGAGTCCACATTTCCAACCCCGTTTGGCTTCTCTGGGATTCCCATGAATCGTTCATCTGGGTTTAAGAATAAATATACCAGCAAGCTTTTGAAGCTGAAAAATTAAGTAAAATGTAACTGAAGGTGTTGGTCCTCCAGCTCAGGGACCCCTCTTTTTAGAATTCCAGATTCAGCCAGGATCAAATGACCCA
>VBSM01001265.1:77631980-77642994 GCA_008086735.1 Cheirogaleus medius | reverse complement strand
CCCACTCTTGCCCCCTGAGACTCCCCCAACCACAAATACACACTGCATCACAGGGAGCAAAAATACCCCAAAGCGTTGAGGGTTTCTAGGGAAGGGCTCTGAATTCAAAGACAGAGGCTTGCTCTAGGACAGCCTACATAGCCTAAATACCATCTTTACCCTGAGACCTTCCTTATTCCCCTCCATTGGAGCAATCTCTGTCTCCTCTAAACTTCCATAAACTTTTCATTATGCCAACAATCACCTTCTACCCTTTGAAATATAATTATTCACACACGTTTCCTTTTACTATCTACACCATAGCTCTCTGAAGGCATGCTTTGTAGCTGATTCTTTTCTGCATCCTCTGCAGTGTCTAACATACAGTGCTCCATGGGTACTTGTTGAACAAATGAATGAATGATCCATCTTGAGCATACCATTATCCTTATGTCTCTCACACCACACGCCACATATGAAGTACTGTACATAACACCCATGATTCTTGTGTATGTGATATAAGTAGAGCCAGGGAGATGCACGGACACTGTTAATTCTCAGCAGAAGTGAGGCTAGGCTTGACAGGCTTGGCTCATGAAAGAATACCGACCACTGCCACTGGTAAGGCTGCTTCTTGGGGGAGATATAGCCCTCACCTCCAATAGTCCCAGCCGGTGCTTATAAGCAAGGAGAGAACAGACATTCAAAGTGGCAAAGTGGGAGGAAATAGTTCTGAGCAAGACGAGGGGGCATCTCAGCAACCAGGGTCCCATTGGCTTAATCCCAACCTTAGAAGGACATCTATGGAGTAGTGGCTCCTGTGGGCCACCGGCCACTATTCCCCTTCCAGAGGAATCCATTCCTGTGAACACACATGGAAAGCCCCAAATGGTTAAGGTTCCTTAGGGCTCTCAAAGAGGAATCTTTATGGATCAGACAAAATTTGACTTGAAGTACAGACATGTCTAGATTAATGTTTTCTCAGATTTTTAGATTTCAGGGACCAGTAAAATTTCAAAAATAAATTTGGGCACAAAATCAAGGACCCACTTTAAAAATATTGCTGGCTATAGACTTAAACAAAAATACAAACTACCCTCCTGTTGAAATTATTCCTAAAAAAAATAGCATTTCAACGACAATAACAAAAAGGCAGTTGGCAACTACACATGGACAGCTCTGTGTATCCAATAGCTAACATTTACTGTGTGCTAAATGTAGCGCAGGCACCATTCTAAGTATTTTGCTAATATTATCTAATTTTATACACATCATTTATGTTTTTTTCTTCCATGTGAAACTATGAAAATTTTTTCGTGGACCAGTGGCATGAGTTTATACCCTAGTGTTAGGGACTCACTAGATGAGAAGTTTCTTAAGGTAACTCAGAGCTGTAGGACTCAAAATCTCTGTGAACCTTAAACTTTCCACCTGATGCAAAGGCAGAATGTGATCCTGCAGAGCAAGCTCTTCTATGCAGGATCCAGATGACAAATATTTTCTCTTGAAGTTTTCTTTGATATACAAACCCATTGAGTTCTGTTCCCAGTTGCCACTGAGACTCATAAGCTTGCAGTCTTTGTCAACAAATGCAATGCTCCAAGTAAATTATAATTTAGCCAAAGCTAAAATGTTTCCAACTGCATGTTTGCATGAAAGATAAAGGAAAAGCTACCACTTTTGTGATATAGAGCCCCTTTCCTTGTCTGTACTTTTAAAAGCTTGACATTCCATTATTATGTTTCACAAACCAGATGGCTTAAGCCCAGGGGGAAAAGTGCTGGGTTGAGTAACAGGGTTATGAACTAAATAACCCTTAGACAAATATTAAAAAAAAAAAAACCCAAGTGCTTCCTAATTTCTAGATTAAAGGAGATTCATGGGCCCTTAAATAGAGGAGAATATGAAAGACCTTAAGTTGCTGCCTTGAGACAGAAGATGGATAGACCAGCAAGGTCATCCGCTGCAGAAGTTCTCCCCAGAGACCAGACACATCTTCCAAAGCAGGAAGGAGGCAGCAAGTGGGAGGCTCTGTTATTTATTTTTTCAACGCTTAACAAAACAGCTCAAGGAGACCCAATGTCAGGCCAAGATGTGAAATATTGTATTTTAGGAGCCTGTGCTTTAGTGTACAGATGGAAAAAGAGCCAGATTCAGGATAGAATATGGTTTAGTCCAGATGATCTTTGCCTGTTAACCGTCTTGCTTCCCCGAATTGGGAAGAAGGAAACAATTGGAATTTCCTATTATACAGAGTAGGCAACAAAAAAAATTTAAACTATTTCCTATTCTCAAAGAACTAGATGTGGGAGAAAAATATGAGAAAGCACATTGTAGTAGAAAGAGCATTAAAGTAAGTATAGGAAGAGCTTGCCCTAAAGGACAATGTCCTTGCCTCTACAAGGGTGGAAAGCTTAATGTTCACAGAAGTTTAGATCGCTAGGCCTGGCATTTAAAAACTGTGGTGTCCTAGGATAAATGTGGTATCCTGGAAAGTGGGAAGTCCTGGATAGCACCGTTATTTATCAGCTATGTGACTTTAGGCAAGTCACTTACCTCTGAGTTTGAATTTCCTTATATGCAAAATGAGGATACTAACTCCCATTTTACAGAGGAGGAAGGTGAGGCTCTTAGAGGTTAAGAAACTTGGCCAAAGTCACAAACTAGCATATACCTTATTGCCAAGCTTGTACTCTTTTCCTTAATCACCCCAATGCTCGAGATGAGATCATATGCATTAAAATGTTTAGTAATGAGCCAGGCACTATGCAATCATTCCCTTGTGGTTATTATGCACAGACTTCCATCTGGCATGTATAAAAAGGAATGTCAGCCCACATCTACATGTGTCCATGAATGCATTCATGTAAGACTTTGCTTTACAAATAGAAGCAGCTTTATGGTCTGACTAGCATGAGAATACTTTTGGAAGGACCGGATAGAACCAGGGGCTCTCCCAGCCATAGGGAAGCAGTCCTATATCACAGACAATTGCACATGCTGTAATACTAGCATTGCAGCTGGCATTGGCTTGTTCCCAACAGAGGAACACATGGCTCACTCTGGGATGATCCTACCTACCATCCTGTCTCAGAAATGAGTTCTTTCTAGGAGGTTAAAGCAAACCATATCTGCTGTTACTGATAATTATGCTGGGAAGGTCTGGGGAAAGAGGGCGTTGACTCTGAGGAAATGATAAAGAGGAGAGTGAGGCTCCTGGTTTGTATCCAAGGTTGCACGGTGTGACATCTCATGCATCCTGAAATGGTGTCGTGCAAAAAGGTGCAGAGGAAGATAACTATAGCCCTTACAGAACATCCCTCCAGGAATGCCCATACATTATCAGTGGGGTGCAAACAGCACACACCTTTTCAAAGAGCACCAGGAATTTTAAGACCACTCATAGCCTTGGCCCAATAATTCCATTGTTAGGAACCTATGCTAAGGACATAATCAAATGCAATATACAGAAATGCTTATTGTAGCAAAAACATTGACACAAACTAAATGTCCCCAAATAGGAAAGTGGTTAAGTAAATTATGATTCTATATAATCAAATATAATGCTGCTAGGAAAACAGATAATGAAGAAATTTTATGACTTGGATAAATGCTTGTAATATAATATTGAATTAAAAAAAGAGTATATAGAGTAAAATCTCTACTGTGTAAATGTATAAATGCATGGAAAAAGACTGGAAGGACATTTGTACTGAAACATTGAGTGGTTACAGGTGATTGTTATTTTATTCATTGCTTTTGTCCTTATCAACTGAATTTTGTATAAGTATGTGTAACTTTTATCTTTAAAAGTTTACTTTAAAAATTGCCAAAGTCTAAGTGCCACTCATCCCTAAATGGCTTTCTCTTTTGCTTGAATTAGTACAACAGCCTGGCAGCTTCCCTCCCTCCTCTACCCTGCCCCTTGCCAGTGTGGCCTGCACTCTCCAGGCTTGTCTTCTGTTTACTCCAAGAGAGCAGGCCAGCCGGTGGCTCAGTACAGACTGTGGCTACCTGTTGTCTCTATACTAGGAGAACCACCTCTCAAACTCCTTAGTGTGACTTGCTGTTTCCCACACAGGCCAGACTCTCAGATCCTCTGGTTCTTCCCTCTGCTTAGAATGTTCTTTCCCCTCCTTTTCTACCTAGGAAATGCTTACTTGACCTTTAAGGCCAAACTCAGAGGTTAGCCCCTCTGGGAAACCTCACCCTTCAGTCCCAAGCAGGGATGGTAGCTGTTTGCTCTGCTCCGCAAAGACCTTATTCATAGCTCTGTGTTAGCAAACATCATCATTTGTTGTGATGAATATATTTGAATGTCTCCCCATATAAGGCCACATAATTGTGAGGATGAAGTTGGAGACTCATTTGTCTTGGTATGCCCAGGGCCTGGCCCAGAGCCATTGGCCAATGCTGAACAGATAAACTGGTGACTGAGCTGGGACCAAGCAGGCAGCAGGGGTTACTAATGCCAAGCAGATAGTCTTTATATGACGACTGTGAGCTGATCTGCATGCCTCATAGCAGCAAAAAATTGCAGACTTCATGTGCAGCGAAAGGAGCGTCTACAGTTTGCTATCATTGGAGTGAAGGAACAGTTGGGGGAGAGACGTGCCTTAAGAATGGAGTCAAAATCTTCCTAAGAGGGGTTGGACACTGTCCTTCTTATAGACTGGAAGATGGACACGATGACCCCAGGCAGACCTAGGCTTCAGTGTACTGTCCGAGGGGAACAGGGTGGAAGCCCCGCTGTCTCCCGAAGCCCACTGCGATTCTCCTGTGGGCTCGGGCAGGTTTCCATGTCAGCTGCACTTCCAAACCCAGAACTGCAATTTGAACCTAAGGCCCTGTAGACAAAGAAGACTGTGTTAAAAGTAGGCCCAATTGCTCACAAAACCCAGCAGGGCTCTTGGCTCCACAACACTCATTAGCATCTTAAGTTCACATAAATATATATGAGGCCTGTGGATTCCCCTGGGAGTCCCGGAGGCCCTCGCAGCCAAAGCAGAATCTCTCCCTCTTTGCACCTCCTCCTGGACCTTCCTTGCCCAGCTGCCTCGCAGAGCCCAGCTGCCTTCAGGGACTCCCCAGCTGGGGCCCAACAGCTAATTTTCAAAGTGCAAAAATAGACATTTAGTCCTTTGGGGGACCAGAGCTCTGTCTGTCCCTCCCTTCCTTGTGATGGTCATTCATATCCAGGGGGCTCTGAAGACCCGGGATTTCCCCACTGTCCTCGTGGATGCTACATGCGCCAGGGCAGGGGCAGGGGTGTTGAGGGAGATGAGGAGACCCAGGACATTTTGTTCTTAAAGGACTTCCAACTAACGGTTTACAAAATAGAGAAGGAAGAACACAAAGTAAAAACCTGAGACGCAGCAGCAACCTCACGTTAGCAGTATGTGGACCTCATGAATTCCACAGAGATGAGGCAGGACAAGAGGGAAGTGCTGCCGGACCCGATTCCAGAAGGTTTCTGGGAGGAAGTGAATTTTGACAGGAAAAGGATGGTGTTGGGAGGGTACTGACTGTCAGGCAGGGCTAGCTAACCGGCTGTCCTGCCCCTTGCCAGGGGACACTGCAGGGCAGTTGAGTGGAAGAAGAAAAGCAGCCCAGAGGTTCCTCAGTCCCCAACAACAACCCTGCCTCATTCCCAGCCGACTGGCCCAACTACCGCATGTTTCCACGTCTGGAAGGAACGAATGGCTTTCAAAGAACGGCCATGAAATGAAGGCAGAGGACTCCTGATGTCGATGCGAGAGCCAGTGGGGTGGCTGCCCTTGGTGCTGTCTGGCGGAAGCTGGAGTGCCCCGGCCCCAGCTCCAGGGTATGATGCCACAGCGCTGCCCTGGCCAGACTCGTGGCCCTCCCTCGGCAGCTTGCTTTGTGACAAAAGCACATGCACCACTTAGTGGACGAGGAGGGCAGTGGATGAAGTGGAAAGAGGAAATGATGGTGGCAGATTTTCAACTTCTGATAGTGTTCTTCAGCTGTGATTCTTAGGAAAAGATTTCTCCAGCTCTACTTCCTTTGCTGATCTTGGCACTTTGGCATCCCTCAGTCAGTTAAGAGCAGACTTTCTGCTTTTGGAAACATCTTTCATGCTAAGTAGTTTATCCGTCTTTCTTTCCCGGGCCTCATCAGAGAGACTGTGCTCTCTTCATTTGCTTCTCGTGGACTCAACATTCCTACCCCATCTGCAACAGCTTTCTCTCGGTCAGGGAAGGAGGCAGGTTCTCATCAGGGGCAAAGCTTCCCCTTTCCCTGAGATCTTCAACTCCAAGTTACAGCCGGTTAGATTGGAAGGATCCTTTGAGGTCATTAACTTCAACTCATACCGCAAGCCCAGAGTGAGAGTGAGAAGGTGACTTATGGAGAGCCAGGGTTGTAATTCAGGGTCATTTCTTTGCTACTGGAGTAAGAGGTGGCACAGAATGGAGGTCATAGCATAACTTCTGCAGTCAAACTGGCCTGGCTTCACATTCCTTCTTTCTAAGTTGTTGGCTGTGAAACTTCGAATAACTTATTGAACTTCTCCGGGTGTTTCCTCAGCTTCAAAAAACAGAGAATAATAATAATACCTCTTCATAGGTATTATAAGATCGTGGATAATAACAGCTATAACTTATTGAGCACTGTGTGCCAAGCGCTGTGCTGAACACTATATGCCTGTTACTCCAAAGCACCCAGTGCCATGCCTGGCACACAGTCACGTTATTAATAGTTGTAAAGATTGCTACATCAGACCCAAATAATCTGCATTAGCCATGCACGTGTCTCACCTTTGGCAGCATATATTTTTAAGTTTTATTGACACATAATAATTGTACATATTTATGGGGCACAATGTGATGTTTTGATACATGTACACATTGCATAATGATCAAATTAGGGCAATTAGCATATCCATCACCTCAAACATTTATCATATTTCTTTGTGGTGAGAACATTCAAAATATTCCAGCTATTTTGAAATATACAATGCATTATTGTTAACTATAGTCACCCTGCTGTGCAATAAAACACCCGAACTATTCCCTCCGAAGTGTCACTTCTGAGATGGTGACGCTTCTGGGGTCCCCAGTTTCTGAAAGTTGGGAAGACCTAAAAGCAAGAAAGCAGCTCACGTTCAGGCTGTGCATGTCTTGCTGACCTGTCCTCCCACACTGGGGAAGGGTCACTGGCCTTCCAGTCCAAGCACAGCCTGCTCTCATCTGTTTAAACAAGGCTGGGGAGCCAGGCAGGCTGTGGTGGGGGAGAAGGAGCGAGCTGCTTGGGATTCTGCGCAGCAGACTCTGGGCTATTGAAGCTGTCAGGCTGATACACAAACTCTGTCGGGCTTGTAGCTCTTGGCATTCTGGCCGCTTCCCCCTGATGACCATTTATAGTCAGTCCCTCTGAAGGGGGTGTATCCCTGGGGCTGGGTGAAAGAGATGAAGTTGGAGAAGAGGCACCTGGACGTGGGGAGGTAAACTGCCCCCGCTTCCAAACACTTCCCATCTCCCAGACCTTGGGCTCGACTGCTCCTGCTTCAGGCCTGTGTGGTAAGAACAAGCCCCCTGCGGAAGCAGTTTGGAAGGTGGAATGACTGCAAGGATCACAAATCATGAATTTTAAGTGGAGTTTTTATGTAGGACAAGTCTGCATGGCTTTGTGGTAGGGAATTTTTTATGCCCATTGAATTTTTAAAAAGTATCCCTTGAAATTTAATTCAAGACCCTTTTAAGCATATTGGAAGTAGCAAGCCTTTAACAGAGCTTGGGAAGGGGAAAGATGGCTTGACAGTGTTGAGAGTTGCATCTGGCTGTTGTTGACCAGTGGCAAGTCTTGGCGCTTTGTATCTCCTTGCTTCCTGTGGTATCTTCCTGGGGAGAGGACACTAGGTCCCACTGGTCCCACGTAGACCCTGTGCTCTCTTGGTCCCTAGGCTGATGAAAGATTAAGGCGAGGGTTTGGGAAAGGCCCTGCAGACTTCAGGCTGGGTACGAAGGACACTGTCTTTGACGCTGGCTGGGTGAATTTCCAGCAAGTCAGGAAACTGCAAATAATGATGCTAAAAGGAGGAAAGCTTGCTGGCTGCTGAAGCCACAGGAAATCAGTACTATAAGACGGTCACCATGGACACCATGGACCTGTGTCCACCTGTCAGAATGCAGAATAATAATAACGTCCTTGTTGACTGTGGGAGGAGCCTCTGGGTGTGGTGGAGGGCTGGGCAGGGAGCAGTAATATTATGTGCTGGGTGCCAGACACTGGGTTAGTGGCTTCGTACATACTGTTTTATCTTTTTCACATTCATAACTGTGAGAGGTTAGTTTCATTCTTATTTTACAGATGAAGAAACTGAGACTCCAAGAGATCAAGTACCCTGTTCAAGATTTTAGACTTAACATTTGGCGGAGCTGGGATCCGACGTCTTTATACTGATTTTAGCAGCCTGTTTATACCAGGGTTAGTTACTTGCTTGGAACATTCCCTCCTGGGGGATGCTGTGTCCCCAGGAGGCCAGCCGACAGGCCAGGAGTTGCTCTGGTGGGTGTGAGGATCCTTCCATCAGGCTGGTAAAAACCAGAAAAGCTGTTTCTAGTCTGAAAAAGTGTCTGTTTTTATCAGAAGAATAGTCTGTCCCATGTACAATGAATGATACTGTCAAAATTACATTTTTATAGTTCCTTTTTCTAAAACTTTGTAGAGATCATGACCCTTCTGTTATGACATCCTTTCTTCCTTGGCCAAAGTAAAGTAAACTTGATTATGTTGTGACATTCTTTGGTTAGTTTCAATTCCAAGGATTCTGAGGTCACTTGTATTAAACTTTTAGAGTTTACTGTCATGTTTTAAAAACCTTTTAGTGCAAACTACAAATTCATTTATTCATCCAAATTTACTGAGCACTTATTGTATTGAGCCTGACACTGGGTGCAATACTGGGAACAGGAAAATGGATAAACTTGTCCCTTCCCATATGAGGCAGATACATAAACAGGTGCAATGTAACAGGCCAAAGCATTGGGATGCGTAAAGTGCTATGCAGATAGCTACTCTCACTTGACTGGTTTTTCATTCATTTAAAAAAAAATCGAGAAGTTCCTACTGTTAATAATTGTAAAGTCCTAACCAAGGGGAGTCTATTGAGGGAGACAGACAAATAAATAGATAAATTATATGATACAAAGGGGGTAAATACCTAACAGATAAGGGCAATTTTTGACAGGGATATCATTATTGATTTGCACAGAAATAAATTATTTACTACTTTACTGGAAACAGAGTAAGCACTTAGTAAATAAATGTTAGTATCACTATCATCGTTATTGTTGTTGGCAAATAAATGTGTGGTCAATTAATTTCGATTTTTTCTTTATAAAACATAAAATTTGGCCCGGCATGGTGGTTCACACCTGTAATCCTAGCACATTAGGAGGCTGAGGTGGGAGGATTGTTCAAGCCCAAGAGTTGGAGACCAGCCTGAGCAACATAGCAAGTCTCCTATTTCTACAAAAAATAGAAAAATTAGCTGGACGTGGTGGCATACACTTGCAGTCCCAGCTACTTGGGAGGCTGAGGCAGGAGGATCACTTCAGTTCAGCAGTTCGAGGTTGCTGTGAGCTGTGATCATGCCACTGCACGCCAGACTGGGCGACAGAACAAGCCCCTGTCTCAAAAAACAAACAAACAAAAAAAACCACCATAAAATTTGGACAATATTGTCATTTCTCTATTTTACAGAGGAAATCTGTACCTTATGTGATTTAAGTGGTTCTACTGTACCATGATTTGGAGTAAAGATGGAAAAATTAAGCCGAGACACTCTGGCTCCCAGCATATCCCCCTAGCTGTCCACCTCAGAACCCATAAACTACTCTGTTCCCCTCAGTCTCAAGACAAATTTATTCTGACTCTGCCTCCTGTCACAACCCCTTGTGATGCAATCCTTGAAACATCTGACTCTATCCTAGGATCCTATCCCTGCCACTCCCTGCTTTCAGTGGGTCCCAGGCCCTGGCGGCCAGGGCTTCTCTCGCTTCCCTGTGCACCCAGACCCCCAGGGCTCTCGGTAAGACGTAAACTCTGCCTCAGTGAGGCCTGGCTGGGGCCTGAGGTTCTGCATTTCTCGTAAGCTCCCAGGTGCTGTGGGTCCCTGGACCACACTTTGAGTAGCAGGCTGTGGATGACAGCCCCAAAGTGTGTTTCTGTCCGCGCTTGCTCCTGCCATCGCAGGCTCAGGCCACGCTTACTGCTCTGAGTCTAGACCAGGCTTCAGCTCCTAAGTGGTCTCTCTGCCCACAGCCTCTTTCCAGTCCATCCTACATGCGTCAGCTAAATCGATCTCCCTGAAATATAACTTCCCCCATGGTGCTCCCCTGCTGAAACACCTCCAGTCACTCCTCGCTGACTGGCAAACTGAACGTGAATGTCTCCAACTGCAGCGAAGACCCTCTAAGACTTAGCCTCGGCTTTTTCAGTGGGAAGTCCCTCCGTTCCCAGTGACTTATGCTACTGTTTAGCCACTGCCTCTTCGCCTTGGGGACTTTGTGGACACTCTTCCTCTTCCTGATGCTCCTTCCTGCTCCCTGTGGCCCTCATTTCCTTCGAGGCGTGGATACCCACTTCCACAGCTGGGGATGATCTCCCCCGCCTTGAAACTGTCACAGCTCTTTGCCTAAGTAGGTGCACGTTTACCTTCCCTTGTGCACCATGTGCTCTTTCATCTCTCTTAGTAAACCCCACAGCACCTCTCTCAGCGCGTGTTCCGAGCAAGCCCTCAATTATTTCATCCCAGGAGCCCAAAAGATCTATTTGCCGGTTCCTTTTAGTGGGTCTCTGTTCTATTTGCATTATTTATGTTTCTGTTTTGGATGTGTTTTAACATTACAAACCACCTCAAATCCTTTTTGGAGATTGGTGAGCTATAAATCATAAATAATCAGCTGCAAGAGCGGACACTCGGGACGTGTTTGTTAAATGAATAACTGGATGCTGTCTTCAGGGCTGGGTAAACAGCAGGTTGCTGCCTGCTCTTCCCAGTCCTTCCTGC
>VBSM01001265.1:77559962-77572924 GCA_008086735.1 Cheirogaleus medius | reverse complement strand
CTGGAGTGCAGTGGCATAATCATGGCTCGCTTCAACTCCTGGGCTCAAGTGATCTCTGCCTCAGCTCTCAAGTACTTGGGACTATAGGCATGAGCCACCACACCCAGCTAATTTTTAAGGTTCTTTTTGTAGAGATGGGTTCTTGCTTTGTTGTCCAGGCTGGTCTAGAACTCCTGGCCTCAAGTAATCCTCTGGCCTTGGGCCTCCCAAAGTGCTGGGATTATAGGAGTGAGCTACCATACCCAGCCTAAAGTGTTTTTTATTTATATTCCTTTTTATTTTACTGGTGGGAGAAGGCAGAAGTTAGAGAAAGCAGAGAAGTTGGCAAAGCAGAGGATGGCCCAAACATTATCCTGTTACGGCTGACAAAACTTCAAGCATGATACGGTATCTCTCCCAGTCTCAGCTTTATTATCTGAACCAACGCAGACTTATTCACTAAAATCTGGACCAAATGCTGGTGTAACTACAACTGCAAAAATATCAAGAGGGATAATCATGTAACAAGAGAGAATAATGGGGATAGAAAGATAGATACCTTGAAATACTTATCGTGTCCAGGGCTTTTGTTTTTTGAATTCATGTATTTCCTAGCTTATGTCTGGTTTTTACTTGTGCTTTTGCTTCTGAGAAAACAGATGTACAAAGCATCGGCATGGTTGCAGGAGCAGTGACAGGCATTGTGGCTGGAGCTCTGCTGATTTTCCTCTTGGTGTGGCTGCTAATCCGAAGGAAAGACAAAGAGAGATATGAAGAAGAGGAGAGACCTAATGAAATTCGGTAAACCTCCCCAAGTCCCCACTTCTACTGAGTTTCCTTTCTAGAGCCAGCTCCATAGTGACCAGTCAACATAAATGTCTCCAGTTTCCTTTTAACCATAAATCTGTTGCAAGGATTATTCTGGTGGGGAGGAAGTTCCAGCCTAGGGACAAAAGGTCTGGTTTACCTGGACTTTACAGTGAAACTATCTATACTCAACAGAGACTCAGAAGTTCTACTTGACATTACTTCTGATTCATTTCCATTCCTAAAAGGGCATTCAATAAAGAATGGGGTGTGGACCATGAAAGGGTTTATGTAGACAAACCCTAAATCAGGGGGCATGTCTAGACCATCTCAATGGTGAGATCCTATCCTCCCAGTATCATAGAGTTGAGCTTTGGGCTAACAAACATACATTTGCCTAAACTAAACATTAAGTTTTAAGAAATGAGGAAGTGGCCGGGCCACTACACCCGTAATCCTAGCATTCTGGGAGGCCAAGGCAGGAGGATTGCTTGAGCTCGGGAGTACAAGACCAACCTGAGCAAGAGCAAGGGTGAGAGCGTCTCTATTAAAAATAGAAAAAATAGCTGGGCAACTAAAAATAGAAAAAATTAGCTGAGTGTGGTGGCACGTGCCTGTAGGCCCAGCTACTTGGGAGGCTTAGACAGGAGGATTGATTGAGCCCAGGAGTTTGAGGTTGCAGTGAGCTAGGCTGACGTGCCACCACACTCTAGCCCAGGGGTCCTCAAACTTTTTAAACAGGGGGCCAGTTCACTGTCCCTCAGACCGTTGGAGGGCCGTACTATAGTTTTAAAAAAACCATGAACAAATTCCTATGCACACTGCATGTATCTTATTTTGAAGTAAAAAAACAAACGGGCAAAAACACCTGCTTGTGGCCTCCGTAGTTTGAGGACGCCTGCTCTAGCTCATTGAGACTCTGTCTCAAAAAAAAAAGAAAAGAAAATAAAAGAAATGAGGAAGTGCCTATTTATTGGGAAACCTCAGAAGGAAACAACTATAGTGGAAGCTGACATACTACTGCCAGTATTAAAGTTTATCTTTGCTGTTTTTTTCTCTTCAGAGAAGATGCTGAAGCACCAAAAGCCCGCCTTGTGAAACCTAGTTCTTCTTCCTCAGGCTCTCGGAGCTCACGCTCTGGTTCTTCCTCCACTCGCTCCACAGCAAATAGTGCCTCACGCAGCCAGCGGACACTGTCGACTGAGGCAGCAACCCAGCCAGGGCTGGCCACCCAGGCATACAGCCTAGTGGGGCCAGAGGGGAGAGGTTCTGAACCAAAGAAAGTCCACGCTACTCTGACCAAAGCAGAAACCACACCCAGCATGATCTCTAGCCAGAGCAGAGCCTTCCAAACTGTTTGAATTAGAATGGACTTGACTCCCATGCTTTCCTAGGAGTCAGGGTCTTAGGACTCTTCTAGTCATTGGAGCTCAGTCACCAGCCACACAACCCCCTCGAACCAGATGACAGGCCATTTAAGTAGCAGTGAGCACTGCATGGAACATATTCAGAAGAGCATTTTCCTTATATGACACCAAACAAGCAAAAGGATATAAGCTGATCATCTCCAAAAAGGCATCTCATTGTGCCTTTAGACCAGAGCAGGAGAAAGCAGGGTCCAAATCTATTTGTTGACCAGGACCTGTGGTGAGAAGGCTGGGGAAAGGTGAGGTGAATACACCTAAAACTTCTCACCTGGGATGTTATGCATCAATGCTTTGATTCACCATTGTCAAGGAAATTGGATCTTGTTTGTAAATTTTCTATGCATTTCTGCAAACCTATTGGATTATTGTGATTATCAGATAGTCAAGCAGAACTCACAGCCTTCAATTACACCTACCTGCACCATGAGCTAACCACTTCTAAGAAACTCCAAAAAAGGAAACATGCCTCTTCTATTCTGATTTGACTTCATTTGTCATAAGGTTTGGATATTAATTTCAAGAGAAGTTGAAATAGAGGGAGATGGAGAAGAGTGAATGACTTTCCCATTCTACTATTAATCTTCCTACTTACATTGAACCCTACAATAAGAACTAAAAAAGGAGACCAAAATGTGGGACAAAAGACCTGTGAAAAGCTTTCCATTTTAATAATGTTCAGATTGCTGACAAACAGAAATAAATAGTGGAGCAATTGTGGATTTTCCCTCAAATCAGACACCTCTAAGGACTTCTCTGCTGGGTATCTCTGGAGTTAGAAAATATTCACTATATGTCATTTAACAACGTTGCTAGAGGAACATTCAAGAGGAACATTTCCTCTTGTTCCAGAGGAAAAAGAGATCTAGGAATGCTGAAAGATCACTCAACATACCATTATAATCTCCTGTTTCTGAGAACATGTGAAACCAGAATTTCAAGACAGGCTGGACTAGAAAGGGAGATTAGATCAATTTTCTCCTAATATGTCAAGGAAGACTATAAGGAAGTTTAGTATTGCACCTGGAGCTTCCTCCATTTCTTCCATTTTAGAAGGATGTGAACCTAGGACTTTTGATGATTCTACGCCTTAAATTATCAAAAAGATCAGGGATTGCTAATGTTTCCTAATGGCATTGCAAATATATGCCATAATCATTCATTCCCCTGAGAGGTTGAAAATGAGAAAAATTCAGTATTTTCCCAGCCTCAGCCCCAAGAAATTCTAGCTTAGGGCTGGAAGGAAAGGGAACTAACATTCAGGGAAGAGATAGTCAGATTAACAATTGGGTGGCAGGAAAGGGCTGGGCTAGTGCCTGCTAACATTTTAGTTGTCAGCACCTTGAAAAGAATTGGCAAAAAGAATTTACCAGCATGAGTAATTATTGGAAAAGCTGATATATATATACATACATAGAGAGGAAGGCATCTGAGAAATGAAAACAGCAACTTCCAATACAATAATTTGCTTTTTTAATAGTTTGGACTACTCTGATACCTACAGCACAAATGCTGAACCTCGAATAGCTCTTCAGGGACCCTAGCACAAATGTCAACTGATCACCATTGGTAAAGCAGAATAATACTTCTTGTCATTTAAAAGAGCAGCAGACCAGAAGAAAGAAAAAGTAATGCCGAAAATGGTGATGAAGGCATTATTTCTAAAATGGGAATCAGATGCTTAAAGGGAAAAGGTTGACCTGGGATGTTGCCCCATTTCTCTGGTTTTTCATTCCTACATTTAATTCTCACGGTTGTGTCCTCACATAGTTGCATAGTGCAAAAATATTTCCTTCTGAAGTCCCTAGGAGTTTATCCTTGGGTTAAAGGATATCCTTGGGTTTTAACCTGAGTTTTGTCTTCCTCCAAAAAAGGTGGAAATAAGAGACATTGAGAAAGTAACATAAAGAATGCTATTAGTCTAATTTAAGAGGACTGGCATATTTGGAATGCTTTTATATTAACACTTTCATTGTAAGATATAAAACCCTTACTGACTACATTTTTATTCTTCTGGTAGTGTGGTGTCCAGGCAACGTATCACTTCTGCTATGTGATTCTGAGAATTCTCATTCCTAGAGTACCTGAGCCAAACAAATACACTATGGAGGCTGCAGTGGTATCATCACTAGCTACTTGCTCTTACCATTATTTACTACCTTAGATCCTAAGGTTTCCTGCCTATGCCTTTGAAAGCAGAAATCAGGCCCCTTTGCACGAAAACGAGGTTTAGATTATTTAAACACACTAATTATCAGAAGACTAAAATACCAGTTGATTATCAAAATTATTTTGGAAATCTATTCACCATTGAAATCTACAACAAACAAACAGAACAGATTACACTAATAGCTGAGGAATTCTAAGGAATTGAAGATTCTAAGAAGATATGGTACTGAAATCTTAGCAATGATGGTGCACTTCTCTTTGAGTCAGGTTCAGATATGTGACAAGTTCTGGGCTTAAGTTAGAGTTATTACTAGTTCCAAACCATATTTCGTTAACTTTGCAAGTCAAATAAGTCTGATTCTTAAATATAAAACAAACAAAAAGGATAAAATAACTAAATGGTAGATGAAAAAAATGTTTGTAGGAAGAAGATGCAGATGGAATGATGTGGATGTTTAGAAAGTAACCATTTTAATAAAATATATAAACCAAACTTAATTTGTATAATAATGGAAGCCTATGCCTTTGTTGTCACACTGTATAAAAACAATTTAAGAATTACTGTTGCAAAAAGACATACACAATTTTGCTTTGTTCTGGTGTTAAGTTGTTTATATTTCAACTTTAACTTCTAAGTTGTAATTGGGACTGTCTGAACATCACAAAAACCAAATATTATAGATGCATCTGTATCAGCAATTAAGAAATAAGTGAAGGTGATACTGTAGAAGCTGAAGCTCATATAACCTGCACTTGAAATTTGTTTACCAGCTTGCTGACAACAGAAGAACAGAAGAACTCAGACTGAATGATCTACTATTTATTGATTTCAGTCACAAATATAGCAAATACTAGTTTCTCTCACAAGGCAAGATGCTAAGTAGTATAGGGGATACCAAGAGATGATAGAGTTGCTGCCTTAAGGACTTTCTCAAAATAACCATATTATAATTACTAAGCAAATATTTTGTGCCAAGGTGAAGTGCCAACAGAGAAACACACACTAAGGGGTTCAAATAAATCTGGAAAAAACTTCACAGAGGTCCACCATAAAATAATAGCAATAACAGTAATTATTTACTGAACCATTATCATGTGCCAGGCACATTAAATACATTATAGATTGTCTCAATTTCATACTCACATCAACACTATAATGAGATATCTGTATTCTCATTTTACAAATGAGAAAACTAAGGCTCAGAGAGGTTAGTCTGTAGTAGTCAGGATTTAAACCCAGCTACTATGTTAGCATATTCCATCAGAATTGCTAGATCCTGATTAATTACCATTCTTCCTCCTAAAATCCTCAAACCTTCACCCTAAACTATGGATTATCTCTTCTCTTTGCTTTCTTCCTTGCCCTAAAGCTTTTCACCATACCTGAGACACACTTATCTCACTCACAAAGTCCAAATTATTTACAGTTTTTCCTTTTTTTGCAAAACAGGATAAAATTTCCAAGTTTATACTTGCCTGATTTGTTTTTATATGGTAAAGTAATGATGGGCTTAGATCATGTAATGCATATATTTTTTGGTGAAATGTTAAGCACAGAGTATCTTGAACATGTAAAGATTAAGAAATTTAATTTGTCAGATCTTCCGAGAGGCAAAAAGATAAGCTGCATTGAAACTACAAAATAATAGGCACAGTTGATTCTCCAAAGATGACAAGGTCACATCAATTTATGAAAAATGTTTACAGAGTTCAAACACCTCAGGGACCCCATATTTGGAAGTAATTATGTTTATAATTATTTGGGCTGAACTTCCTTGTCCCTTTCGCTTGTATATCTTGCTTTTGTCACTACTGCTGAATGGAAAAGTTATAAAAAAGGAAAATTCAGTGAGTTTTGCTATTTACAAGGAGCTCTGATAAAGATTTAAATTAATAAAAAAATTAAAAATTAATAAAAAAGAGCACATCTTATACAGCACCTCCTCTCCACGGTGCAGGGGCTAAACCAGACTACCTTTTAAAAGGAGTTTAAAAGTGGAAAGTAATCCAGCCTAAGAGTTAAAAGCATAAGCTATGGAATAAAGCACATCTGATTTTGAGAAATTCAAGTTCAACTAGGGATCCCAAGCAAATTATTTGATCTACCTGAGCCTCAATTTTTTTTTTTTTTTTTGAGACAGAGTCTCACTCTGTTCCCTGGGCTAGAGTGCCGTGGCGTCAGCCTAGCTCACAGCAACCTCAGACTCCTGGGCTCAAGCAATCCTTCTGCCTCAGCCTCCCGAGTAGCTGGGACTACAGGCATGCGCCACCATGCCCGGCTAATTTTTTCTATATATTTTTAGTTGGCCGATTAATTTCTTTCTATTTTTAGTAGAGATGGGGTCTTGCTCTGGTTTCGAACTCCTGACCTTGAGCGATCCGCCCACCTCGGCCTCCCAGAGTGCTAGGATTATAGGCGTGAGCCACGGCGACCGGCCCTGAGCCTCAATTTTAATGGAGACAAGATATGCCTTATAGTTGTTGTGAGGGTCACATAGGAGAAGATATGTCAAGTGTTCACCACGTTGCCCCATACAAAAGCATTTAATGAAACAGCAATGGCAAGGACTCTACTACCAGTAAAATACTGCACTAGGCATGTGGGTTATTCTAAAGCATATAGTCTGGTTAGGGAGGCAAGACGTAATGGGGGAAAAAGACTGGGATTGTTTTTATGTATGCTATTCTCCAACAGCAATAATTTATACATGGCTGCAGTTAGAAAGTCAAAATATTAATAACAGCTTAAGTCATTCTGGTTTTAAAAATTTCCTTGATGCAATGCAGTTAATACACTCAAGTCTTTGGGCAATCAGGGCATACATACATTGCATTTTTCAGACATGACATTGGCTCCAAGAAGGGTTGTTCTTAATATCTGAGGTCCTGAAGTACGGAACTGTAAGTCCACCATTCTTAATTATTAAAAATGCATATTTAGTAATATTGCACCACATAAATCCTAATACAAATTACCCAATTAAATTCTAAACCTTAAACTTTTTCAAAAGAAAAAAAAGTCAAAGGGCTATCTACCCTAGGTTGATTAACTTGGCACTTGCATACTGCCTAATGAATTGTGGCAACTTATTTAGAGGTTTCTTCAATTAATAGTACCCTAATTTTATTTTAATAATTTCCAGTAATGATACAGCAAAACAATGAATCTATAAAACTTTAGTTTGTTCTTTCTTACTCTGATCTGATCAATTTAGGGCCTTCTTTCCTTTCTCCCAGAACACTGGGGAAGTTGGTGACTATCTACTATCCCCAAAATGACTTGCTTTTTAAGAATTCAATCACATTCCATTGGCACCCACACCCACAACGTAAATGGAGCATACCAGTCTGTTTCTCCTAATCTTCCTTATCAAACTTACTTTGAATCTTAAGCAACAAGACAGAAGTTAATATTTTATGAGTCTTGGATGTCTTTGAGAATTTCATAAAAGACTTTGGACTCTCTAATATATACAGAGTTAAGACTCCCAGAGAATAGTGGAAAGGACTGAAAGGACAAAGTATTAGATATTTTACATGTTATTTCATTTAAGCCTCAACCCTGGAGGCATTGTTTCACAGAAAGGGAAACTGAAGAAATTATGTCTACATCAGAACTTGTAAATGGCTTGAATTCTAATTCAGATTTGACTCCAAACAAAGTCTTTATTCTTTCCACTTCCCCTTGATGCTTCAAGCATGGATGCTTAATACTGACAAGGAATTTCAGAGGCAGAATACAGTCTGATCCAATTAAGGGTCATGAGACTTCAGAAACCACACAATCTAGGCTTCATTTTAACATGATTTCACCTTTACACCAACATAGGTGTTTTAGAGAGCAGAAAGCAGATGTTTTAAGAGGCCAGACACCGTAGCCAGACTTAGTGTGAATTCCAGATTCCACAATCTGACTCTCTGGCTTGGCTTAATCATTTAACTTTTCAGTGCCTTAGTTTCCTCATCTACAAAATGGGGATCATAATAGTTGCTACCTCTCAGATTCGCGGTGGAATTAAATGAGGTAATGTGTTCAAAGTACTAAGAACAGTGCTTGACATGTGATAGGCACACAAAAATATTAATCATCATTCTATTCCCCAGTCAGAAACCCTAGGCTCCAGACTCCTCCTCTGCAGTCCCATTTACCCAAACTTTGATTTTTAGATCTTGAATAAATGTGTTGTTTGAAACCTTGTGCAATTAAAGAGATGGAGAAAGGACGTTCATGATATTCTAAGCTTTAAGTATATAAACTCTAAACCATTCATTTACTAAGAACATAATCCAAATCTTAGAACACATTTTGAGAGTGACCAGAAACAAGTTATTTGTTCTGCTTTCTTTACTGCTATTGGATGGAATACCCCAAACCAGTGGATTTGGGCCCCTGTTATATTTCCCACTGGTTCAATGATTAAACTGTACTGAGTTAAAAGGTTAATTACAAAAATGCAAAATGCAGGCTGTAGTTCAGAAAATGTACTTGTTACTTTAGGCTCTAGAGTGTGAAAAGATTGCAGATACCAAAGGAAACTGAAAAGAGCAGTTCACAGTACACATTTTCCTCTTTCCGGAGTTGAAGTGTGTTTCTAGAAAGGAAATTACACCATGGTGTTAACTAATTAAAAAAAAAAAAATCAAAGAATCTGGAATCAAAACAGCTAGGTTTGATTCTAGCTTAGCCAGCTGTTTATCTTCCCACAACTAACATCTCTCAGTCTCATTTTTCTCTTAATACAAGGATGAATAATATACAGATTGGTGATTAACTGAAAAATTGTAAAATCGTTGTATAAAATTAATTTCTTGGGAAGAAGCGAAGTATTTATCCCCATGAATTCCAAGCCAACATTCCCCACTAAAAGAGAAATAAGAAAATTCTTCATGTTTGAATCTGTCTCTAGGCCTTACTGGCTTTGACAAGGACAAGGTGTCCTTACTCCTTTTACAGCCTCCTTCCCACTGTCTGGAGACCTTCTAATTCTAGCCCTGCTACTCAAAGTTCTTTCAGGGTAGCCACAAAAAAATTTTCACCTTTCTGTGCCCACCAATCCACTTAATAGGAATAAAAGCTGCTCTGCCAGTTTGAAAGGACAGATGGAAAGCGTTCAAGGTACTGAGACAGGCTCTTAGAACGACAAGGGCCCAAGTACTTGCCGCCATGCACCACAATTTAAAATTCTAGGCACCACTGTTTTGTGCTCTACCTCAGTCAAGTTTCCAAGGCGTCTTTGCATGATCTGTCGCTTAGTTTCTGATAAAAGTCAAGGCAGGAAAGCTATTATGTCACGTTACTGAAAATTTAAAAAGCTCAGAAAGTCTAAATCAAGGACAGACGGCTACCGGAAGCTAGGATTCCTAACGCCTGGTTCATACACGGAAAAACTCGCCACCTTTTAAACCTGTACCTCCAACAAAAACGGAGAAATGCGGGGCTTGGACGAGGGGGGAGGGACAGAGCCAAGAAACCGAATCTGTTCTCGGCGGTAAGTGGGGAGGGGCGCAGGGGTCTGGGCTCCGATAAGCGCTTATGGCCATTTATTTCGCAGGGAGTCTGGACAGGACCGTGTGCTCTTCGAGTCCTGAGAAGTGAGGTCTCTGAAACCTCTGGGTCGCGAAATGAAACTGCTGGGGGCCTGCCACGCTAACCTGCCCGATCCCACAGCAGCCCGGCGGCTCCCTTCAAGCCCAAATCTGACTTATCCTAGCAGCACCCTGAGGTCGGAACTTTAGCCCCAGCCCCTCGGAGTCAGCCCTTGCGCAGAGCCAGTCTAGCTACGAAGTGTGGGTACGCGGACCCAGGGAGGGCTTAGAGGACCGTCTTGAACACCGCATTGATGGGGGGGCGCGGAAAACGGAATGATGACCCGGGTGGAGGAGGGGAGCAACAACCTTCGCGGCCATTTTGTCCTCGCTCCACTTCCGTCTTCTCTTCCCGGGCTCCCAGGCCCAGGCCCCTCCCTTCATGCCTTGCGATATTCCTCCCCCGATTCCGCGCTGGCCAAGATCGCAGCTAGCGCTTCTGTAATTGGTCGGCTCCAAGTTTGTCCGCCTTTCTTCCTCCTTTTCCGCCCCCTCCTGCCCGCGCTGGCTGGGAGCGCATGCGCAGAGGCGGACGCTCCCCTCCCCCGCCTGGGGTGACTGAGGACTCCCGCGCGCGGGCTCTCTTGGCCCCACCCTTCCTTTCCCGGGGCCGTTCGGGGAGAGGGGGCGACCATGAAAGTTCCAGAACGCTGCGGTGAATGCGTCATCGCGAGGCGGGGTGGAGTGAGGGCGGGAGGGGGCGAGGCCCAAGGAGTGAAGCCGGGTTCGTCATTGGGCCTTGTAAAGGTAGCCTGGCGCCCATTGGCCGAGGACGCCATGATGGGCAGCCGGCAGGGGCGGGCCCCTTCTGGAAGGTTCTGAGGCAGGGTATAAGAGACAGGGTGGCGGGCGGAAACCGGTCTCATTGAACGCGGCGGCAGCTGTGGGGTTTTGTGTGTGGTCTTCGCAAGTCGGGCCGGTCCTGCAAGTGAGGTAAGGTCTCCGTCCTTTAAGGACTTGGCGATTGGTGGGAGGGCGTACAGCCTTAGAGGCAGGCCTAGCGGCTTTGCTGCAGCGCGGAGGGTGTCCGGTGTTTTATTGATGAGTGTGCCGTGGGCCTGCTGCGCGGTTAGGCGGCTTTATTCTTCCAGTCTGGGTGGCGGTGGCCTTCGGCTGCAGTTGGCAGGAGAGAGGAGCGTGGGGTGCGGGCTGGGCCGGCTGCTGGGGAAGGCAGGGCGGCGCCCGCGACTGCGTGGCGGGGGAGGGTTGCCGCATCCGCTTGCGCGGCGCGCGAGGGAAGTGGAGCCAGCGCCTCCCTGGCTCCTTGCTTAGTCTCACTTAGGCTCTTAAAGAAAGAAAACTGTCTTTGGCATGCACTCAAGCCGGCGCTGCCTCTTAGAACAGTTTTAAAACAAGCCGGATTGTGGCTTCAGGAGCACTGGGCTCTGGTGAGGGGAAGGAGATAGGTTCCGGTCCGGGTTGACCTCGTGCTCGGCAGCGTCGCAAGACCCTCAGGGCAATGGCTCTTACAGCCTGGGGCATGCTCTGCCGGAGTTGGCACCGTATCCTGGACTGCAGCATTGCTTAAAATGACCCTCCCGCATGCTTGCCTCAGAAAAGAGGCTGAACGTAATTTACTTGGTAGTGATCATACCTGTAGCCCAATTACAAGTTCTCTGGAGGAAATTGGTGAATATTTTTGAGTAGTTCAACCAGTTTTTCAAACCACAAGCTTGTGTTTTTTCATGTTTTCAGCAACCATGTCTAAGGGACCCGCAGTTGGTATTGATCTTGGCACCACCTACTCTTGTGTGGGTGTCTTCCAGCATGGAAAGGTAGAGATAATTGCCAATGATCAGGGAAACCGAACCACTCCAAGCTACGTTGCCTTTACTGATACCGAACGATTGATCGGTGATGCTGCGAAGAATCAAGTTGCAATGAACCCCACCAACACGGTTTTTGGTGAGCCCCTGATTTTGAATATGGCATGAGTTTGAGAGGAATAGGAATCGTATATTTAAGTAACTGTTAGTTTTTCAAATGTGGCAACAAGGAAAGCCCTGAGGACTTGGGGGAAACGTTTCTTAAGACGAGATTAAATGTGCTGATACTAGTTTACTGTACAGTTCTGTGATAAGGCTAAAATTCAGATGCCTTAGTATGTCAGAAAACTTGAGTGAACTTTTTCTACTTGTAGGTTAGTTGTATCCACCTACCACTATCAACTTGGGAATTCCAGTGATCATGAGCTTGTTTTTTTATTGGAAAGTTGTAATGAAGTTGGGGACAATGTATATGATTTCTTTTACAGATGCAAAACGTTTGATTGGACGGAGATTTGATGATGCTGTTGTCCAGTCTGATATGAAGCATTGGCCCTTCGTGGTGGTGAATGATGCAGGCAGGCCCAAGGTCCAAGTAGAATACAAAGGAGAGACAAAAAGTTTCTATCCCGAGGAGGTGTCATCTATGGTCCTGACTAAGATGAAGGAAATTGCAGAAGCCTATCTTGGAAAGGTGAGATTATTGCCCCTTACTACAGGATGAGCACATAACACTAGGTACCGGTGATTCCCTGATGTGGCTATCCTAAATTTTTGATAGAAAAGTGCACAAGTAGATTTAACCTATTGGGGGAGGTTCCAACTCTTATTTTTGCAAATTAACTTGCTGCTGGAATTTGAATGCATATCAAAGTAGACAATTTGTGAGACTGTTTTCTACAGAATGAGTACAATAGTGTGGTATTAACCTGGTCTCTTTTCTTTCTAGACTGTTACCAATGCTGTGGTCACAGTCCCAGCTTACTTTAATGACTCTCAGCGTCAGGCTACCAAAGATGCTGGAACCATTGCTGGTCTCAATGTTCTTAGGATTATAAATGAACCCACTGCTGCTGCTATTGCTTATGGCTTAGACAAAAAGGTATGTACCTTTGTAATCTAAGTTGTTTAAAGATTAATTGGCCGTCAGAAATTTACATGAAATTTTTTTAAATACAGGTTGGAGCCGAAAGAAATGTGCTGATCTTTGACCTGGGAGGTGGCACTTTTG
>VBSM01001265.1:77520698-77545199 GCA_008086735.1 Cheirogaleus medius | reverse complement strand
AAAAAAAAGGCTCTGTTAGGAAAACATAGGGAGGTTGGGATAGCTATTTTTTGAATAGTTTAAAAGTGTGAATATTTTTAATATTACTCTGGAGGTCAGAACTGGCATCCGTGGGTGAGGTGAAGTAGGGTAACAGGAAGCAGTTTGGGGGCTATTATGCCAATTATTAAGTTATTGTCTTTAACTCCAAACCCCTTTTTCTACACTGTGCTCTCTGATGTTGGGCTGTATTTCTCCTTGCCCACTGGATCTCTGTCAAGTTCCCCTGTTGGGGACATCAGAGGGAGACTAGAAGGCAGGAGGAAGGACAAAGGACTTCCACCTGCATGTTTGCTGTGACTGACAGCAACACCCAGCAATGGCTCTCCACCCTGGTCGTGGCTGTTGGTTCTAGCTTCCACCTCTTCTCCAGCACACCCAGATCAAGTAGAATCGTGCCCCTGCAGGGTTGTCAGCATGGCGGGGACTCACCTTTTCTGAGGGCTGAATGCTAGCTCCACTGAGGCCACCTCCAAGCTTTTAGGTTCTGACAACCTCCTCCTCTTCCCTTTGTCCTCTGGCCCCAGAAGTGAAGATTGCTTCCTGAAGTTACTACCTCTATATTGCCTCAGTTTCTCTCTTTGATTTTTTAGTTCTCTAATACTTATTTAACCAGAAAATTCTCTCCACTGAAACCCCTAGTGTGGTTTCTGGATTCTTAACTGAACCCAGACATAATTGCTATCAGAAGAGCTTTTATTATATCATAAACAATTAGACTGGTTAAAAACTTAATGCATGACTTGGGAGGTTACAAAGTCTTCGTCTCTCAAAGTATGAAATGACAGAATTTGCAGACCTGAGAGTATCCTTGGAAATCATTTATTGCATCCCATTATCCCACTGAAACTCAGAGAATTAACTGACTTCCTGAAAAGTATGCTATTGAATTTCATACTTATATATAGCATTTACTTTCTTTTTTGTTTGAGATGGATCTTGCAAAATATCTACATATTTTACAGTTTTCAGTTCACCTTGCTGACACAAGCAGAATGTTAATATGGCTGCCATAGATGAGGCCTCTGCATTCTACTAACCATGCCTGATTGTAATGAGGCATCTTGGAGGTAGTGAGATCCCAGGCTCTGGGAGCATCCAAGAAGCAGTTTGACTAACATGATTTGGTTTTGCTGCAGAGGAGATTTGAGAATGGAGGGGTGGAAGAGGGGAGGAGGGTGTTGCATTGGATCACTTCCAAGTTCCTTTCAGACACCCCCCAGCACAGGGGCCAAGCCCAAACCGTCAGCACATCTCTCCTCTCCGGGGGGAGGCGGTCTGGGCTGTACGTTCATCCCCCCACTTTTTCATTTGCAGGAACCTGCCGCTGGTTGTTGGGCAGCCACAGCTTAATTTGAACAATTGGGCTCTGGTTTCCCGAGGCAAGCAGTCCGGCGCCTCAGCCATCCATCAGTATTCTCTGCAGTCCCCCGGCAGCTGCTCACTCCGGCTGGCTCAACCCTCACTGACCTCATCTTCTCACACAGAGCAGAGGAGGATTTGGAAAAAATTAGTTATATTAGTGACTCCCCGAAACACTCCGTTTACTTGTGATATGACAAATATTTCAGCCATTAGGATCGCTCCATCTCTTATCATCTTAAATGCACTCACTTACATTCCAAATCACTACTTAATTTAAAAGCCTATTTGTTGAGATTGTGACAGGCCCAGGGAAAAGGAGAGACAGACACTCACTCGGCTCTGGCTGGAATAGAATCAGGCTTGGAACTTTGATTGAATCTTTCTCCCCAAGACTTATGCTCAGTCAGGTATGATCTAAACACTTAGGAAGCAGCAGACTTAAAGGGCACCCACACAGTGGAGATTTATAAGCTGTGTTTTGAAGTGGCCGTGTGGCATGGTGACCTTGGGCAAATGACTTTACTGCTGGGTGTCTTCGTGCTCCCTGACCCCCTGGATACCCTGACTCATTCAGTGAACATTTATTGAATTCCTAAGAGGTGATAGGCAACATGGTAGATTCTGAAGGTACAAAGATGCATGAGCCTTGTTTACGTGCTCGAAGCTGTTCTTAGTTTCTTATAAATCATAAACATTTGCCGAGTACTTACTATTTGCCAACTATGCTAAATACTACGCTTGCTTTCTTTCATTTAATCCTCACCACAATCCTACGTGTTAGGCTACATTTTATTCCCATTTTATAAATGAGACTAGTCTGTCTGACTCTTTAATTCATAGTATTAAATGCTGTGCAGGACTGTCTTCCCATGTAAAACTTACCCTAGTGGAATCTGTTAATGGGAAGTTCTCAGAATAGACCATGTTCCATTGACATGTGTATTGCATGTCAAGATATTGATGTGCTCTTGGACCTACAACAGGGGCAAAACCATCCTTAGTGTGTACTGTGTTTCCCCGAAAATAAGACCTACCCATAAAATAAGCCCTAGCAGGATTTCTAAGCATTTGCGCAATGTAAGCCCTACCCCGAAAATAAGACCTAGTGATGGGCGTGGCTACGCAGCATATCTGCACAACCCATGCATTTTTCTCCGAGGAGCGGTAAAGAAGACGAGCAGCCCCTTCTCATCTGCCCCATCGTGACAGCTACTATCCCAGAGGTGACCAGAAAGGTGCGGGCAGCCCCACCAACAAGGTCGGCTCCCCCTGTCAGGTCCCGGCCATCCTGTGCGTGCTGCAAGCTGAGGCTCTGAGGGGAAAATAACACATCCCCTGAAAATAAGCCCTAGGGTGTCTTCTTGAGGAAAAATAAATAGAAGACTCTGTCTTATTTTCGGGGAAACACGGTAGAAGTGAGGACTGGTAGAATTCATTACGTCTGTCATCACTGCCTGGCTGGCACACACCAGAAATCTTGTAATTTAAATTATTTTATACATTTTCTTTATTTAGGAGTCTTTTATTCTGCTTTAGGTTTTGTCTAATTCCCCTCTCTCTTTCTCTCCCTCTCTCTCTCTCTCTCTCACACACACACACACGCACGCACGCACGCACACACATACACACACATACACACACGTTTCAGAATTTTTCAGTTGTGTTAAAGGGAAGCAAGGAAGGAGGAAGCCCTGCCTGGACTGCTTTTTACAAAGATAATTAATTAATTTTGATCGAGTGGGAGGGAGGAGGAGGGGATGGGTACATACAAACACAATGAGTGAGATGTGCAACGTTTGGGGGATGGTCATGCTTGAGGCTCTGCCTCGAGGGGGGAGGGGGGCATGGGCAATATATGTAACCGTAATATTTGTACCCCCATAATATGCTGAAATAAATAAATTAAATTAAAAAACAAGAAAATTAATTAATTTTGACAAATTATAATAGTATATAATCACAGGTATACTGTGATGTTATATGTACACAGTGTGGAATGATTGAATCAAGCTAATTAACATATCTGCCATCCTAAATAGTTATTTATTCTTCCTGTTTACTGCAACTCTATATCTTTCGACCAACATCTTCACATTTCCCCCACCCCCAGCCTCTGGCAATCACCACTCTACTCTCTGCTCTGAGTGTGCTTTCAATACCACAAGTGAAAGTGAAAATGTGCCACTTTTGTCTCTCTGTGACTGGCTTGTTTCACTTAGCAGGTTGTCCTCCAGATTCATCCATGTTGTTGCAAAGGACAGAATTCTCTTCTTTTTAAAGGTCAAATAGTATTCTATTGTGTGTACATGCCACATTTTCTTTATTCGTTCATCCATTATCATTCATTATCAGACCATCCAGTAAGAGCTGTCTATGCTTCCATCTTCATCGCAACACTCTTCACAATAGCCAACCCTTAGGTTGATTCCATGTCTTGGCTATTGTGAAGAGTGTTGCGTTGAAGATGGAAGCATAGACAGCTCTTACTGGATGGTATGAGAATGTTATTTTTAGTTTTTGGAGGAGTCTTCATATAGTTTTCCATAATGGCTGTGCTAATTTACATTCCCACCAACAGTGGACAAGTGTTCCCAATTTAAAAATGGGCAAAGGACCTGAACAGACATTTCTCAAAAGAAGGCATACAATTGGCCAAGAGATGTATGAAAAGCCGCTCAACATCTCTAATCATCAGGGGAATGCAAATTAAAACCACAATGAGATAGCACCTCACACCTGTCAGAATGGCAGTATGAAAAAGATGAAAGGTAAGTGTTGGTAAGGATGCGGAGAAATGGGCTGGGGTTTTGGAGGTCAAAGGCAGAGCTAGCAAAGTTCTTGAGACATAGTGTGGAGGTGACAGGAAATATCAATAGGACCCATGTCTGTGCTAAGTCACTTGGCCCCTCCCTCACCTTCCTGCCATAACTGCTTGATTCAGAAGCAGACTCTTGACTCAAACTTGGCGATCCTGGAGCCCAGAGACCTGGATGCCAGACTTGGGAGCAGTCATGTTAATGACAACTCAGAGACAACTCCTGTTGCCCAGAGCCCCCGAAGCAGTTATCTATTGCTGTGTAACAAGCTACCCCAAAATGTAGTAGATTGAAACAACAATATGTTATCTCTCATGATTGCATGAACTGATTGGACAATTCTTTGGACTTGGTGGGCTTAATTGTGCAGCTGCATTCAGATGGCACATCGGCTAGAAACTGAGCTCAGGTGAGAGAGCCTGGCCTGGCTTTCTTTCCACATGATCTTGTCTCCTCTTGGAGTCCAGACCAGGCTTCCTCACAGGGCAAAGGCAGTGTTCCAAGGAGGAGAAGGCAAGACCTTTCTCAGCTGCTGCAGCCCACGTCTTCTCCAGCATTCTATCATTCAAAACATGTTGCCAGGCCAGTCCGGATTTGAGGGGTCCACTCCTTGATGGGGAGAGCTGCAAATATTCATGGCCAGAGGATAAACTTTGGCAGGTTGAAAACAGACACAGATCATTTGTCGCCT
The DNA here is from genome assembly GCA_008086735.1 of Cheirogaleus medius. Classification (NCBI taxonomy): domain Eukaryota; kingdom Metazoa; phylum Chordata; class Mammalia; order Primates; family Cheirogaleidae; genus Cheirogaleus; species Cheirogaleus medius. The sequence goes on along the minus strand of VBSM01001265.1, from coordinate 77,540,288 downwards.
TTCCTATTAGGGGGTGGAGTGTGAAACCTTGAATCTGGGATATCCTGGCGATGTTCTTTGATCAACAGAACGTGGCAGAAGTGATGTTATACAGCCGCCAAGATAGGCCTGGCAGCTCCGCCCTGGCTCTCTTGCAGCAGTTCCCATCCGTGTGTGATGGGACGAAGCCCAGCTTAGCCTCCTCGAGGATGAAAGACCAGGTGGAGCAAAAGGCCTAGTCTTGGCCAGACGCGGTGGCTCACGCCTGTAATCCTAGCACTCTGGGAGGCCGAGGCGGGAGGATGGCTCAAGGTCAGGAGTTTGAGACCAGCCTGAGCAAGAGTGAGACCGCATCTCTACTATAAATAGAAAGAAATTAATTGGCCAACTAAAAATATATAGAAAAAATTAGCTGGGCATGGTGGCGCGTGCCTGTAGTCCCAGCTACTCGGAGGCTGAGGCAGGAGGATTGCTTGAGCCCAGGAGTTTGAGGTTGCTGTGAGCTAGGCTGGCGCCACGGCACTCTATCCGGGGCAACAGAGTGAGACTCTGTCTCAAAAAAAGAAAAAGGTCTAGTCTTCACAGCTCCCCAGCTGAGCCCAGCCCCCAGTTTAGCCACCAGCTGAATGTTGTCACGAGTCCAGGAGAAGCCAACAGAAGAATTTCCAGCCAACTCACCTTCAAACTCACCTTCATAGTTGTGAGAAATAGTATATTGCTGTTGTTTTAAGCCCCTAAGTTTTGTGACAATTTGTTATGCTGCAATACATAACTAAAACAGCTCCCGAACTGCCCTGCTCAGAGGGCCTTCCCCAAAGTGTGATCGTTCAGCACGTCCCTCAATGCTGTGCCTATGCTCCTAATGGATTTTTGTTTGGAGTTATACTCCTAACAAGTTATTTTTCATAACAAGTCATTTCTTCCCTTGAAGTCATCCAGTGTCTCTTTCTGTTATTTGTAGCTATATTTAGTATAAGGGAGCCCCAAGGAAAAGGAAGATACTTAGGGTATTCCAGACCCGTGAGGTCCGGCATCCTCGCCCTGTGGAGGATCTCTTTCTGAAAAAGAAACAAAAACAAAAACAAAAAAAACAAAAAAAAAAGAAAAAGAAAGAAAGAAAAAAAGAAGTTAGGATTTATTGCATCATCTCTTTTTATTTGCCAAGATCTTTACTTCACATTTTTAAATTTATCTTTCACATTTTTTTCTCACGTTGAAAATTTTGGTTCCTGTCAACATTAGTATAACCACTTATTAGCATTAATTTATAATACATAAAATAGTTTTAAAATAACAAAATGAATGTTATGACTAACAATTAGACTACCAAATGAAGTTTAAAATTTCTCTGCAGCTTTGTCTTTATAATATATTCCTCTATTACCGTGGTCTAAAGTCAATTGAAATAATTATTTTCTCAGAGGGTTTACACATCAAATTGATTTATAGTTAATTTTTTTATTTTTAGGGATTATTTTTTAAATTTAACATTATTTTTGAATATATAAAATATTTATATCTTTCCAAAGTCAAATGCATATAACGTATATTTAAAGAAATCTTCTTTCCAACTATGCTCCTGCCAATCCTTTTCAACTTTTATTAGTTTTTGATTTATTTTTCCAGCTTTTTGGCAAATATTGGCAAATACATATGTATATTTACACTTGTTTCCTCTTTTTTATACAAAAGGTATCATTCTTTCTCCATATATATTCCATATCTTATTTTTTTCACTTAATATATGTTGGCGATCACTGTCCATAAGTGTATACAGCTTTACCTCATTACTTTTTATAGCATCAGAGTATTCCATTGCATGTGTGTAACCATACTTTATTCAACTAGTCATTGATAGACATTTGAATTGTTTCAATCATTTGCAATTATAAATAATGCTGTAGAGATTTACCTTGTGTGTAAGTCATTTTGAATTTTTGCTTGTGTATCTTGGAATAGATTTCTAGTAGTGAGATTTCTGGGTGAAAGGGTAAATGCACATCTAATTTTTCTAGATATTTACAAATTGCATTCTAACAGGGTGATGCTGTTTTGAGTCCCCAACAACAATGGTGTTTCCCCACCACTTCATCAATAGACTACATTCTCAAACTTTGGGATTGTTGCCAATCTGACAGATGAAAAGCGGTGTCTCGGTATGGTTTTATTTTGCATTGTTCTTATTGTGAGTGAGGCAGTGTATCTTCTCACATGTTGGATGCCATTTTCATTTTTTCTGCTGTAAACTGTTCAAATCTTTGCATGGACCTTTCAATACACTGACACACAACAACATTTAATCTCACAACAACCCAGTGAGGTAGGGGGTCGGCATCATTATTCCCCCATATAAAGATGAGGAAACGGCAGATTAGGAAGGTTAAGTAATTTACTCGAGGTTACACAGCTAATATGCGGCTGAAGCCAAGCTGCCCAACTGTTAGGCCCTGTGGATTCTCTATAGATCTATTTCCAGGAGTAAAGTTGGAGCTCCTGTGTTTTGCTTTTAATAAAGGGTCAGTGTGTAGATTCACATCTCTGAGATAGGACTGCTTCGGGAGGTCTGTCCAGGTTGGGCCTGGCATGGTGGAGGGAGCCACCCTTGTAATGAGGAGGGGGTACCTGATGTGTTACCTGTGAGCATCCAGCAGACCCGGCATTTTGAATCTCAATGGAGAGGACAACAGTCAGAAACCTGCAACCTATTTAATTCTGTTAGAGAATCAGTGAGGTGCTTGATGAAGCCATTAACTGGGGTTCGTGTCTCCATTCTACTTATAAGACACCAGGAGGGCAAATGCTGATGGAAATTTATTGATTTCTTTTTCTGCCTTTACCGAATGGGTCAAAAACATGGTATAACGCTGCTGGTTCCAATTAAAATCACCTGTTAGCTTACAAAGGTTGGCCCTTTCCACCCTCCCCTTTCTCCCCCATTTAAAAAGGGTTTAAAAGATTTTCATTTAATTGATTTGCTGTAAAATGCCCTTTACAATTACCCAGATAAACTAGGTGTCACCTGTGGAGTAAGAGCCAATTTGAGCTGTTTATCAAGACTTCGTCTCTGGCCACTTCTCACCCTGGGATCTTGAGTCTCTGTATTGATAGCTTGCATCTGTCAACATCGGATATTTTTAGTGGGCTGCAGAAAGCTTTTAGGGAGATGGGGATGATGGGGCTGCTTCTTTGAGCAGGTGAAGAAAGCATGATGGGGTTTTTTTGTTGTTGTTGTTTGAAATGAGAATTCCCTATTGTGCTGAAAACAAGTTCAGAAAATCAGCCCCGTACCCATATGCGTGAAGGAAATCAGAGTGGGCCCCATTTAAAAACCAGCCATCAGGGCCTCAGGAAATGGGGAAGTGGCCAATGGATAAAACAAAATCTGCCCAGTTTCTCTTGGTTTCAGTTTCACTGAGCTGCGTTTAATGTTAGGAAGGAGAAGCTGGAGCGTCTGTTCGAGAGTCGTCTGTGAAGTGCCATTTGTGTCCTTGGAGCTGATGTTACAGGGAGTAACTGAAAGTGGGAAACAAAGAATGAAGGACACAGAAACATTTATTCCAGGTCGTGCATATTTCTGAAACCAGGCACTCAAATTCACTTCATCATGGAAACGGTGTTAGTCCTGGCTACAGAATTGTGGATAAAATTAGGGCCAGAAAACAAAAGACAGGCACATATAGGAGGAGAAGTAAATTCTGGAAAGTATAGACCAGTAATCTTGAAATGGATCATGACAATGCTCTAGAATAAATTATAAAAACATCATGTTTCGTGAGCCTTTGAAAGAAAATTGCCATTCACTAAGAATGAGGTATAATTTCCATTTTGACTGTTGTCAAACTGGTTCATTAGGGAAGTGCTATAGACGCAGGAAGTGCTGTAGTCACAGAGAATAGGCAACAGGACATTTATGAAAGCTCTTGACACATAGTCGATATACAATAAATATCAGTTGCTCTGCTTCAGGCTTTCGTAACACCCATCATAGTCAAAATACTTCACAATCTTTTCTACATTTGCCATCTCTCCTTCCTCATCTCCTCACTCTTGACCATTTCCACAAACTCTGCTCTCATTCTTTTACCAATGAACAACTTGTCGCTAAACTCAATGGATACTCTCAGTTTTCATTTTGCTTGAGTTCTTGCAGAATTTTTTTTTTTTTAGAAGATGGGGTCTCACTCTATGGCCCAGGCTGGAGTGCAATGGTGCGATCATAGCTCACTGCAGCCTCGAACTCCTGGGCTCAAGTGATCCTCTGGCCTCAGCCTCTCGAGTAGCTGGGACTACAGGTGCACACCACCACACTCTGCTCTCTTGCAGATTTTTTAGGTTAACTTCTCTCAGCTCCACAAAACTTTTTTCTGCCCTTGGATTCTCTGATACCACAGGCTCCTGGATTTTATCTGTTGTATCTGGCCACTTCCCAAATCCATTTGCACAACAGTTTCCCCTGCAGTTCCTCACCAGTGCTCCTTTCTGTTCTTTCCTCCATTCCATTCCCCAAACTTCTTGGGATTGATTCCAACATGATTCCTATCAAAATCTCATCAAGAGGGACAACTGGATATCCATATGCAAAATAATAAATTTAGACCCCTACCTTACACCATGTACAAAAATTAACTCAAAATTCATCAAGGACCTAAGTGTAAAAGGTAAACCTATAAAACTCTTAGAGGAAAACAGGTATAAATCGTTGTGACCTTAGATTAGTCAATGATTTATTAGCTATAACACCAAAAACAAAAGCAACAACAATAAGAAACAGACAAACTGGACATCATCAAAAGTGAGAATTTTTGGGCTGGGCACGGTGGCTCACGCCTGTAATCCTAACACTCTGGGAGGCCGAGGAGGGCGGATCTCTCAAGGTCAGGAGTTCGAGACCAGCCTGAGCAAGAGCGAGACCCCGTCTCTACTACAAATAGAAAGAAATTAATTGACCAACTAAAAATATATAGAAAAAATTAACCAGGCATGGTGGCACATGCCAGTAGTCACAGCTACTCAGAGGCTGAGGCAGGAGGATTGCTTGAGCCCAGGAGTTTGAGGTTGCTGTGAGCTAGGCTGACGCCCTGGCACCCTAGCTGGGGCAACAGAGTGAGACTCTGTCTCAAAAAAAAAAAAAAGTGAAAATTTTTGCATGTGACGTTCAAAGAAGTAAAAAGAACTGAGAGGAGAAGGGGAGATAATTTTTGCAAATCATATATTTGACAGAGATTTATATCAGGAATACTTAAAGAACTCTTACAGCTCTATAACAAAAAGACAATCCAATTTAAAGGTGAGAAAAAATCTGAATAGGTATTTCTCCAAATAAAAGACACAAATGGCCAATAAGCGTATGAAAAGATGATTAACATCATTGGCTGTCAGGGAATTGCAACTCAAAACCACAGTGAGATACCATTTCACACCAACTAGGATGGCTACAATAAAAAAAGACAAATAATAGTAAGTGTTAGCAAAGATATTGAAAATTTGAAACCCTCATGCACTGTTGGTGGGCATGTAAAATGGTCCAGTTGCTTTGTGGCTCCTCAAAAAGTTAAACATAGAGTTACTGTATGACCCAGAAATTCTATTCCTAGGTATATTCCCAAGAGAAATGAAAACATACATCCACACAAAAACTTGTACACGAATGCCCATAGCAGCATTATTTATAATACCCAAAAAGTGTCAACACCCCAAATGTCCATCAACTAATGAATGAATAAATAAAATGTGGTATATCCATGCAATGGAATATTACTCATCCATAAAAAATGAAGTACTGATGCATGCTCCAATGTAGATGAACCTTGAAAACATGCCAAGTGAAAGAAACCAGTCACAGAAGACCACATCGTATGATTCTATTTATATGAAATGTCTAGAACAGGCAAATCTATAGAAACAGAAAGACTGGTGGTTGCCTAGGGCTCAGGAGGAGGGAGTTTGTAGAGAAATATGGAGTGACAGCTAATGGATATGGGATTTTGTTTTGGGTGACAAAATGTTGTAAAATTGTTTATGGCAATGATGCACAACTCTGAATATACCAACAGCCATTGATTGTGCACTTTAAAGGTGTGAATTGTATGGTATGTGCATTATATCTCAATAAGGCTGTTAAAAAATTCTCTTCTCATAGTACTCATATCTTAGTGAAAAGCACATTGATTCAGTGTTCTAAATATCGTTCCAATTTGTACATTTCTCTTTGTCCAGACTGCCACCATCAATTTGGATCACCACAAAGCCTCCTGACTATCCTACCTCCGAAGTGGCCTTCTGTGAATCTTTCCTATAAATCTCCACTCTGCTCCACTCTCTGTTTGGGGAATGGAATCGAGGAAAGAACAGGAAGGAGCACTGGTGAGGAACAGAGTCTTGGACATCTTTCTAATGGGTAAATTGAGGTGAGCCTCCTGCCTCAATATTGTCATGGCTTCCTGTAGCCCTGAAGGTCAAGTCCGGACTCCTTCTCTCAGCTTGAAAGGCCCCGTGTGATCTGATACCTATTTCTCCATCTCTCTAACCTCATTTCTCACCACTCATTACTTTGCTCATTTATATCTTTCAGCTCTGCAAATCTCTTTGCCCTGTCTCAATTCTGGGTCTCGGCGAAGCCTGATCATTCTGCCTTTTGGGTCTCAGCTTACGTGCCACTTGCTCTCGAACATTTTTTATTAAATACTCTCCTTTTTCACACATTTGGGTTAGAACCCCCCCTACCCCTGTGTGCCTGTTTATTTTATACTGCTTACTGTGTGCCAGGCACCATTCTAAGTACTACTTTATAAAATTAACTCACTCAATTTTCACAACAACCATATGATGCAGATACTTTGATTATTCTCATTGTATAATTGATAAAATTGAGGCACAGAGAAGCTAAGTAACTTTCCCAAAGTTGCACAGCTTGTTGTGGAGCCTGGATTTAAACTCAGATAATATGGCGCTAATGTTTATGCTAACTACTATGTTTTGCTGCCTGAAATTGCTTAACACATCATAGCACTTATTATACTATATTATAATTGACTCTTTAATTATATCTCCATGTGACTTTTAGCTCATTGAAGGTAGGGATTATGTCTGGCTTGTTCATTGTTGTGTTCCCAGCATGAAGCATAGCCCATAGTGCTTTAATTAAAAAAAAAAAAAAATCAATGAATGAACAAACCAGTTAATTAATTAAGATACAGATATGTGAGATGTATTATACAAGAAGAGAGTTATTGGGTTTCTAACTAGTAGAAAGACAATTCTCTGATTAATGACTTGTTATTATGTTAAAAGTTCTCTAATGTGCAGGCTACATTTTTCCTGAGAGATTATGTTCTGGTAATGTGCCAAATACATGGTAGATGACTAATAATTCTTGCTTAGTTTTTTAAAATTTTTTAATTTGAACTAAGGTATGACTTATAAAAATTACAAAAATAGTGCAAAGAATTTCCATATCCTCTTTACCTAACTTCCCTAAATGTTAACATATTATATAACCAAGGTATAATGATAAAACTGGGAAATTAACATTCTACTCAATTAATTATAGACAACATTCAATTTTCATTACCTGTCCCAATAATATATATTTTTTAATTTTTAAAATTTTTATTTATTTATTTTTTGTAGAGATGTAGGGGTCTTGCTATGTTGTTCAGGCTGGTCTCAAACTCCTGGCCTCAAGTGATCTCCCACCTTGGCCTTCCAAAGTGTTAGGATTACCGGCGTGAGCCACTGCACTCAGCCCCGATAATGTTCTTTTTATGATTCATAATCCAAATCAGGATTACACATTGCATTTATTTATTAGCCTTTTTTAAACTGGGACAATGTCTCAGGTTTTTTTTTTTTTTTTTTTTTAATCTTTCACAACCTTGATATTCTTAAAGAGCACTGGTCAGTTATTTTGTAGAATATCCCTCCATTTGGGTATATCTGCATTTCCTCATGATTAAATTCAAATTATACATTTTTGATGAGGATACGACATGAGTGATGCCATGTCCTCCTCAGTGTATCCTATCAGGAGACACATGATGTCAACGTTTCATTACTGATCACATTAACTTTGATCACTGGGTTAAGGCTGTATCTGCCAGGTTTCTTCATTGTGAAGTCATTACATTTCTCACTGTAATTAATATTGTGGAGAGATACTTTGAGACTATGTAAATATCATGTTTCTGGTCATATTTTCACCCATGAATTTTAGCATCTATTGATATTTCCTTGAAATAATTTTTACTGTGATGTTTGCAATTGGTGAATTTCTATTTCCATCATTCCTTCTCCATTTATTAATCAGAATACAACAGTAAGAGAGAACTTTACCTTTGTCCTCATTTATTTATTCAATTTTTTATTTACATAAGTATGGACTTATGGATATTGGTTTTAGTCTGTGGGTTATAATTCATTATTATCATTTTAAAATTTTGTTGTTCAAATTGTCTCAGATCTAGGAACCCCATCGAGTTGGCTCGTGTCATTTTAATATGTCACTTTTTAAAGCACTTCCTTACTCACAAGCACCACAAGATGCCCCAAGTTCACTCTGTACTTTCCCTGCCCCAGCCATGTCGTAAACCATCTCTTTAAGTAGACCTAGTACCGTTTTATTGGAGAATAATATTTAGAAGAAAGTTCCGGGCACTAGCTGCTATTGCCACTGAGGTGTCATTGTTTCTTCACACAGAAGGCGGGTCTAGGTAAGATATGCATCTGTACCCTTACTCATGTCTTTACTTATTTCTCTCTCTCTCTCTCTTAAAAACCATAACTTTATAGTGAAACGTCCGATTTCATTCCAACTTTCAGGGTTCATTCTATCTTTTCCCTTTCTTATTTGTAATTTCTTTCCCTGACAGTAAAAAAACCTGATGCTTATTGTCCACAATATATTTACTTACTTGCTCGACCTTAGATTACACATAAAGCAGTTTCAGGATTTCTAAGCTATAGCCTAGTGAAAAACAAATTTACTAAACAGAGCACAATATTTTGTACTGTTTACCTTTAAAGTACATGGTTAAATAATAGTCCAAAGTTACTTAATTCTTTTTTCCCTGCCTCTTTGTAATAAATTCAATGCATGTTTTTAAAAGTGAATAGTATTTGTAAAAATATATTGAAAAACACCATGTATATGGAACTGTTTCTTTCTCTCCCCAAGTCACCCAGAAGGCTTGGAGAAGTACCCCCAGGCTGAGTACTCCAGAGCCTTCAGGGAGGTTAGAACTCCACCTCCACCTCCCCTACTTTTTTCACCAAATGTCTTCGTCTGTTTCTGTATCACCTCTTTCTTTAGTTCTCTGGGGAGAAATTCTCACAAGTGCTTTAAAAGTCCTGAGCTTCAATCCATCCCACCTCCACTGAACTTCCCACTGCTTTGCCCCAGGCCACATAAAACCTTTTGCTGCCCTTAACACCGCCTTTGTCCCTGAGTAGTTTTCTATGCCAACCATCACCCTGCCTGAACCAAACATCTGCACTCCAATCCCCTTTCCTTTTCGCTTGTGCTGAGGCCACCAGGTGGCGCTTCAGAGTCTACTGCAGCCCCATTTTAAAAGTCAACTGCTTGGGTTAGGTTGACTTTAGGAAGCAATGCATTCTTGAGAAGAGAAGGTTGCCTTTTTAACTTAGTTAAGAAATGTTTTGCCATTTAGGTCCTCAGCTCAGCTGTAAGTAAAATGAAAACAAAAAAAAAAAGGCACATTTTAGCGTCGGTACTCTTCTTTGTCTAGAAATCTCGGGCTCCTTCCCTTTCTTTGATGAAAACTTTTCTCAAGGAAAAACACACAAATTTGCTGACAGCCATAATGGGTTTACCTGCTTCCACAGTAAGAGTGACTGAGCTCCTTGGTCTCCCAGCCTCTCTGCCAAAGAAGCTTGGACACGACATCAAGAGGTAGAAATTCAGGTAGAAACCCCACCACGAACTCTCATTGCTTCCTTGAGGGGTCATTCAGCTTTTGGGGACTTTCATTTTCCTATGTGTAAAACAAAGGGATGGAACTCCATAGTCTGAAACACAAATCCCTCAGATGCCAAGTGGATGCCATACATCTATTAAGGGGCTGAAGAGTGGTTTAAGACAACGGGCATTGTAGTTACTAAGCTAGAATTGGAAAGTGCATGCTCTACTAAATAAATTTGAATTTAAACTTTTAGGAAACATTGAGGATTCCAAATAAAATACCTCTGGATATTGAATATGTCCAGAAAGCCACTAGTTTGCAGTTCTTAAGACTAGAGAATCTTTATTTCTGATATTTCTTCTAGGTCTGAGGTTCTTTTTGTTTTTGTTTTTGTTTCAGAATATTATGGGGGTACAAACGCTTTGGTTACATATATTGCCTTTGCATCAGCCAAGTCAGAGCTACAAGCATGCCCAACCCCCAGACATGGCACACTACTCATTAGGTGTGAATTTACCTATCCCCCCGCCACCTGCCTGACACACTACAAATGTTACTTCCACATGTACACATGAGTGTTGATCAGTTAGTACCAATTTGATGGTGAGTACATGTGGTGCTTGTTTTTCCATTCTTGTGATACTTCACTTAGTAGAATAGGCTCCGGCTCTATCCAGGCTAATACAAGAAGTGCTAGTTCACCATTTCTTTTTGTGGCTGAGTAGTACTCCATGGTATACATATACCAATTTTATTAATCCATTCATGGTCTGAGGTTCCTCGAATACTCTGTAATTTGCTCATGCCTTTCTATCTGCTTGGAATATTAGCCACTGCCATCACCTTTGCATATCTTAATCCTAATTCCTTCTTATAAAACCCATTCACCTGCCACCTACCGCTGGAATTTTCTCTTGATTTTACTTCCTCTAAATTAAAAAACATTTTCTCTCTCCTCTAAATTCTTCTAGCACTCTAATACACCCTGTTTGGGGCCCTTCTTGCTTTTTCTACCATGTTATTTATGTGATGGTCATCAGCCTTTCCCTATATATACATCTTTAAGTTCCTTGAAGGCAGAATCCACATCTAATTGAGTTTTGCATCTCCACCATCTTGAAAATTCGTCAGCAAATATTTCCTGAGTGCTTACTCTGTGTCAGACCATGGTTTTGGGTACTATACTCTGCACACAGTAGTGGGATTCAATAAATTCTTACTGATTAATGGTGTTCAATGGCCATCCAATGATGAAAATGAAAAAGACAGAAAAGACAGAAGTGTTAGTGAAGGTGTGGAGCAACTGGAGATCTCGTATGCTGCTGGGCCCCATAATCTTTTCCTTCTAGTGTATTCTCATCGTCATTTTACATTGCATGACAAGAGGGATTTTGCAGATGTAAGTAAGGTTACTAATCAGTTGACCTCCAAATAGGGAGATTATCTGAGTGGGCTCAGTCTAATCCTACGAACCCTTTAGAAGGTGAGAGTTTTCTAAAGCTGGTGGCAGAAGAGAAAGTCAGAGGGATTCAAAGCTTGATGCACTGTAGCTGATTTAACAAAAGAGGGAGCCACTGGGCCTGAGAGTGGCTTCCAGAACCTGAGAGCAGCCCTCAGTAATAGCTGGAAAGAATATGGGGAGCTCAGTCCTATATAACGGCAAGGAACAATGCTGCTGGTGACCTAAATGGGTTTGGAAGCAGAATCTGCCCCAGGGCCCCTGGGTAAGAACCCAGATCAGCTGATGTCTTGATTTTGGCCTTGGAAGACCCCAAGCAGAGAACCTAGTTGAGCCTGCCTAGACTTTTGACTAACAGAACTGTGAGATAACAAATGGGTGATGTTTTAACCTACTAAGTTTGTGGTAATTTGTTATGAAGCAATTAAAAGCTAATACAGATACTCAGGCAGCTCTGTGGAGAGATGCACAGGGAGAGGAACTGAGGCATCCAGCTAAAAGCCAGCACCCACTTGCCAGCTTCATGATAAGCCACCTTGCGAATGTGGATCTTCCGGCCCCGGGCAAGCCTTCGGATGACTGCAGCCCTACTGACATTTTTTTTTTTTTTTTTTTGAGTCAGAGTCTCACTCTGTTGCCCAGACTAGAGTGCTGTGGCATCAGCCTAGTTCACAGCAACCTCAAACTCCTGGGCTCAAGCAATCCTCCTGCCTCAGCCTCTGAGTTGCTGGGACTACAGGCACGCACCACCATGCCCAGCTAATTTTTTCTAAATATTTTTAGTTGGCCAATTAATTTCTTTCTATTTTTAGTAGAGACGGGGTCTCGCTCTTGCTCAGGCTGGTCTCAAACTCCTGACATTGAGTGATCCGCCAGCCTCGGCCTCTCACAGTGCTAGGATTACAGGCGTGAGCCACCGCGCCCGGCCAACCTGCTGACATCTTGACCACCACTTCATGAGGAGTTCTGAGCCAGAAACAGCCAACCAAGCTGCTTCAGAATTCCTGACTCACACAAATCATGAGAGTTAATCATTGATTATCAGTGTTGCAAGCCACTAAGTTTTGGGGTAAGCTGTTACTTAGCAATAGATCACGAATACAGTAAGTGCTCAGTAAATGTTTATAGATTGATGGCCACCCTAGGGCATTATAACCAAGTAGAAGAATTTTGGGCACCTTTGATATCTGGTATCCCGGAATTCAAACCATGTAGGCAGCTTAATCTCACTGAAGCAGGTCCTTTACCCAACTACCCTGCCCTCCTGCCTCAATCCCTAGTTGGGGTTCCTGCCTTGGATTTTCAGGGTCTAGACTTGCCTGAGTTGCTCTGAAAATGCTTAAGAGTGAACTAAGCTTCCTTAGGATGTAAATGAGAGAAAAGTGTATTTCTAAAATGAAACACAACATTTTTACTTCACAAGAGTATTTTTTTTTCTTGTTTTTTGGACTGCAATCATCTGGCACAAGAGTATTGTTAATTAAGCAATCTTAGTATGAACACAAAACACTATACAGTCACTAAAAAGAGAGAAAAGTTCTCTATATAAACATGTGGAACACTGACCAAGATTGTTAATAGTAACAGACAACAGGACTGGGCGCGGCGCGGTGGCTCGTGCCTATAATCCTAGCACTCTGGAAGGACGAGGTGGGAGGGTTGCTTGAGGTCAGGAGTTCGAGAACAGCCTGAGCAAGAGGGAGACCCCTTCTCTACTAAAAATAGGAAAAAAAAATGGCCAGGCATGGTGGCATGTGCATGTAGTCCCAGCTGCTCTGGAGGCTGAGGCAGGAGGGTTGCATGAGCCCGGGAGATTGAGGGTGCAGTGAGCTATGATGATGCCACTGCACTTTAACTAGGGCAACAGAGTAACACTCTGTCTCAAAAATATATATAAAATAAAATAACAGATAATAGATATATTTTTAAATGAAAAGAGCAAGGTTTAGAGCAATGTACATTTGGTTATCACTTTGTTATGAAAAAGATATTTATAAATATATATATTCTATGGGCATAGAATATCTCTGGTAATAAAGGTTGCCTTTTGATTTTAGCCTTTAATTCCTCTTGTGATGTGAAGAAAAAAATAAAGAGAGAAATATAAAGAATTAAAAAATTAAAATTTAAATAATATAAAAAATAAATTGCTTTTTGAGATGAGAATTGGATGCTTGGGACAGGGGTAGGAGGGAGACTTCTTTTTACTGTATAGCTTTTTGTACCTTTGAATTTGGAACCCTGTGCAAGTATTATCTGTTAAAAATAAACTTCTTCCTTGGATAGAGCTAATAAGAGCTCATCAATTTTCTGCTTTCCTACTCCTTTCCCTTAACACATTCACACACAGCTAGACACACATCTTCTTTTCACAAGATGCTTGAACGTGCAGCCAGATACTCTCTTTGCAACAGCGCCAGGATGCACATGCATACAAAGGCAATGGTGCACCTGCTGCACTCACAGACATCCCCGTGCGTGTGCTAACAAGCATGCAATCTTGTACGTGTGTGCATATTTACATAGGTGCCTTTGACCCGGCCCCTCACCCTCTACCTTCACCTGTGCCTGCTTCGTGTGTGTATGTGTGTATGTGTGTGCACACCTGGGTGGATGCCCCTAATTACAGGGTGAAATAGGTTAAAAGTATCCTATTCAGAAGCACTAAATGGGCCTAATTACAGGTGACTGTAAAACTCTAATTAGGAGAGGACTCATTAGTCGCTAAAAAAGGGAGGAGAATGCAGACCTAAAATTAAAAGACCTGAATGACAAATGCAGCCTCCTCAGACAGTTGAGAAAAAGGGGCTTAATTGCTCTTTGATGAAACTGGGGTGGGGGAAGACAGGAAGGAGGGGAGGCCAATAATCAAAGAAGGGGACTCCTGCAGATAAGACCTACCCCGGGGGAGCACTGTCCCCCACCCAGCTACTCCCTGGAGGCCACTTATCTGAAAACAGTCACTTGCCTTCCACTGCAGGCAAGACGAAGAAGGAACTTGTCACTCACACTCTTCTCTCTCCTTCCTCCACTCTCCAAGTTCCCTTTTGTGCTCTCTCAGGAATCTCAGGTCCTTGGTCCCTTCCTGCCTATCAAAATCCATTCTCTGGGGGCCTGTAAGAATGCCCGCGTGGACAGGACACACACTGTTATCCTTGCCCAACCACTCACGAGTTGGGTGACCTACACAAGCGAACCTGTTTCCTCAATTACACACTGGACTGAGACATCTACCTTATAGAGTTGTGAAGATGAACACAATGGTACAGGAGAAAGTGCTTTGTAAACTATGAGTTCCTGCATAAATATTAGCAATTAGGGACCAGATCCTCCAGACCAGATTGGATGTTCCTGGAGGACAAGTGTCATGTCCCCATCCTCTTTGCTTTCAGATTCCCGCCTCGATTACCTCATAGGGTGGAATTGAAGAGTCACTGTCACTGTGCGATAAATGGCAGACCATAACTCATAGATTCGCTCTCCCCTGGTGTGAACAGAAAGACAAAACCTTTGGCAATGGGATGAAGCTAAATTAATGCTAATTGAATACTAATCCTAATTAATACTAATTCTAATATTTATTGACATTTACTGTGTGGCAGGCACCATCCTAAGCAATTTGTATGTATTTAGTGTGGATCAGAAAACAATACCTCAAAATGAAGGCCTCAGTAGCAAAATTTCTCTGACCTTTTCTTGTCCTGCCTCTCAATCCCATTCCTCCCTGAAGCTAACCACAGAAACTAGAATCCTTCTTCCCTAAGGTGGGTCATAACAGCCAGAAACCCTTTTCCCAAAAGCCAGCCATAAAAGTAATTCTCTTGCCTACCTTGTATTACGGTAAAACCCCCATTCCAGAGAGGGCCCTGCCCCACACCCGGAAGGAAGGAATGCTGCCCAGAGATGCCAGGAAGATTCTAGACACACAGAGCTAGCTGGGTTTCCCCACTCAGTCTATTAGGACTAGATCATACCCTTTTTGTCCAATCATATTTCCACATGGTTGTCCATACTTTGTTGAACCTTAGCGTACAAACGGACAATTTCACCTGTATCTTTGAGTTTTCATTCTAAAGGCTCCCGTATTTATTAAAATAAATGTGTACCCTTTTCCTCCTATTAATCTGCCTTATGTCAGTGATTGTTCAGTGAATCTTTACAGACACACAGGCCTTTGCTCTCTACAGTTTAGCAAAACTTTGGGCAGCCAGGGGCTTTTGATCCCTTCGTATTCATGCATTTGATCCTCGCAGTGTCCTTAAGGGGGGTATATTATCAGCATCATCTCTATTTTAAAGATGAGGAAATCGAGTCTCAGGTTAAGGGACTCACCCCAAGCTACACTGCTAGTGAGTAGGGGGGCAGAGCTTGAACCAAGCCCACACTCCAACTATGTAAAGCACAGCCAGCAGGTGGTGAATAACATTTGGGTTTTGGAGCCTTTTCAATGCCCTTGAATTATAGTTAAAGCTAACATTTCTTAAATGCTTATAATATACCAGGCACTATGCTGAGATTTTTACATATATTACCTCCTTTAATCCTTCCAACAATCCTATGAAATAGGTGCTATTATTTCCCTCACTTTACAGATGAAGAAGCAGGGGCCCAGAGAAGTAAAATAAATCACCCAAGATCATAGTGAGAGATGAATGTAAAGCTAAAATTGGAATCTTTATAGTCTGACTCAGAGCCTACATCCTGACCCACATACTATTTTGCAGTCACTTTTCATAAGCAGCTGCTTATGAAAGCTTTGTTGAAGCTTTAAGACTGGTTATATGTGGTCCAGTTAGTCTGTTTCTGGAAGAAGAAGAGAGATGTCTGCAGGGGGAGGGCTGCCGTGACCCGGGTGCGAGGGGCAGAGAAAGGACTGAGCTCGCCATGGTGCCTGACAGAAGAAGAGAGCAGGAAAGAGGAAAGGCCATGACAATTACAGATTGTCTTTTGAAGGCACAGAATTTTGCTAGTTGCTTTGTGGTTCAGAGATGAATATAGGACCCCAAAGAGCCTGTGGCATAGAGGTGGTGCAAAACTCACCCTCAAATGGTTATACTATGAAGCTCACATGTTCACAAAAGGTGCAGTGGGCTTTGGCAATTCATCGAGGAGAGACATACATATGGTGGGTGGAATCAGAAAAAACATGGGCATGGAAGGATTTGACATGGGTCTTGACAGGAGGAGAGGAAATCAGTAAATGAAGATGGCCGAGAAGGGCTTTCCAGGAGCTATAGTTGGAAAGACCTAAACTTATCCGTTTTGCAACCACCCCACATTTGAAAGATTTTGCCTATTGAAGTAGATTTATTAAGTAATCTATTTACACACACACACGCACACACACACACACACACACATATATATATATATTTTTTGAGACAGGGTCTTGCTCTGTCGCCTAGACTAGAGTATAGTGGCATGATCACAGCTCACTGCAACCTCCAACTCCTGGGCTGAAGTGATCTTCTTGGCGCAGCCTCCTGAGTAGCTGGGACTACAGGCATGTGCCACTATGCCTGGCTCATTTTTTAATTTTTTTTAGAGACTGGGTCTCACTATGTTGCCCAGGCTGGTCTTGAACTCCTGACCTCAAGCTACCCTCCCACCTCAGCTTCCCAAAGTGCTGGGATTACAGGCATGAGCCACCACATCCATCCTCCTATTTATAATGAAAGACAACAAAACTGTTGATCAAAGTTCCTGACCATCATGCATTGACCAATATTCATTTGACAAACAGGTATTTAGTACTTGCTATCTGTATGGTCCATTGCCCAGTGTTTGAAATACATTAATAATATATTGATAAATAAGATACTGCCTCTTCTTTCAAGGAACTTTCTGAGTTTTCCAGTTGAAACCAAAGAAACTAGACTTTTCTGTTTAGCACTATCTCGGGTAGATAAATGTACATCTGTTAAACAAGTACCCTTTTTTAAAAAGAACTAAAAAAAAAAAAGACAAAAATAAAGAAAGAAAAAAATGTACATCTGTTATTAGGCTTTTTGTAATATTTGAAAAAATTACTCATTGAGAGACAACTACGTGCTAGACATGCACTGGGCACTTTATAAAAAAAATACTCGCTGATTTGCTTCAGGTCTCTCCTCCACCTTCACAGGAAGGCCAGCTCCATGTTCTGTCCATTGCTGCATCTCTAGGGCCTACAGATAGTCTGCCACATAATAGGTGCTCAACAAATACTTGTTGAATCAACCAAATGAATTATTTCTAATCTCTCAACAGTCCTGCATGGTAGATGTGATTACTTTGCTTTTACTGATGAGGAAACTAAGACTCAGAGAGATTGAATAACTTGCCCAAGTTCTTGCAACTCTTAAGTGACAGGGCAGAGGTTTAAATCCTAGATCTGTCTGACTTTAAGGGTGTTCCTCCTATTATACTATTTCACCAGAGATGCCTAGAGCCAGGAACAGGACACTAGATTGAAATACTCTGAGACAAGATGTGAGTATGCAAAGGTGTGTTCGGGAAGGGGGTATGGTCAGGCTGCACGCATCAGAGGGAGAGAGGGGATTGAAGCTGCATGGCATGCTAGTGTGGAAGGCCCAGTATGCCAGCCTGAGGACTTTGAATTTGGAAAGTAATGCATAATTCAAAAATTTTTGCTTGATTGGAATTGTGTTTGAGCAAAATTAATTTAGCAGCAGTGTATAGAGTGACTTGGAGTTCAGAGATATGGGACCAGTGTCATTAACTCCTCAGCTGAGATAACCAGTCATTAATTGAGGTGGTAACAATAAGATTGGAAAGGAGGGATGATGTCAGGAGCAGACTTAAAGGCCCAGGTCAGGGAGCCAAGTCAAAGTTCAGAGATGGCTCTGCAGTGACAGGCAGGGGAGGCTGCTCCCCTGATGGTTTCCTTCCTCTTTCTAGAGTTGCCCCCAGGTGGGTGGCAGCTTCCACTGAAGGATCGCAACTTTAAACTAGTCATCTTCTTGGCAGACCCGCTAGCCGGTCATTTCTTTAGCAAATATTTGTGGAGCACTTAGTATTATATGCTCACAGCATCAGCATCACCACATTTTTTGCACTTAGTTCAATAAAGTGCATTAAGCACATACTGTGTTAGGGGTTGGAGATACAAGAACAGAGGTGCGGGACCCTGTCAGGCTTCCTACTTCAATCTCTATGTGACCTCTGCCTTTCAATTTCTTCAGCCATAAAATGGGAATAATAATTGCACCTATCTTACAGGATTGCTGTGCGGATTAAATGAGTTAATATAGGTAAAGCAAATAGAACAGTGCCTGGCATGTCGTAAGTGATTGGTAAGTGTTTGCTAATGTTATGTATGTGACAAAGTCCTTCTCTGCAAGGACACAATCATGTAGCCGGGTTCATGCAGTCCAGCATGACGCTGCAATAGTAGATGTACACACAAGGGACAGAAAGTGTCCTAAAGGGGAGTGATTCTTCAGATACCTTTTCTACTGTTCAACCCGATCTCCTCCCACTGAAAGCCAAGCTCTTTTCACAGTTTCCATGGCTAGTGTTTCATCCTCATTCCTCTCCCCAAACGCCTTGGTGAGAAAATGACCATTAAATCTACCCAAGCCTCCATGAACTACCTTGGACTTCCTGGGAGTGTGCAAAAGGTAGAGCCCACATGCAATTTTGGAGGTGACCTTTATCCTCTTCTAGCTCAGCAAACCTGCCAGGAATTAAATCTTTGCCTGAGACAAATGAGATTATATTCCCTTTGGAAAGGAAAAAAAAAGACAATCTCCACTCTCCCTGGACTCAGATATTCATTTGCCCTATCACCTGCAAGGCAGATGAGCCTCAGAGATGCCCTCTTTCTTGTTCACTTAGGGGTGAAAAATTACCAGCAAGAAACCAATTAGCATCCTCTACGAGCAGGTCCCACGCCTTCTGGAGCCAATTCTTTTGCTCCATCTTCTGCACATAAGCAGCATCTGCTTTGGGATCTTGTCCTAATTGAGTCCAACCTGTGCTGTTATCATTTGTTCTTCATAGCCCCAAGAGAGAAGAGTAAGGGAGGGAGGGCAGGGGCTTTGTGTTCCTTTGTCTGTAGCCTAGAGGAAGGCAATTGAGAGGGCCACTGGCCCATGGAATCAGAGGTCAACGAAGGAGGAACTACCTGGACAGAGTGGCTGATTTACAGGGAATAAAAAACAACAAAATGGGCCGGTGCAGTGGCTCATGCCTGTAATCCTAGCACTTGAGAGGCCGAGGCGGGAGGATGGC
>VBSM01001265.1:77442230-77488513 GCA_008086735.1 Cheirogaleus medius | reverse complement strand
TGAACGTACACACTGCAACTACAGAGATAAAAGCTGTAAAAGTAAAAGCTTTTGAAGGCGACACTCGGCTGTGCGCCTTCATATCACGGCTGTCAGCTATAGTCGACGCTGGGCTGTGCGCGTTCATCTGTGGCTGTCGACTATAGTCGACACCGGTACTGAAGTGGTTAAGTGTAAGAAACTAAAAAGCTGATAGGAAACTATGAGTCCCTGGGTGTGACTTGTTGCCTGCGAGCTTTCCTTTGTGATAACATAGTTGGGTTCTTTAGTTGGAGAACTTCTGAAATCAGGACTTTTAGGTCTTTTCTTTTAGGCTGGTCAGATTCCCCAGAGAAGAATTTTCTAAATTCCTGCTTGTGGAATGAAGTTTCAACTTTCCGGAAGCCAAGTGGAAGAAGAAGACCAGAGGTCCCTGCATTTCCAACACACATATTCACTATGGACTCTTTTTCAGTATAGTGTCTCATCCACAGAGCCAGTTGTCCCTCACTCCAGAGACACTGGGGCAGTGGAGGGGCTGTGCTTGGCTGCGTGGAAACAGGGGAATGACTTTGCAGGCTTTCATCCAGCCCCTCATCTCCATTCACTCCTACTCCCAGAGCTCACCGACACCACCAATTCCTGAGCATTTTGCAGATCAGATGGATTCTTGGCTTTCTTCTTTGCTAGCTTAGAATTTAGTATTTTTGGAGTCTGACAATTTTTTTTAAACAAGTCATTCGTATGCTTTCCAGTTTCCAAAATGTTGTTACTATTTTCCCTCCTCCTGTTCTCTCTGTTCTTATATTGTTTAGGCTTTTTAAAGCCTTTTACTGTGATTTTAGTGAGGACTTATCAAGGGAATGAAGTAGATGTGCATGTGTGTGCGTGTGTGTCTGCCTGTGTGCATTCAGTCTACTATATTTATCCAGAGGCGTCACAATTTTAATTTTTTCTTTCTTTCTTTCTTTTTTTTTTTGAGACTGCCACCCCTGCTAGAGTGCAGTAGAGATCCTCTTGCCTCAGCCTCCCACAGCTGGAACTACAGGTGTGCGCCACCATGCCCAGCTAATTTTTCTATTTTTTGTAGAGACAGGGTCTCTCTCTTGCTCAGGCTGGTCTCGAACTCCTGACCTCAGGCGATCCTCCTGCCTCGGAGTCCCAGAGTGCTAGGGTTACAGGTGTGAGCCACTGCACCCGGCCTAGGATTTGAATTGAATGTCATTTTATTTTGGTTTTTACACTGAGTGATAGAGGTGTTGACCTTTTATCTTGATATTCCTTTTATGTAACTGAATTGTTGAGGGCCAGCATTGCATTATCACTAGAACAGATTAAAAGGCTCATTTCCTTGCCAAAGCACAGAATAGCCCAATATACCTCGTATTAAGTGATACAGGGATCTACCAGATTGAGAGCATTGGAAGTTAGAGTAAGCCCCTCGGAATCTTTGTCCGTGGAAGGTCCTGGATAGTTCCACAAGATATTCTCAGAAATATCAAGGGGAGGGAATTTATGTTATTTCACGTTCTTTGGTCTCAGATTAATTTCAAACCTAGATCCCTAACTGACAGGAGAGGAGAGAAACAGGAAGGATACACAGGGTAAGCGAGGCAGAGATGCAGACACGCACATAGACACACACAGACACACGCATATACACGCTTCTAAAGAGAATGATGCAAATAGGACAGGGAGAATTGGGAGGTGATCAATTAAGACATTAAGTGTTTTGTGACACATGGACGCATCTGCATTTTGCCCTGAGAAGAAGGGCCATCAGCTCATTTTCAGAGGGCGGCTGCCTTCTGCAGCTCACTGCTCAGATCAAAGCAAAACTGTCTGCTTGCACTTTCCAATCAGAATAGGGATGCTAATTTATCCTCCTTAATGTGTGATGGTAAGAGACTCCTTCAATTAACTGAATTCTATGGCCAGCAAAATAAAAGGTATACAAAGAGGCGCAGGCTGGAAGAGCCGAAATTCTCATTAAATCAAAAGGTCCAGTATTCATTACCTCGTGCATCTGAGGCTAAACACTAAATATGGGGATCATCAAAGGAGGTTTAATGGGTTAAATTGAGAATATAATCTAATTAAAATATTAGACATGGTTAAATAGTTCTTTGATATTCATCTGAAGGTTTCATTAAAAATAGGTGCTTGAGGTTTGTATCATAGGAGATTATCAATTTTAAGTAGAGACAACAAATTTAGGGACCTCATCAGCACTACTTCAAAGTGTCACCATTGTGTGGAAGCAGGGAAAATGGGAAAAGACATCACTGCCAGGTGACAGGGCCACGATATGATATGAGACAGGGCCAACCAGGCTTCCTGACAGTGATTTTGATAGTTGTTTGATGGTAAAAAAAAGAAAGCGTAAGATTAATTTGGGAGATGATTTGCCATTGAGGAAAGGGTACAATGTAGAGATCTTCATTGGTTTTACTCGGTATGTTCTCAACTTGCTACCTCTGTGTTGCCAGCTTCCCAAAGGATGGCCGATCAGACTTTCTGGGTTTTAAATTTCTGACAGTTATTCCCCCTAGTGTCACATTGGCAACGTAGGGATACCTATTAGTTAAACATCTCTTGCAAAAGCTTGACACCCTAGTGTACCCTGAGAAGCCAGTTTGGCAGCCCCCATATTGGGGCTGGTCTCTACAAGCTGCCAATTCAGTAAAGGGTATTTTTGAAATCTTATCAGAAATTTCACTAAATACAGTTGCCTGGAATGCTCACATCATTGTAATCCTCTCAACCTGTTAGAGCTATTTAATAGCGAAGACCATTTATTCAGCTTATTGAAAATTAATTACTTACATTATCCAGGTTTGCAAGGGGGAAATGAAAAGGCAGTGGAGAGGCAGCAAGGGAGATAAACCCTGTTCACCAAATTTTTTCTTACTCTCTTCATATTTTCCAAAGAGCCCCTCTGTTGAGGGCTAGAGAGAGCTGAAAAATCTATTCATTTTGCCTCTTATTGTATCCAGCAATGTGTTGTTTTCATAATATTTTGGAAATGTCTCAGCTTTCCAGTTATTTTACTGAGCCAAAATTAAGTAACCATACATGAAAAATGGGAATATTTTGGACTGGGGAGTAATTTAGGGAATGAGATGAATGAATGAATGAATGCATAAATAAATGAAAAGTCTGCCATCCAAAACCTTTTGCTTTTTACGGGCCAGGTAAATCTACTTAGGAAATTGGAACATTTTATGTTTTATCAGTCTCTTTGTGAGAAAGATGTGTGGTTTTGCTTAACGAAGCTATAGGGAGAGTGGGAACAAATACTGTACTAGTCTAGAAGGGTGAGGGGACAGTTTTGAATATCAGATTTTCAGCTACTCTGAGATCCTACTTCAGTGTATTTTAAAAAGTAGAATAAATATCGAAATATAATTTTTATTAGAATACATATCTTGCCTTTATTTTGCCTTTAGTATAGAGATATTATTTTGTCTGACAACATAGACAAATTCTTAAAATCATTGTTATAGGGATAGCGAGTACTATGGATAAGTGAAATCCACAGTCATTAACAAATCTCACTTGGTGTTATCGTTTTAAATCCTTTCCTTACTGAGAAAACAACTAAAGAGACAAGTGGAGTGTTTCTGTATCTTTCTGTCTCTGTTTTTACCCATTGGGAACAGAAATTATGAAAACGTGGTTAGCATTAGGGAGGAGAAGTCCTGTAGTCATCCTGTGAATACTTGACAGCTGGGTGAAATATGTATTATTCAAGTCTTATTATTTCTCCAAGAGGAAAAGGTAATCTTAAAAAAAAGGCATATTCAGGACAGCAACCCTGATTTTTCCTTAAGAACTTTACATTTTTAAATGTTACTTCTAATAGGATGGTAATATATATGTTTTGAAGAACATCTTGGCAGGGAATTAGCTAAACTTCAATTCATTTTCTGCTATTTTTCAATAAGTAATTAAAAAAGAATCCCCCTGAGTTGATCTAGTCTGCTATTGTAAGCCATTTGCTATCAACTCAAAGTTCTCAATTAGCTCCTGTGTTGTTATAATTACTGGACGTGTTTTCAAACAACTCCCAGTTAATAACTGTTGGGATGAAGAGTCATTTTCTCACTATAGACTAGACTGCGCACGTTCATGCTTGCTGTGATGTTTTGACAATGATTCATTAACCAATAATAAGGCCCCGATTGGAACCATTAGGCATCAGTGCCTTTGCTAGGCTTACCTTTTATTTTGTTTCTCAATATTGTCTTTTCTTGACTTGGTTTCTGGATACCTCCCAAGAGACTCCCTACTATACAAAACAATATCATGAAGACAGCTGTCATTAAATTCAGCTACTTGTAAAAAAGCTCCCTTTAAGAGGATGCTCTTGTTGGAAACTCAAGATGGACAAACACAATAAAAAAGAGGCTATAATAAGAGAGAATATATGGTTTAAAGGTCCTTTATTTGCACCAGCTCATAGAGATCAGGCAGCATAGGTACTATGTCTTTCAATGGCATGTATATAACATCTGGTCAAATGCAGGCCCTCCATCATTACATCATTCAAATTTGAAGTTCCTTGTTTTCTAATAGGCAGATTGTTTTTACTTCTTGGGTATTTGAAACAGAAATACTATAACATTGATCACTGATCAACTTGGGCCCATAAAGGATCAATATTGTTGTCATTAGTATAATTTACTCTAAAGAAGAAGAAAAAAGTGTTTGTCATTCACTGTTTCTGCAGAATCCTCCCCCACCACCCACCACCCACCCCGTCTTAGTATCATGGTAGGTTAGTGATATTCTGCTCTATCCTACTATTGTGAGGTGACTAGGGGTCAAATGAAGGGCCATTTTGGTCCATTCTTTGATTTGAACAGCAAACTTTCAGCAAATATGTTTTATTTCTTTAGTCAAAGTCATTTTAGATGCCACTTAGCACTATATAAAACATTTTGAAGTTCTAGATTCTTATGTCCTGGATGGTAAGGACTTACCTTGGGCTTATCACTTTTTTTTTTTTTTTTTTTTTTTTTTTTTTTTTTTTTTGAGACAGAGTCTTACTCTGTTGCCTGGGCTAGAGTGCCGTGGTTGTCAGCCTAGCTCACAGCAACCTCAAACTCCTGGGCTCAAGTGATCCTCCTGCCTCAGCCTTCCAAGTAGCTGGGACTACAGGCATGCGCCACCATGCCCAGCTAATTTTTTCTATATATTTTTAGTTGGCCAATTAATTTCTTTCTATTTTTAGTAGAGACGGGGTCTCGCTCTTGCTCAGGCTGGTTTCGAACTCCTGACCTTGAGTGATCCGCCCGCCTTAGCCTCCCAGAGTGCTAGGATTACAGGCTTGAGCCACCGTGCTCGGCTGGGCTTATCACTTAACCCTTCACCTAGCCTGCTTCAGCTAAGTGTGGGCCCTTGACAATATGTGTGAAAGTGTTTGAAGGATTTAATAATGCTCAGGCTAATATTAATAGAAAAACAGTTGCAAAGTTTTTGAAATGTTCTGGAAAAAAGAATAGTGCCTTTTTTATTGGTCAACATCTAAGTTCGTAGTTGCTACTACAACTTTATCAATGTAGTGAAGAAGTTGCCAGATTGTACATGTTAAAAAATTGTTAGGTACATAGTAATGCATATTTATAAAAGGTGAACTTGATGGAAATTCAGGTCCAAACTTGAAACTCATAGCAACTACATGCTCCTTGCCCGCAGAAAGAAACAAGAACAACCTCCTTCCATAGACAAATAATCAGTCTATTCTTGGTGTTGAAGGACAGTGGATTGATTCAGACCTGGCTACTCTCCCGTTACTTTCAGTAGGGCTGATGGACTTCAGAGTCACTTATCCTTTCTTGACTTCCATTTCCTTTTCTGAAAAATTGGCAGTGGAACAAGATAAACTCTTTTCAAGCTCTAAATTCTTTTAAGATACTCTAATAGAAATGGAATATTTAAAAATTTTACCTTGTTCCTTTAATATGAAAATATGATAAATGTCTCTATGTGCATTTAAGTTTAAATTTAAGGCCATTTAGGAAAAAATCAATGAAGGTTATTCATTCTATCTCATGTTTCTAGAAATGTCTTCACCATGTACCCTGAAGGAGCCTCTTCTTTTACAAATACATTTTAGGAGCAATGTGACCTGTGATTTTTTTTGAACTAATGCCTCATATATATTTTCCAAATACCAGTGAAACATATTTACCAATTTTCTATTTATCTTCAAATACTTATCTTTCCAGACTCCCAATTCTAACTGCTTCCAGTTTTAAGAGAAAGTTATGTATATGGAGCTTTTATACCACACCATGGTATATGTAAAATATATAGAACATAGGAGTAAATCTCCAAAGCTAATCCTTATACAACATGTATAAACAGATTTGTCCCAAATTGGTGTTAAAAATAGCCTTTTCTAGATAGGCTCATCTAAGAATGCAATGCCCATCTAATATAAAGAAGGAAGTAAAAATTAAATCTTCCAATCATTATTTTAAGACAGGGAATTTTTATGTTTCAAAAGATAAAAACATTAAACAATATTTATTAATATTCACAATCAGTAGTAAACTATAGAATGTTTTTGTCTTATTAGTGTTACTAGTAATTACTAGTATTACTATTATTAATTTTTGTTTTGAGCCAGGGTCTCACTCTGTTGCCCAGGCTAGAGTGCAGTGGCATCATAATAGCTCACTGTAACCTTGAATTCTTGGGCTGAAGGGATCCTCTTGTCTCAGCCTTCCAACTAGCTGGGACTACAGGCATGCCCCACCATGCTCAGCTAATTTTTAAATTTTTTTGTAGAGACAAGGTCTTGTTGTGTTGCCCAGGCTGGTCTCAAACTCCTGGCCTTAAGCAATCTTCCTGCCTAAGACTCTCAAGTTGTTGTTATTACAGGCATGAGCCACTGTTCCTGGTCCCTGTCTCATCTAATATTATTTTTGTGTGTGTGAAAACACATTTGACAACATTTTAAAATATTTGTGATGGCAAGATGCACACATTTATATACTTGGAGTAAGTAGCTTTGATAAAGTATGTCTCTCAAAGTTGCCTAAGTTGGGCATTTCTGGACTTCTTGGAGGATTTCTAATTAATGTCTTGATGGTCTGTTAGGACAACATTGGGATGTATTCTATTTGA
The DNA here is from genome assembly GCA_008086735.1 of Cheirogaleus medius. Classification (NCBI taxonomy): domain Eukaryota; kingdom Metazoa; phylum Chordata; class Mammalia; order Primates; family Cheirogaleidae; genus Cheirogaleus; species Cheirogaleus medius. The sequence goes on along the minus strand of VBSM01001265.1, from coordinate 77,481,397 downwards.
GTAGGTTCATCAGATGTACCTTCATTTTATTCAATTTCATATGAAAACCCTTTGCTAAACTTAGAGATTTTAGTAATTTTTTGAAGTGTTGTCTCGAAATTTACTGGTAATTAGTCCAAATGAGTTCATTTTAGGAGAAACTGAAGTGTTTATACTTTTTTTTTTCCTTATTAAGAAGATAAGAGAGAAACACAAGTAGATAAATTCATTTCTGGGTAATTTCAAGATTTTCACTATGCCAAGGGAGGATAAAGATAGTTTAAGAAATTGAAAGATCCAATATAAAACCAAAGGCTTTATTCTCTAGTTCTTATTCAAGCCCAAATTCTAATTGATTTGAAAATAAATAATTGAAAACTTTTTCTTCCTAGAAAGTAAAATATGGCACTAAAATCTGATCGGGCCCCATATTTTAAATCCTGCAAAAAGCAAACGTGGACTGCAGTTAGATGATGGTGATAGGAGTGACAGGCCATCACTCCCAATGCAGACAGGGTGGCTGGAGTTTCTTTTTTCCGTGTCCATTCCTGGAATGCTTTCGGTCTCCTCCCTAAGGCTGTCTATACAATGTGAAGGACTTTGAAAGCAGCCACAGCCTGTTTTTCCCTTTCGTGTCTGCTCTGCAGTATCTCCAGCAGTGAGATTTCAGGTAAACTTTCTTCTTTTCCAGCATAAGTTGGATTTTTTTTTTCCTTTGATGCTTGATCAGTGAGATTTGACGGTTTGGGTTTTGGAATGGTCTTAGCATATTCCAAAGCCTAAAAGCATAAAGATGACATATTATTTCAAATGAGAAGTGAGCCTAGATTCCTTAAATTACATCTAGTCTTGGGAAATGTTTCTTTATAATACAAATGGAGACTATTGCTAAAATAACGTACTAAAACATGGGTGAAAATGGAGATCAATGGAAAATGCAAATAATGCAATATAATGCACAGTTTCAACAAAATAATTTAGTCACAAAATAATGTGTTATGGCGGGGCTGGGGTGAGGTAGGGAAAGAGTTGAAGAATGATTCAACTCTGGCTGTTTTCTTCATAAAACTGAGTTTCTTTCAAGTGTTTGGAAATAGATTGTTTGTACGTTTAATCTAGCTTCTGGCAGTGTTATCAACGCCAAACATCTATTTATGGAGATATTAACAGACCTTTCTATCTAAAGAGGACTTGTCATAGCTTGAGGCCAACGACATCACTGCAGTTGATATAAATTGAGCCCCCATTATTACACCAGCTATTCTTGCTCTTAAGCTCTGAACAGTATTAGAGGCTGAAATTTCTTTCTTTATTATATCTATAGAAACCTACATGCTGAAAAAGGGCAGTCTTTTTTTATTTTCAGTGATGTCAGTTCTGAAAGGCATTACAATAAAAATGAGATCACTAAATATGATTTCTAAATTTGCCTTTATATCAGTTTTGTATTTTAATAAGAGTTTGTTGATAGCTGAAATGGGAATGGATAGTATACTTTAGGTCCTGTAAGGGGAAAAACATCTAAAACAGAAAGAAAATCTAGACTTTTCAGTGTATGTAGGTGAATTCTTTAGGAATTTCAAATTATAGATTTGTTGCCTTGAAGCTCTTCATGAAAAAATAATGGGTTGGAGAAAAAAGATAAAGTGGCACCATGGAAGCTCAATCAAGTGGATTGAGGTCATCAAGGTAGGAGGAAGAAAGGCAATAAATAGAAAAATGATGGTCTGTGAAAGAGAACACAAAGTACAAATTCCTAGAGGCACCAAAGGATCACTTGTTCCTCATGCAAAGGGTCCCATGTCCTTACTGGGACCGGACAGATCAATTGAGGCAGAGAGTTGCATTGCAAAGCCCTGTGTGTCCACAGTACATACTTCATTCACATCGTTACTGATGGTTGGATGCCATCTGAGAGAGAGAACATTCTGTATTTCGTGAAATCATTTTTCTTCAATAGAGGAACCTATATATTATGATCCCTATGGAAAAGTGTAGGGGAATAAACTTGAAAGAAACAAGGAAGGTCCTTTCTTTGACCTATGAACAGCAAGATGACAGTACTTTCCTTAAAAATTTATTTAATGATATAGAATGAAATTGATAGTTAATTGGGATCGCTAGTTTCTTCTCAGAAACTCCCTTATTAAATTTTTATGTGTGACAAACTTAAAATACTATACTTGGAAGAAAAGATGGGGAGACAATGAACTTCAGGAAAAAAAAAAAAAGCCAGCCTTACAGCATTGTGTGTGTGTGTGTGACCATTGCATCCATATCTGTGAGTGATGGTAGCTGCAGGAATGGCAGTAGCTAAAACACCTGTGTTACCAAAACGTGGAGGATATTTTTAAAGTTAAGAGATAATGAAATTTCATTTTAATTCTGATCGAAAATATAAATACCTTGATGTGAATTTCTTACCTTCTGCCGAGGGATGGAAGATTTATTTTCAATTTTTGCTGTTTGTGGTTTTGACAGAACAGATAGTGCCTTCATGTTGTACTCCTTAACTTGTTTTGCGTATTCCTTTTGCTGTATTAATTTTTGCATCTGTTCAGAGCAACAAAGTTAGGATGAATGACAGGTCATGGTAGTTTGCTCTCTATTTGGAGTCACACTGGTCTTAGTGAGCTGGGCGCATTGTTTCAGCAGCACAGGAGAAATGGGATTACCTCTCGTAAGGTGGCAGCGGTGGAATGGTTAAGTTAATGTTTCTCTTCAAAATAGTCTCTCTGTGAGGAGGGACATCACTGCAGTTGCACGCCCAGTGGTCCTTTAACAGTGGCTAAATCACATTCAGCCCCTTCTTTGTTGCATTTACCCAATTTATTTTCATTTTTGCTTCCAACTTTGAACTATACTCTCTTTTTATGCCTTGAGTGCAACTGCAGTTAAAACACATTAAATGAAGATCTCCTTTCACTAGAGGAAAGAGAATAAAGTGGATGCACTTTTCAGGGGTTGAAAAACTCTTACCCTAAGTGTCTTCTCTGTAGCCACTCTTCAAAATTATCAGGATAACTCTATCAGGAAAGACCAACAACCACATAACATACACATCTCTTTTCATGTCTACGTGTCCCACTTTTCTGTGCAGGCCTTCAAAACTAACTCAAAGACGGATACATATGACAACACGGGCTGAGCATTTTTATTATATGGTAAAAGGAGGGTGTGGGTCTCTATTACCAATGCTATTTCAAAAGAGTCTCTATTCAGAGTGAGGCATTTGAATTAGAGCTTAATTCTTGGGGTGCATCCTTATACAGTTTGCTAAAATATTAATAGATGGGCCAAGTCAAGCCTGGAAACACTATATGTACATTTCACTCACTTTGTCTCTGATGGACTCAAAGTCAGGTCCGAGGCCACCAAGCTTCACGTCTCTTTTCTGATACCCTTTCAGCTTGGAACTCTAAAAATACAACCAGAGAAACAGTTTCTTTTAAGGACGTGTGTGTCTCCCCCAGGTTGTCACAGCCACATAAGGTAAGAAGGAAAATGAAGAATGGAAGCGTGCGCGCATTGCCGGGGAATGGGCGCATTTCCTGACAATTCTTCCATTTTAATGGTAGCTATTGATAATAGTCTCTTTGGTGATTTGTAGCTGGTTAGCTAACATGTTTTGACTTTTCCACTTCTGCAATAAAGAAAATTGAAATTTTGAAAATTATAAATAAAAATGTTCAAGCTAGTGATGTGCTGTTTTGTTATTAAAATTTTTCACGTAACATACGTATTACCACTTTGCCACTGCTGCCGGACAGTTCGCTGAGCCAAATGACTACCCTGGAAGAAGCAATCTCAATGCATCAGAGAAGCACAGTGCTTAAAAAAGAGAGTACCTTGTCCAGCTATGTCATAGCATTGCCCATTAGAGATGCTACGTAAGAGAAAAGAAGGTAGCTTTAAAATTTTGCTATTGATTGGCTGATTGATTGGGGGGAAAAAGATGATTTTAAAGGAAAAACAAGTATAATCCATTTATAATATTCAAAAGAGAGAGTATCTAAGAGTCTTGGCAAGACCCACTAAGAAACACATTTTGTTTAGTCAGTGTGATTTTGGATATTTTGAAGGGCATACATCTGCCATGGGAGAGCTTAAGATAGTCCCCAAACTGCTGCTTTCAAAGTCAAAACTGAAGTTTAGACTTGCAGCTTCGCCTGGTGGGGAAACCAAATTCTTTTTTCTTCCAGTTTGTTAATTAATTGGGTTTTCTTTCTGGGAAGGGTAGGAAAGACAATACAAGAGAGATGGTTCTGATGGCAGTAATTATCTTAGTGTATCTAAGTTTATGCATAAAATGGAGAAGAACTAGCCATATTGACGAGGCAGCTGTTGTGTACTAACTATGGGTGATACTACCTGTCTGTATGTTAATGACAAGGCACAGAATTTTTATAAACTTTGGAAGCTCCTGTTAATTATTAATTCCTAAGATATACATCTAATTTGTCCTTTTTTTTTCTTTTTTGAGACAGGGTCTTGCTCTGTTGCTCAGGCTAGAGTGCAGTGGTGCACTCATAGGTCACTGTAACCTCAAATTCCTGGGCTAAAATGGTCCTCCCACCTCAGCCTCCTGAGCAGCTAGTCTACAGGTGCATGCCTCCACACCTCGCTTATTTTATTTTATTTTTTACTATTTTTTTGTGTGTAAAGATGGGGTCTCACTATGTTGCCCAGGCTGATCTTGAACTCCTGGGCTCAAGTGATTCTCCCACCTCAGTCTCCCAAAGTGCTGGGATTACAGGTGTGAGCTACTGTGCCTGGCCTAATTTGTCCTTTTCTAAGATAGATTGAGCAGAGATAGTCCAGGACTTAAAATAGGACATTTCATCATATTAGATATAATTACTGCATGTAACTCCCCAATCTTAAAAATGAAGCTGTGTATATACATTGTATCAACCATTACAAAACATGTCCTACTCATAATGGTCTGTTGACTACCCAGAGTCATCCCAATTAGCTTCTCCACTGTCGCCTCCTACTGTAGATATTTGAATGCTGAGTATTTGAATGCCACTGCAGATACTTGAAAAGCTTCTATTCAGGCTGGCACAGGCCCTTGCTGCTTCCTTCCCTTTTTTCTTGCTTCAGATGTGGATGTGATTGCTAGAGCTGAAGCCGCAGCTACAGCAGCAATTTTGTAGCCAGGAAAAAATATTGGCTCTGATTTTTTTTTTAATTGTCTCTTTCTCAGAGGTAAAGTTCTGATGTTTTGAGCTATGGAACCACCTGTGCCAGCAACCATTGACTTGTGGATTAATTGCAGGAGAGAAGAATGAACTCATATTTTGGAAATTGCTGCAAATGGCAATTGTTATTTGCAGCTGAAGCCAATGTTTCTAACATCTCAGTGCCTCGGTGTTGTTCATAACATTCATAAGGGCCAATATAATGTGCCTTATAGGTAATAGGTAATCCTGCATTGCAAGGATTAAAAGTTCTAGTCTAATAGAATTTGCTCCATTAGAATGTGAACAGTTATGGCTAAAACTCTTTCAGTGCATCTAATTCTAAAATGTGAGAGATTTTTTTCTTAAGGAAGTCTTTGGACTAAAATCATTAAAAAATTAATAACGTTAAAGTGTATGGAAGACATATTGTTCATTGAAGGGCATTTCAAAATCACAAATCCCCTTTAAGAAAACAGAAGTCATTACCCCTCAAGACTATAACTGCTTCCCATTCATTTTATCTGTCTGTTCATACTTTTGTAAAATTGTCCATATGCTACAAATTATTTTTTCCACTAAGCACTTTAGCATTACAATGTATTTCCCTGTCACTAAATGTTTTTCAAAAATGTGGATTTTGTGCATAACATTCTATTGTCTAATTATAGCTGGATTGTGTAGCTAATCCTCTAAATGTTGAACATTTGAGATCACCTAGGGTAAGCAATGTTTGTTGGCTACTCTGATTATTTCTTTGAGATAAGTTAGTAGCAGTAGAATTATTGAGACAAAATGAACATCTTTAAGGCCATCAATTAACACTTCCATTAGCAATGGAGCAACAAGATTGCTCTTTTTGTCCAAACCTTGATTACACTGGGTATTATCACATTTTAAAACCTTTACTAGTTTTTGATAGGTGAATGAATTCAGATGACTCACACTCCGCAATTGCAAATTTATTCTTTCTTTCATGCATGCCATCTGTATCATTGTAGTGTAATCACTGAATTACTATTTGCCAAAGAAAACCAATAATGAAAAGGAAGGAAAATAAAACCCCCGCTCATATCCAAGCCATAAATCCAATTTGTCCAAAGATGATGAGAAAGAAATATCGGTGCCCACAAATCACATCCTTAGTCTGAAGCAGCTTAACTTTTAATCATGCCACTGACTCACAAAAGACACACTGTGAGGCATGAATAATCGCCCACTGCCCTTCAGCCACAGCTCTCACTATCGCCTCCAATAGATGTCTTGGCGATCACAGAAAAACAGAGCCGAGGGTCTAGCATCACATAGCGACATGAAGGGACAGAGTGTAGCTCAGAGGGGCCAACTGCTAGTGCTGTTGATCCCTTTATAGGATGAAGTGCTTACAGCAAAGGGACATTTCTCAAGGGATAGTGATGGCTCCTAACGGAGTTTGTTCTGGGTGACTGGCAATGAAAAATCCTGGATTTACTTCAGTTTGGCGCAAATAATCTTGATGTGTTCTCAGCGCTGCAGTGCTGTTTGATCTCTCTCCATCAGAAGTCTTTCTCGCAGTTTTATTGAGATACGACTCACATACCATAAAATTCACCTGCTTGAAGCTGTACAGTTCACTGGTTTTTAGTATATTCACTAAGTTGTGGAAACATCACCACAATCCAATTTTAGGACATTTTCATCACCCTAAAAAGAAACTCTGTACCCATTAGCAGTCGCTCCCTTTCCCCCCTCCACCCCTAGCTCTAAGCAACCACTAATCTACTTTCTGTTTCTTCAGAAGTCTTTTGTAGGAAAATAATCCCCAGAATTTACTTTGACTTACTTCTCTTTGGCTGTTACAAAACTAAAAGGTCACAGCAGCACAATGCCAAAAGAAAAAAAAAGTAAATCAACAATGATAGTCTTGTTAAATCTCCTAACACAGGGGGACAAATTGGAAAATACAGGCGTGCTCTCCACACATCCATGGTGGGATTCGCTGCTGGTTTTTGCATAACACACACGAGCTGATGTGGACAGACCTTGCCACTACCTGAGGCTTGTTAAGAGCAGACCAGCCCCTTGCACCGGTGTTCACAGTTGGTCGCTTTAGCAGGTGATGGCACAGGACTTTGCCGATGGAAGGTTTCTCTCAGTAATCAATGACAATTTTTCTCAAGCCAGAAGGATTTTTTATCATAAAGTTGGGACACAGTGTGCCTAACTTGGAAATGACATTGACTATTCTCTGAGGACTGGTTTCGGCTCTGAAATGCTGTACCCTGCTGTGGGGGACACTGCGGAGCTATTCTCCAGAAAATTCCTCAGATGTGTAAGTGTGAGAAAGTTACTGAAAAACGGGACGAGAAACAATGCCTTCAATACTGGGGAACAGCAAGTGAAGGAAATTTGCTCTGCAGTTGCTAAACTTAATCCAAATAAACCTCTTCTTAGAAGCAGTCAAGCGGCAATGCCCAGATTGTCTGTGACAACAAACACATGAGTTAATTACTTCAGCTCAACACAGTCAGCTGTCAGAGAACTCCTTAAGCAGTTATGTTTCGGTGGGTTGCAACAGATGTTTTTATGCTTTTGTCATCCCTTGCACTATGTTAATCTCTCACTGTCTGGTGTCTGGATTTAATGGTATGGACAATGCCTGGTATTCACAAATCGGTCACAACAGAACTGCCAGGAGAAGAGGAAGGGTGCTTGGTCCTATTATCTTTACAAATCCTCAAATTTTTAATGTGATTCAGGGCGATTCCCTTGGAAACCACAAGATTTGATGTGACCAGCAAATGGGCACGACCTGGATAATGATTCCCTCTGTCTGGGGCCCTGGCTACCTGCTGTCCTATACAAATGACTCATTTTAGCCTCTGGAATAGCTTAAAGGACAAAGAGTGCTTCTGTATATTGGTCAGATGTGGGCTGAAGGTGTTGGACTGGAAAATGGATACATGTGGATTGTAACATTCCTGATGGAGAGCAGGAAGGGAGGGGTTTTCCCAGTTGGAAAGAGGGTTGGGGATGCAGTAACTGAAATTCTCCTTCCTCTTCCCAACCCGCCCATGCTCTTAGATTTCTGGTGATGCACACTGTTGCTGGGGTACTTTCCTCTACTTTTCTCAGTAAAACATAAATTCAAATTACTAAAAGAAAGAAGAAGGAAAAAGAAACACATTTAGTTGATGTGTATTCTTTGCTAGGGACTAAGCTAAGATTTTAATACATTATTTCATTTGATATCACACAAAATCTACAAAAAGCAAGAATAATTCTAACTGTGCCTATGAGAAAATAGGGCTCAGGTGAATTAATAAGAACTTGCCCAAGTCACAGAGATACCAGGTGACAGAATTGAGATGAGAACCTAGGAATGACTGAGTCCATGACTTCGACTAATCCCTGCTGACTGAGTGTTGAGTTAAAAGCTTGCTTTTTCAACAACAATCCATAGTCGGCAAGAACCCTAACCCAGAAAGTTCTCTTCTGAGGTAGTGTGTTTGAGCTATTTTTTAGGCCCTGGCAATCTATAAACTCCAGCGTGAACAGGCCGTCCTCACCTTGAGAATGCGTTGGTTCCAACGCTCTGAATACAGGTCCCTATAAAACAATAATATGTGTGATGTCCAGTTTCCTAGTCTAGTTTACAAAATCTATTTGATTTATGAAATACTTGAAAACAGTCTAACAGTATCTTAAAGCCTAACTACCATATGATGATGCTTCTATGGAAAAAGAAGTTACCTGAATTCAAGAAACACATTCCTCCTTCCTTACAGTGGAACCAGGGATTCTCCCAGCTCCAAGCCACTAGTAGCAGTTCCACGGCCTGGGCAGGGATTAGGGACCCAGCAGAAGGGAGGATGCGAGGGCATGGAGTTAGAACAAGGAATTCAGAGAGCCCTTGGGGGCGATGGGGTCTGTGAGGGAGCTGTGGTAAGGACTCCAGGGTTGTGAGTGAGCAGAAGGCCTGGGGTCACAGAGGGGCTCCCAGGCGGGAGCTGCAGAAGTGGGCTGGGGTCATAGCTCAGCCTTGAGCCTTCCTCCTTTTCTTCTCTTTATTGTCACCTGAGGCCTGTTCCAGGCCAGCTTCCCCTTCTTCTCCTTGAGGCTACCCAGTTTTTCTTTTCTCTAAAGGGTCCTCTGACTTCACAGTCCTGTAACTTGGATGTCTTGCCCACACACCGCAGCCAGAGTGGGCTTTCTCTAAAATACAAATCTGCCCATGCTCAGAATTCTTCAATGGCTCCCTCTGGCCTACGGAATAAAGTCCTTCTTTGAATGGAAAACAAGATCTGATAAGACCCAGCCCCTCCCTACCTCTCTGCTCACACCTCTCAACACTCTGTGCCTTCCAGGTTCAGTCACAGTGACACACAATGCTTCCCTTCCCAGTGGGTGTCACGTTGTCACAGCGTCCGAACCTTTGCTCATGTTGTCCCCCTGCCTGAAATGCTCTTTCCGTCTTTCTTCTTTGCCAACTCTCCACCATCCTTGAAGACTCAGCCCAAGTTTTGTTTGGGTTAGGATATGTGTTCTTTTTTATGTTCCTCTGTGCTCTTCATGCATGCCTACTTTCTTTTTTGGCTTGCTACATTCTGTTGAAGCCATTCACATGATATCGGTCTTCCTCATTTCCATGTAACTGTAAGCTTCTCTGGGAAGGGCCATGGCTCATTCATCTTTACATCCTAGCACCTACCAAGCTCCTAGTGGGAATTCAACAAATATACATTGAACTGGACTAACGAATGATCTGCTTAAATCCTCCAACACTGCCTTAGAGAGGATGCCCTTCTGGACTGAGGTGCTCACTCCCCCAGCCCTGGGAGTGCTGTCTGCCGAGGCCTCACAGATGAGTCCCTCCCCAAGAACTGCCCTCAGCCAGTGGAGCCGCTGTGCCCAGTCACCGCCCGTCCCCAGGGCAGTCATTGCCCAATGGCTGGCTGGTGTGGGGGGACAAAAGCCTGGGCCACTTGCTTTTGAAGGGCCATCCCTACCTCAGAACCCTGAGAACCCTGGCCGAGGCTTCTGCTGTGTCTGTCTACTTTCTCCCTGTGCCCAGCCCTGCCTCCCGCACCCTCCTACACGGGCTTCACTCACTCAACCCCTTTCTCTTCACTTCAGATATGAGAATGTACCTGGGGAGACTCAGTTTAGAGTAGGGCTTGGGAGGGGAGTGGAAGTTTTTCTGAGAAAGTGAAGTTTAAGCTGGGGATGAGGAGGATTACTGACGTTCTGGAAATGTAAACCCTTCCCTGAGATGGCTCGAAAAGGAGGCCGGAACGGACATCCCTGGCAACAACAACTTCTAGAAAGAAGGGGAGAGAAATCCAGGGAGCAGCAGGGGCTGGAGTGAAGACGCTCTCGTTGTGACAACAGCTCAGTAACGACCATCCCTACTCCAGAGCCATAATTAGGGGAATGAAAACCAAGGTCCATCGGTCTTATCAAAATTGAAAGGTTACTTGGTAAAATGATGCTTTTATTACCTTAATGCTGCTTCTTTTCCTATGTTTTTTTCCTTTTTCCATTTGAAACAGATAACCTTCAGAATTGCTACGATTAATTTTCATTTGGTTTCTTTGGCTTCTCTCTGAACTGAGTTGGGATTCGCTTTCTACCCTTGGCAGTATGGGGGGAAGGGTGATGCTGGACGAAGCCCCTGCGCTGGGCTGCACCTCCGTCAGCTGCACCAGGGCTTGCTGATGCTGCTCCATTATCTGAGCGAGCCACGAGTCTGGAGAAGCTCGGACTGGCTGGCTCTCAGAGGCAGGATGGAATTTCCTTAATGAAAAAAAGAAAAGCACAAATCTGTTAATAAAACCCAGATACATAAGATCTTTAGCGTAAAAGTCTTTATGAACCATTAATTTGATATATTTATCACTCCCAAATCAAATTAATGACTTGTAGCTTAATCTTTTCATGAATACATTAATTTCTTATTTATCTTAAAAATCATCTTTTTTCTTTAGGACATTCTTGCTCTTATTTAGAACTTTGATTGAGTGCATTCAGAATAGGAAAAACACCATTTTGAAAAGTCAAAGACCTTCTAAAATATCTACAGAATATCTAGAAATGTTGGATTAGATCAAACAAACATCCTTTAAATACATAGTGGAATTTCTAAGAGAGGCGGGAATCTCCAAGGACCAAAATCAAAAAGGTAATTAAAACCAAAGTAGATTTTGGATTAGCTGAAGCTATGGATTTCTTTGTGGAAGTTTTTGGTCTAATGACTTGAGTTTTACCAGTGAACACTGGTGCAGGACAGGTGAGATCTTGGCCCCATGTGAAGCAGGGAATCAGACTGAGATCCCTGCATAAGAACTGTAACTATTGAAGGGCCACATCCTCAACAAAATGGTGGATTAATTAAAAACCCATTTATCAGCCTTGAGAAACAATAAAGCAAGCCTATCTCTCTTGGTCTGGGCTCTGAATAGGAAAACAACTTGTATGAATTTCTATGGGACAATATTTGGGGTTCAAATTTACATTACCCATATAATCATGGAAATCCAACTAAGAAATTAACATCAAAATGATTGTGGATGAGATATACTTCTGTAGTATCTGGCAGAAACAAATATAAAACTTCTCTGGAGGGAAACACTCCCGCCCAAGCCTTCCTAGGTTTCTAAAGATAAGGTAGCTAAACATAAGTTCACAATCCAAAATCCTAGCACATAAAGGGGAAATAATCTACCAAGTATGAAGGTCAGCAGACATATATGTACACACTTGCAAATAGCAATAATAGATTTCTAAAAACTTCAGGTAGTAGAATATTAAGTAGTATTCATAAAGTATGTTTAAAATGATTACAGATATAAAAGAAGAAATAAAAATCCTAAGAAACAAATTTTGAAAAACTGTACTTTGAAAGAAGAAGAGAGATTTTAATCAGAACCAAACAGAAATTCTAGATGTGAAAAATATCATTATTGACACTTAAAACTCAACGGATACATTAAAGGGCATATTGGATGCAGCTGAAGGGAAAGTTATTGCACTGGAAAACTTATCTGAGGAGATTTCTCAGAAAGAAGCACTAAGAGATAAAAGATGGACCATAACAAATACAGTTAAAAAGGCATAAGGTCTAGAATAAAAGAATCTAATACATATGTATTTGGCATTCCTGGAGGAGAAAATAGAGCAAATTTGGGAAACATGATATTCAAAAGGAAAAATAAGGTGATAATTTCCCAGAATTTATGAAAGAGATGAATCCTGAGATTTAGGAATCATGGAAGAGTCTAAAGTAGATTTAAAAATTTCGTACCTAGACATATCACAGTGAAACTTCAGAATACCAAAAACAGAGGACAGATTTGAAAAACCAGTTAAGAGGAAAAAAAAGAAAATTAAAGACAAAAGGAATGATAATTATATTGACAAAAGATTTTTGAAAGCAACAAAGAAACCAGGAGACAGAAAAATGTTTTCAAAAAGTTGAATTCTTTACCAGGATGAACTATAATTCAAGACAGAGAGTAAAATAAAGAAACTTCCAGATAAATTTACCAGTAACACATACTTGTAAAAACAGCTTCTAAAGGATCTACTTCATGAAGAAAAGGTTAAATGGAAGAAAAAATGTAAGGCAAAGACACTGATATACAGTTAGCTAAATCTAAAACAGCATTAACTCTATACAACAGTAATAAGAGCAGTGGCTAATTTTGAAGATATAAGGTGCTGAACAAGTTGCTGACAAAGCAGTATGTATGACAGAAAGGGTGACTGGATTAAAACAATCTAATAATTTGGAACATGTTCTGAAGGAGAAATATTAATTTAATGCTACACTATTTAAGTATGTAACTTGAAAAGAAGAATAAAAAGATAATATATACTTGCAAATCAGTAGAAGGTCAAAGTAACAAAGAAAATCAGTTCACTAGAAGATATAAAACAAAGAGAGAAGCATAGAAAATGCAGACTGATTACAGAAAGCAAATTAAGATGGTAGAAATAAATCCAAATGTATGAGGAGATAAATGTAAGTAGTTTTAAGTCACTAGTTAAAAATGAGTTTAAGACTGAATAGGGAAACCAAATCCAACATACTGTTTCAAAGAGACAGACCTGAAACATAAGAAGATTGAAAAGTTTAAAGATGATAGAAAAAATACACCAGTCCCAATACTAATTAAAAGAAAGCTGGTGTAGCTATATTAATATCTGACACCCTAAACCTTAAGCAAGAAGCATTATTAGGAATAAAAATATTTATTATTATACATCATGATTAAAGGAAAAATTCACCAGGAAGATATATCAATAATAAATCTGCATCTATCTAATAACATAACTTCAAAATACATCAAGCAAAAATTGACAGAGTTGTGAGGAAAAATTGACAAGTTTTAAACATAGATGCCAATTTACCAATTTCAGAACTGATATATCAAACAGAAAAATTGAATCATGCTATAGAAGACTGAAATGACATATTTAACAAGTTTACCCTGATGTAAGTATATATGAATAGAATGATATTCCCAACAACTGCAGAATGCACATTCTTTTCAAACACATGAGGAACATTTGGGAACAGTGACCAAATACTAGTCCAAAAAGCAAGTATCAAAAAATATCAAAGAATTGATATTATATGGATTATGTTCTCCGACTATAACATAATTTTGTTGCACATATAAAATATAAAATAAAAATATCTCTAGGGGATGGACAAGCTTGAAGCTCTGACTCTGGGGAGGAAGGCGGGGGGCAAGGCAACATACGTAACCTAAACATTTGTACTCCCATAATATGCCGATATTTAAAAAAAAATCTTCAATAACCTTATATGTTTTGAAATTTGTAAACATACTTCCAAATAAGTGATGATCTAAAGAGGAACTCATAATGGAAATTAGAAAATACTTAGAACTAAACAATAATGAAAAAACTACATTTTAAAACCTACAGGAAGCAACTAAAAGTGTACTCAGAGGGAAATTTGTAATTTAAAAGTATATTGGACGGTGGCTCACGCCTGTAATCCTAGCACTCTGGGAGGCCAAGGCGGGAGGATGGCTCAAGGTCAGGAGTTAGAGACCAGCCTGAGCAAGAGTGAGACCCCATCTCTACTAAAAATAGAAAGAAATTAGCTGGACAACTAAAAAGCATAGATAGAAAACATTAGCTGGGCATGGTGGCGCATGCCTGTAGTCCCAGGTACTTGGAGGCTAAGGACAGGAGGACCGCTTGGGCCCAGGAGTTTGAGGTTGCTGTGAGCTAGGCTGATGCCACGGCGCGAGCAACAGAATGAGACTCAGTCTCAAAAAAAAAAACAAAAAAACCCCCCCAAAACAAGCTGAATGTAGTGGTTTGTGCCTATAGTCCCAGCTACTCAGGAAGTTGAGGCAGGAGGATTGCTTTAGCCCATGAGTTTGAGGCTGCAGTGAGCTAAGATATTAATAGCACCACTGCACACCAGCCTGGGTGACAGAGCAAGACTCTGTCCCTAAAAGGAAAGAAAAGAAAAGAATATATAATGTAACATTATGTTGTCAACCTCAAATATACACAATAAAATGAAAAAATAAATAAAAAGGGAAAACATACTTTTACAATGCAGGAATCTGGCAGTAACTTACTTAACTGGGAGGTCTAACTCAGCATCACCAATAGCGTGACAACCTGACAGTATGTGCTCCTTGCTATAATGCAATAAAAACCACACCAAATCACCTAAACAATATCGTTGCCAAAAATGTTTAACCTAAATATTACTATGAGAAAACAACCAGATAAAAAAGGCATTATTATAGAAAACAATGAAAAGTGGGGGTTGAAGAATTTGTTCTAGATTTAAAAAATAAAGAAACACAAAAAGCAAATGCAATGCATGAACGTTGATTGGATCCTGAATCAGGAATTAAAAAAAAAAAAAACCCAGCTAAAGGACATTTTGGGGACAACTAAGAAAATTTAAATATGTATTGATATGACATAGTGAGTTAATGTTAATGTTCTTAGATGTGATAATGGTATGAGTGTTACACAGGACAATGTCCTTATTCTTAGGGGATGCATGTTAAAGTGTTTAGGGAAAAAATGTTGTGATGTCTGAACTTAATGTCAAATGGTTTGGCAAACAGATACATAGAGAGAGAGATGAATGGATGATAGATCGGTGGAAAATAATAGCAAATTCAGCAAAATGTTAGCAACCGGTGAATCTATATAAGGTTATTAAGTATGAAATGTCTAATTTCCTTAAGTGCTAAGTTTGACGGTTGATATCTGACATTTCACTTTGACATTTCTTGTTTTATTTTTATTGTGAAGGTACATGCTCAGTCTTTCAAATGCATGTTTTGGCTTGTGGCTATCTTTCAAACTTTTTTTAGAGCAATTTTTGTGAAGCCATGGATAAGTAAAAAGTTTGTGTTATTTTCAAATATGAGTTCTATTGTGGAACCAAAGCAGCGCAGACAGCTCGAAATATTAATGAAGTGTTTGGGAAGGACGTGGCTAATGAACGAATAGTACTTCAATGGTTTGAGAAGTTCCATTCTGGTGATTTTAATCTTGAAAATGAGTCACGTGGGTGACCTGAGACCAAGGTGGATAATGATGAGCTGAAAGCTGTAGTAGAAGCAAATCCATCTCAATTAGCAGCAAGGTTTGACACTACTATTCCAACAATACTGGACCATTTGAAACAAATGGGCAAGATAAAGAAGCTGGATAGATGGGTTCCACATGAATTAAATGAGCATCAGAAAAGAAATCATCTCCAAGGTTGCCTTTCTTTGCTGTCACAACATAAAGGAGAACCATTTCTACACCATATGTTACATGTGATGAAAAAGGGATTCTTTTTGATAATCATAAGCGTTCAGCACAATGGTTGGATAAAGACGAAGTGCCCAAACACAGTCCAAAACCAAATATTCATCAAGAAAAGCTAATGGGGTTCTGTTTGGTGGTCCAACACCAGTATTATCCACTACAGCTTCACGAAACCTGGTCAGTTGTTTACAGCAGATGTTTACTGCAACCAGTTGAACGAAATGATGAGGATGCTTGTGATTAAGCAGCCGAGATTGGTTAACAGAAACAGGCCAATCCTCTTGCAAGACAGTGCTCGACCACAAGTCACACAAACAATGCTGCTCAAACTACAGAGGTTGGACTTGGAAACTCTCTGTCATCCACTGTATTCGCCAGACCTTGCACCAACTGACTACCCCTTCTTCCAGGATTTGGACCACTTCTTGCAAGGAAAAATATTCAATTGTCAACAAGCGGTGGAAAACACCTTTTGCAATTTTATTGCGACTTGCTCTCTAGGCTTCTTTGCTGCTGGCATAAACAAGCTACTGTTAAGATGGCAAAATGGTGTCAATAGTTTAGGTGCATACTTTGACTACTCATACTGCTTCTTGTTTGAGATATAACAAACTACACGTTTGATTTGGAATCAGACATTTCATATTTAATGACCTAAATAAAGGACTACAGCTGTTCATTGTAGATTTTTTCCTCTGAAGTTTTTATTAATACTAGGTGTGAACATCTTCACAATGAAAATTTGGTAGAAAAAATATGGCAGAATAAACATATGTGATTTAACACCCAATGCAAATTAAAATTATATAAAGACATTTTAAAGAGACTCAAACCCACAAGGATATGGAAAACAAAAGAGGCAGGAAAAAGCAAAAATTTTGTTAGCAGCGAACAGATGGTTGAGTGGTAACGGTTTTGGCAGGCTCAGGAAAGCAGAACTACACTCTGGGAGGCCGAGCCGGGTGGATAGCTCAAGGTCAGGAATTCGAGACCAGCCTGAGCAAGAGCGAGACCTCATCTCTACTAAAAATAGAAGTAAATTAATTGGCCAACTAAAAATATATAGAAAAAATTAGCCGGGCATGGTGGCGCATGCCTGTAGTCCCAGCTACTTGGGAGGCTGAGGCAGAAGGATTGCTTGAGCCCAGGAGTTTGAGGTTACTGTGAGCTAGGCTGACAGCACGGCACTCTAGCTGGGGCAACAGTGAGACTCTGTCTCAAAAAAAAAAAAAAGAAAGAAAGAAAGCAGAACTAGGGCTGGGCACGGTGGCTCATGCCTGTGATTCTAGCACTCTGGGAGGCTGAGGTGGCAGAATTGCTCTAGGCCAGGAGTTTGAGACCAGCATGAGAAAGAATGAGACCCCATCTCTACAGAAAAATAGAAAAATTAGCCGGGCATGGTGGCATGTGCCTGTAGTCCCAGCTACTCAGCAGGCTGAGGCAGAATGATGGCTTGAGCCCAAGAGTTTGAGGTTGCTGTGAGCTATGATTAGGCCACTGCATTTCAGTCAAGTGAGACAAAAGGAAAGAAAGCAGAACTAGAACTCTATCTTAACAGCGGTTAAGGCTGAGAAGCAATCTACTTTACACCGTAGAGTCCTTAAAGGCTCATACACTGTAAGCCTGGAAGAGGTGGGGAAAGTCTATGTGAGAGTTACTTTAAGAATTGGTTGAAAGTCTGTTTAAGAAACAGTCAAGTCTCCAGATCGTCTTTCCCATTTTGTTCAGCCAAGCAACTGTCCCCTCCCCATCTCTACAGCACATGGAGGTTTGCGTTCTAAAAAAGGGAAAATGAGTCTCTTGCCTGTGAAGCACCAGACATACATAATAACTCTGACCACCCAAGATAAAAGACCTAAAGCTGACAGGAGGGGCTTCTTATTAGATGGCCCACACAGATCATTCCACAGAAACTCTGAGTCAACAAGTCCCGTCACTCAGAGAGAGGTTCCAACAAGCTTTTTAGTCCTTTACACTTAAGTATGAGCAGATAATCAAAAATTGCCAGACACTGAGATAAGCCCTAACATGAAAGACAGCAAAATGGGTGAAGAGAAACAAACAAACATTATCACCAACAAAAACCTGGAGGACAGAGAAAGGAAGCAGGGAATTAAAAACACTTAAAAATTCCGTCACAAGGGCTCTCACAGCCCATTTTGCCTTGTTGAGAATGCAAGAAGATGTTGAGAAGAAACTGTTATATCCATGAACAAAAACATGAAGCTATTAAAAAATAAAAGGAACATTCAGAAAATGTTATTATAACAAAAGCAAAAAATACTCTTGGAAATTGAAAAACATGATTAACAGTTGAAAGGTTGGAAGCTAGAATTGAAAAACACTTTTAGAAAGTAGAACAGAATTATAAAGAAATGAAGAACAAGAGAGAGAAGAAAATCATAGGAACAGTCCTGGAAGAACACAACTGCATAACAGGAGTTTCTAGAAAGAAAACAGCTGAAAGGAATTACCCATGAGATGATTCAACAAATTTTCCTAGAACCAAAGGACACAAGTTTCTTGGTTAAAAGGGCCCAGCACAATCTATGGAAATAGATCTATTTGGAAATTTCATTTTATAAGAGAAAAAGAAAAGATTCTACAGTTTTCAGAGAAAATATAAACAGGTCATGCACAAAGGATCAGGAATACGGTGGCTTCAGATTTCTCAAAGCAACAGTGGAGGCGAGACGAGAATTCTGAGAGAAAATGATTTACAATCTTGAATTCTACAACACTCTGCCAAGCTATCAGTCGGGGTGAGGGCAGAATAAGACAATTTTAGTCGTGAAAGATCTCAAAACATTTACCTCCCAAGCAATGAAGAATGTTCTCTACCAAAATGAGAGAGGAAACTAAGAGAAAAACAGAGGATGGAGAAAACAGGAGGCTCAAGGAAGGAGAAAAGTGAAAAGAATCTCCATGAGGAAATGAGGGGAGGTTCTGCAAGGATCATGTGAACACTTGTCACAGAGGAACGCAGTCTAGAAAGGAAGCGCAGCACGAGACACTGGCATGTTGGGGACTGCCCACCGCCCTCTCCTCTGCCATTATACCATGTTTTTAATCTGAAGAAAATACTGGAAGATGTGCTTTAACAAAATAAGGACAATGTGAGATACTGAAAAAGAGAAGCTGATCGGTAAAAAGGCAAAGGGAATTCTCAGCAGGACAGCTGTGTAGCAGGTCTAGAGACAGAAAGAAAAGAAAGGTCTCTGGAAAAACTGCCTCCAAGAAAGAAAAAAGAACTGATAGATCAGCTGACGGGTTTGTCCTTGTGGAAGCTTGTACTGAGAGGCTACTGGAAAGTCTGGAAATAGCTATATGTACAAAGAAAATGAAGCAAAAGTTAAAAACAAAGCCAAGATAATTATTAACTTTTGGAAAAAAGAAAAGTGCGGTATAATCATGGTACTCTTACAATGCTAGACCATGAATTATAGATGCATTGGCATAATAATGAAGATGGTGACTACTGGCTTAACCAAAAATTGTAACATAACTATTTTTGGAGGATAGGTGAGGGGAAGCAGATTTGATGGTGATGTAAGAAAACTAAATCCTCATCTAGGAAAGTAGCAAGTCAATAGAGATGTCCAAAACTGATGCAGCAAAATATAGCAATAATAAGCATAACTGCAAATTATGGACACATGCAAATGACAAAGGAAAAAAATAAAAAAGTCAAAACGGATTGCTGATACTCAGTGTTTTCTTTATTCTACCAATGCAAATATTATTCAGAGTCAAGCATTTGGGAATAGACAACTAGAAAGAATGAGGAGGAATGGGCAGGAAAATACTGTACTGTCACAGGCTTAAGTGATGTTTGACTTTTTAATATATGTGCATGCATTATTTTGTTTGAAAAATTAATTTAAGGCCTGGTGTAGTGGCTCATTCCTGCAACCCTAGCACTGTGGGAGGCCGAGGCAGAAGGATGGCTTGAGCTCAGGAGTTCAAGACCAGCCTGAGCAAGAGTGAAACTCTGTTTATACAAAAAATAGAAAAATTAGCTGGGTGTGGCGGCTCAAGCCTGTAGTCCCAGGTACTTGAGAGGTTGAGGCAGAAGGATTGCTCCAGTGCAGAAATTTAAGGTTGCTGTGAGCTATGATTATGCCACAGCACCTTAGCCCTGGAGACAGAGCAAGACCCTGTCTAAAAAAATAAAAATAAAAAAATAATTTAAAAAGTAAAAAATGAGAAAAGATAACATTAGAAATGAAAAGAGGAGGCTGGATGCAGTGTTTCACACCTGTAATCTCAGCATTTTGGCAGGCTGAGGAGGGAGGATCGCTTGAGCCTAGGAATTCAAGGTTACAATGAGCTATGATTGCACCACTGCACTCCAGCCTAGGTAACAGAATGACACTCTATCTCTAAGAAAAAAAAAATGAAAAGAGGGACATGGGACATGATTACAAAATATAGTAGAGGTTTAATAATAATATGAAAGTTATGTAAATAGTATGAAAAGTTTTATGATAATACATTTTAAAACTTAGCAAAAGTAGAAATATTTTTAGAAAAATGTAATTTATCAAACTGACTAGAGAGGAAATAAAACTATTGTAAACTCTTATAAGCATTATAATAAATGAATCAAGAGTTTGAAATCTGCCTACAAATAACATAAAAAGCCAAACAAAAACCACACATGGCCCAAATATTTTTACAGGAAAATTCTGTCAAATCTTCAAGTAACAGATACTTCCAGTTATATAGCAAGTGTCTCAGATGATGTGAAAAGAGGAAATAATAGTCCTCGACTCAATTTTATAAGGCTTATATAATCTTGATAACAAGACACGGCCATTCACAGATAGGAAAACTATAAGCCAACCTCACTTCCTGCATCTGAATGTTAAATCCTAAACAAAGTGTTAACAAATCAAATCAAGCAACTTATTAAAAATACAGTATGACAGGTTGGGTTAACTCTAGGAAAAAAAGGATTGTGTAACATTAGAAAATTTGTTAACGTATTTTATCATATTAAAGGATTAATGGAGAAAATTTTTCAATTGATAAAGAAAAAGTATTTGATAAAATTAAATACCCATTTATTATAAAAATTCTTTGTAAAGAGGACTAGGAGGAAATTTCTTATCTATTTCCCTATGTATCAAAAACTATTATTTTTAATGGTAAAAATGTTGGAAGTAATCCTTTTGAAGTTAGGAAAAAAAAGGCAAAAATACCTACTACCTGCCATTATGTCTTCTAGGAAGCTACCTTTGAATCTTACTAAATGTACATTCCATACCACCAAGGGTAGCACTCAAATGCCTTCTGATCAACTCATATGTGTATAATTGTCCTCCTACTTTGAAAGTAAGTTCTCTGAAGATGCCCCATACATCATACTTCTTTTGTATATTCTATAGCATTTTAGCATTATATTCAACACATTAGGTATATAGAAAATATGTTGGATTGAATAACATCAAGAAATGGTTCCTGAAGTAATAAATTTCTTTTTTCTATTTATAGAAGTTGTACATCTACATTTTATGGAACTTGAACAATTAAAAAATATATAAAGAAGAAATTGAAAATAATCCCAATCTCTCTTGCCAGAGATAACTACTATTGACATGTTGGTGAATTTTTCTTCTTCTGTGCACATTTTACCACGGTAGAGCTCATATTCCTTAGGTGTGAGTTGCTACCTTACTATTTTCTTTTTATACAAGAATTTCTATAATTTGTAATGGTTACATGATACTAAATATCATAATTTATCTAACCATTTCCCTGTTGTTGGATTTTTAGGTCACTTCTATAAAGGATGATATTTTTCTATATTTTAGATTATTTTCTCAGGATAGGCCATTACAGTGTATAACATTTGTTGCCTCCAAACATCGCTTACAATCCTCAAAATACACTGAGGTTTTTTGACCGGGTTCCTCTGTCCTTCCCCCGCTCCCTCCAACTTCTAGTTTAACTACAGTGAAAAAGTAGAGGAGACAAAGAAGAGGAAAAGAAATACATTAAAATTGGACTGTTTTGGGCAGGAATCGGAGCTGCGGAATCCTCTCGCCTGGACATTCCCTAGGGACTCCGCTTCTTCTCCTCCCTCTCCTGTCTCCAGCAGCCTCTTCCCTTTCTCCTCTAGAAAACCACCTGAGAAAAGGGAATTCTTACCATAATATTTCTAAGTTCTTATATTTTGTCTCTGTATAAGGCTGTTTGACTTGTTTCTTATTTTCAGTTGGTCCATGAACATCGATGTTATAGACGGACTGAGAGCTTTTCTGACTCAGGAGCACTTGTCTCTTAGAAAGTTCATTAAGGTTGTTCAAATCCATATTGGAAAGAGTGTTGCCGTGTAGCTGCTGATAGGAAAATCTTTTCTCTTCTTGGTCTTTGTGTCCTCTTTCTCTATTAGCATTCAGCCCTGAGTGATATCCAGTAGAGTTTTTATATAATACCTTGTCAAAAGCCTGTTTTGGTGGAACAAATGTATTGGAGGTTACTTCGGGATTCTGGCTCCTAAGTGCACTTGAGTCTTGTACATCATTCTTAGAGGCATTTATAATCACAATTGATTCGTGCTTTATTGAAGTATCAATAGGCTTATTTTGGTTTTGTTGCTGTCTGGGAGTGTTATTCTGGTTTTCTTGACTGACAACCACCTCTTCAGTCACGAAAGACTTCAGACCCCTCTGGCGTTTATGTTGTTTTCTAGTCTTGGGCTTGGCTGGTTTTCTGGAAGGTTGCTGGCCATGAGCTGTTTCAGAAGATTGACGTCTTGGAACATTGCTTGATTTTGCACTTTCATATTGAGACCAGTGTTCCTGATAATCCTAAAAAGATAGTTTTGATTAATGTAAAATTAGAAGATTGGCACTCTTCACAGATCTTCAATTAGTATTTTTCAAACTGAGGATTGCAACGTCTAGAAAGGTGATCACAGAACTAAAAACAGATAACGAAAGATTAGAGAGGGTTCCTTCCTAATTTCAGGCATTTGGAGAGTGAATAGCTGAGTAATTCCTCCTGGAAATTTAGGATTATGAGCCTAGAAAGAAATAGAGAGCTTAGGATGGGTCTTATATTAAGGCCAAGTCTTTGACTTATTAAATAAAAAGTTAAGTCTTTGACTTAAAAATGAAGTGTTGCCAAATTGTAGAGATGGGGGTAGGATGGGGTGGGCGTGGGGCAGAGAAGCTTTACCTATAAAGAGATGCATTGAAAGAAAGTGCAAATGCAAACTGACATCAAAATATGCAAGCTTATTTTAACTAAAGCTAATATTTAAAAAATCTTAACCAGAAAACACCAATAATTCACTTTACCAACCAAGTACAAGTTTAATATGAAATACAATTCAGATTATCAGATCTTCTTACTCATAGAGGTCAGAAGCTAGAAATGACCTCTTCACCAGATGAAACAAATTAAATTTTATTCAGAGTGGTTATAAAAAAATCTGTGCTGTGATAGGACATTTGTGAAACCACAAGGGTTGTTTTGCTTCTGTTCCTTAATATAGCCTGCACTTAGGCAACCAAACATCTGGGGTAAATATTTCAATTTCAGAACAGTCTTTATGCTTTTCAAAGTCTCCTAACAACAAAATGTACTCCTAGTATAATAGATACACTATGTAACTATATTGTGCTATAGCTATTTAGAAATATTTTTCAAGGAATAAAGCACTCATTACTTTGTGAAAAACTAGCTGAGTTAAGAGGCCTTTGGAAAGAATGATTAAATGCTTATTGAAAACAGTAAGATGACAATATGCATCAGTGTATTATATAACTGCAAAATACTTCACCCTTTCTAAGCACAGGTAAAAAAAATCTCTATTGCCTGTATCTATGCAACATTAATCTGAAAATGCAGCAGTTAGCTGGATTATTCAAGAAAAAACATCTTGAAGTGAATAAATCATATTTTGCTCAGATATTTTTTAGCTCGCTATGAAGAATGATCAAATTACTGTGATAAGAGTTCAGCTTTTGTTTCACTTTTCTGATACAATTACAAGACTCATCTTATTCCTCTATAATATTAAGTGCTATCCTATTTCTAATGAAATCACATTGTAATGATCAGGTTGAGAGATTTTTAAATTTTAAACAGTAATATACAATATTACTTATTACATCAAATTTTTAAGACAATGATTTTTTTTTTTTAAGACAAGGTGGTCTTGCTCTGTCTCCTGGGCTAGAGTGCAGTGGTGTCATCACAGCTCGTGCAATCTCAAACTCCTGGCCTCAAGTGATCCTCCTGCCTTGGCTTCCCAAAGTGCTGGGATTACAAGTGTGAGCCACTTTGGCCAGCCCAAAATGACTTCTAATTTAGAATTTAGAGTATGTTCTCCAGGGAATTTGAACTTTCTGCAAGATTAGCCAGGCTCTGATTTGCTCCTATATTAGGTTTTTACCTGTGATGCTCTTAAAAAAGAAAGAAAGAAAGAAAGGCTTCCTTTCCTGTACTCCAGGTAAGAAGAGGTCCTTCCTTCCATGCAGTATATTGAGCTGCATGGGGAAGTAGGAGCAAGAAGTCTCTGCAAATACATTGCCCCAGGAGCGTCCTTCCTTGTAGAGGAGCCAGAAAAAAATTGCCGTGTTACAATCTCATATTTGTGTTTGTAAAAGACAACAGCTCTTTTTACGGCTGTCATCACTGTTGATGAAGGTCAAGAAAGCTCCTCTTTACTATGATCTATAAATAGTAATAGATGCTGATAATGTCATTTGTTCCTAATATTTGTTCAGCCTTTAACACACTAAAGAAATAAGTGACCAGGAACTCTCTTTCTGCTGACATCTGAATGTACTTTTCCCAGTTTTCTCTCCTCTTTCCCACCAAAAAAGGAAAAGCCTATCAGAAATTTCTTTTCTTGGGGACCATGTCTGAAATTCCGGGTTACCACTTGATTTTAATCACGTTATTACCTTTGCTGCTGACAACTCAGATCACAATAGTACTCTTCACGGGGTGCTTTGTCAACAAGGCCAAAGATTCATCATTTTATGAAACTTCAATTGTCTCAAGTGTTAAATCCGCTATTCATGTAAATGTAAGTGCCCAGAGATGGCATTTCAGTCCTCAGAAAGGAAGGCATTTATGGGCTTGATGAGATTTTTCTCACCTTCCAAGCAGCCTACTTAAGATCTGTGGTTTACAGAAGATTTCTTACCCTACAATTGGGCATCAGGTGTCACTCTCTAGGTGGCAAGACCTGAGTTCCCTGAAGTTAATATACAAAGCCATTCTCAGGCGATTTAATCTCCATCAGCACTGAAATCCTTTATTCCCTCCTGTTCTCACTGGGGTTCTTTTGTTGCCAATGCTCGCAATCAGTACATACTACATGCACTCAGAATAACTGCTTAATGGCAGTAGGTTTCCATGTCACACACAGAGCGTTAGCATGGGGGAATCCTGTCGCCCAAAGCTGGGATGATAATTTCTTAGTAAGACTCATCCTTAGTTATTAATGTTCATTCATACTGTGCCATCCAAGGGAAGTTTGCCCCTAACCCTGTGAAAGGCAGTGCTTAGCTGTCTCTCTTTTATGATTTCCTTGTTCACATGTCATAAGCAGAAAGGAGAATGCATGCTATGATCTCAACCAAAAAGTTCATCTGCTTTAACACAAAAGCCGCTCTTGTTCTTACTTAACCTAACTCAACCATGGAGTCTTGAGAGTTATGCCTGGGCTGCAAGATCAGCTCTGATGTAGAGAAGTTTCTATTGTGTTCCATTTTTCTGTGTGTTTATGAATAATAAAACATGAATACTTTGAACTTGGGTTCTAAATTCCATCTGATAATATTAAGAAAATTTTGAACACAGCTATTAATTGGTTCTAATTTCCACTGTTGGTAAGGAAGAACTCTGTGTTCAGATAAGAGAAGAAGCATAGATCATTTGATAATGTTGGGGGCAAAAACAAATTGGAAAGGTGGGAAGAGTACTTAGGATGTGATTATAAGGACTTTCACGTTAATTAGTGAAAGGTCTTCCTTTGACACTATCATTATCTTTTCCTTGCTTGGAAAGCCAAAAATTATTTTAGATGGGTAAGAAGGAAAGCGTCCTATTTTATTCTTCTGAAACCTTAATTAATTGTGGAACTTTCTGTTTTTTCTACTGACATGTTCCTTGCCTGGTGCTATGGTTTGAATGTTTGTATCCTCCCAAAATTCATATGTCAAGTCCTAATTCCCAAGGTGATGTTATTTAAAGGTAGGGCCTTTTGGGGGGTGATTAGATCATGAGAGCACACCCTCCTAAATGAGATTAGTGTCCTTATAAAATAGGCCCGAGGGAGTTCTTTCGCCCTTCCCACCCCTAAAGGACACAGCGAGAAGGTGCCATCTGTGAACCAGAAAGCCGGTCCTCCCTAGACACTGAATCTGCTGGTGTCTTGACCTTGGACTTCCCAGCCTCCAGAACTGTGAGAAAACAAATTTCTGTTCTTTGTAAGTCATTCAGTCCTATGATATTTTGTCATATCAGCCCCAACGGACTAAGATACCTGGGAAGAGTCTTCTGCCATTGGCAGTGTGCTCCCTCGAACTGCCCAGCAATAGCCCTGGGCACACAACTGCAGTGGGGTTTGGAAAACCTGGGAAGATTCACAGGAGAGCACAAAATGGTTCAGGACAGTGAGACCTATGTGGAAAGGTTAAATGAAGAGGGATTACTTGGCTTGAAGCAAAGATCCTAGGCATGTAGAAGATTCTAACACAGAAAATGATGACCATCCATGCTCAGTATTTTCAAAGTGGAAATACATAGACTTAGATGTTTTAGAGCATATCTTCTCTCTTTCCTCACCCCATTTCTAGTTTCTTGTTCTTTCCAGCATGTAAATGTATTTAAGTCTCTCCTATGAAAAAAATGAAAGAAACCTCACTTGATCCCCTGCTCTGGTTAAGCCCTGTCTGGCTCTCAGTTCATAGCCAGGCATCTTGCTAGTGTAGGCTGCCCTGGTCCCCACTCACCATCTCTCATTCTGACCTCTACCCCCTGCCTTAGAGCATTCATTCTCCCCACCCTGCTGAAGCTGCTCTGCTCAGGCCACCAATAACCTCTTAGTGGATAAGACCTATGGGCATTTTTTCTTTACCTTTTTATTTTTAATTTATTTCCAGCTTACAGAAAAATTGCTAGTACAGAGAACTCTCAAAGATCCTTACCTAGATTCACCAGTTTTTATCCCTCTGTCACTCTATACATAAACACACAAATATATGTGTATATGCATATATATAATTTATACTATTATTTATATTTTTGGTATTTAGTTTTTTCTGAACCATCGGAGCTTTGCATATAAAGAAGTTGCACACATCATGCCCCTTCCATGGCACTTTTTTACTTGTCTTCTCTGCAGTGTTTGTGTTCACTTATTCCTCTTTCTTGAAATGTTCACATCTTAGGTTCCATGACACTATTTTATCTTGGTTAGCTTTCTACCACTCTGGCAATCCCTTCTCTTAGTCTCTTACCTTCTGTCCTCTACCTCTGCCCACCCTTAAAATTCTGCCACTCTCTGCAGGGCCCTGTTTTGACCCTCTTCTTTCACTCCCTACAATTCTTGGGTCATGTCAGCAATTCCTACAGCTTTAATCCATCAGGAAGTGCTTTGGATGCAAATGTCCATGGCTAACACAGATATCTGTGTTCTGTCCCTAGACGCGATGTCCTCCTTCCTATAGACACCTCCAAACTCAACTTCAGGCCCACTTCTGTCCTCATGCTCTTTCCCCTTGCATCCCCAGCACCAAAAGACCTCCTTTTCTTCTTGGTGGTATTAGTACCACTAATCAAACACTAAGAAACCAACCTCCCTTACCTTCTATTTAAGCAATTGCTAAATCTGCTGCTCCCACTTCCTAACCATCTCTATACAGGGGCCGAGGGGAACCAAGTGCTGTCCTGATCTGCAAAAAGTTTAATCCAGTTGTTGGAGTAAGATATATCCACATACTGAGAAGTTAACTCATGGTATGTGGAGTGTGTGACAAACACCAAGCGAGTGCCGCCATCACTCCAGTCCTCCCATCTCTTGTAGAAACCACTGCACTCGTTACCTTGCTGGTTTTCTGTCTCTCTAGTCTTATTCCCTTCCCATCTATTCCTCAGACCATGGATAGAGTGATTTTTCTAACACTTGCAAGCTCGATTATGTCATTAAGTTGCTAAAAAGTTGTCAATGGCTCATGCCTGTAATCCCAGCACTTTGGGAGGCCAAGGCAGGAGGATCACTTGAGCCCAGGAGATTGAGACCAGCCTGGCAACATAGCAAGACCTCACCTCTACAAAAAATAAGAAAAATTAGGCCGGCATGGTGGTGTGCACCTGTAGTCCCAGCTACTCAGGAAGCTGAGGCAGGAGGATCACTGCAGCACAGGAGCTCGAGGGTACAGTGAGCAATGATGGTGGCACTGTACTCCAGCCTGGGTGACACAGGGACACCCAGTTGGCTTCCTCCTGTCCACAGGATAAAATCTAAACTTTTTGATTAACATAAAAAGCCTTTCACAATCTGTCCCCTACCTAGCCAGTCCAGTGCCATCTCACATTCTTTCTCTCCATCATACTTTCTCCTTTAGTTATTGAACTATATGCAATTCTCAGTGTGTACTACTTTCTCTTCCTCTTCCATACCTTTGCCCCCCATTTGTCTGCATGGCACCCTTTCATTCATCCTTGTAGGGTCAGCTCAGATGCTATCTCTTCCGGGAAGGCTTTCTCTGTTTTCCAAGAATTAGGCAGAATTTAGTTCCACTGCATTTTGTACCCACTTCCATATTATAGCATTATAATAATTACATAACTATATTCTCACTAAAGTTTTGCACTCTTAGAGGAGAAGAACCATTAAAAAAAATCTTTCTTCAAATTTTTTTTTTACTGTTTTGGAGATTATTTTTTTGTTTGTTGTTCGTTGTCTCATTTTTTAAGCATATTTTTTGGACCAGGCACCTAACTCATAGTGCCCGGAATATAGTAGATACTCAATAAATATTTGTTGTGTTAATTATTTTCATTTCTCATAAAGATATTTCTGATTAGTGAGGGTTATTTGTTGTTAGGGTAGGTTCACTGAGGGATCTGTAGATTACTTGAAAGTCATCTTTCAAGAAAAAATTTCAAATGAGGTCCATTTTCACTTGAAGACACACTAAATCACCTTTAAATGTTTCTTTAATCAGCCAGTAAATATTTACTGAGCATCAGCTTTGGTCAAAGCATTGTGGTAAGGGATGTGGAGAAAAATACAATCCTAACCTTTAAGAGCTGACAGTGTAGTGTGTACAGAAGAAACACAGGCAGCAACTAAGGAGACATGGCCGAGTATGGCAGGCCCTGAGTGAGTGTCCAGACCACAGGCCCCACAGGGGCTGAGAGAGGGGCAGAGGAGAGGCGGGGAGAGGCTGGGAAATCTTCATGCAGAAGGTGGCACTTGAGGGGGACCAAAACGAAGGCATGGAACTTGGGAAGTTGAAGAGGAAAGAGAAAGGCTGCCTGGAGTGTTTGTGTGCCAGAGTGTCCGGCCAGAGTGTCGTGTGCCGTGGGCGGTTAAATCCTTTCTAAGTAAGGAAAGGGGAACACCCTTTGGGCCAGTCTTTGTTGCTGTCATGTTAAGTCTAACAATCCTTAGATGTTTTTCTGCATTTTGTCTTTATTCAGGAGTGATTATAAGCATGTTAATTATGGTGCACACAAAGAATAAAAAGCACTCTTTTGGCTTTCTCCTGATTTTCTTCCATAAAAAGTTTTTTACTGCTTCTGTCTAGGTTCATGCCATGAATCAAGCACTGTGATAGTACCTTAATTATTTTATCATTGACTGAGAATCCTACAATTTTTCCTTAGTGACAATTATGAAAGCTCTAGGTTGTAACAATCCTACATGCTTCAAATGTGTTTTCTACAATAATTTAAGTAACTAGAAATAGTCTTTTTTTTTTAGACAGAGTCTTGCTCTGTTTCTTGGGTAGAGTGCAGTGGTATCATCATAGCTCACTGCAACCTCAGACTCCTGGGGTCACGCGATCCTCCTGGCTCCACCTCCCAAGTAGCTGGGACTACAGGTGTGTGTCACTACGCCTGGCTAATTTTTCTATTTTTAGTAGAGACAAGGTCCCCCTCTTGCTCAGGCTGGTCTCAAGCAATGCTCCTGCCTTGACGTCCCAGAGTGTTAGGATTACAGGTGTGAGCCACCACACCTGGCCTACATGGTCTTAGAATTATAGCATTTTGCAGCTGAGATGGACCTTGACGATCATTTAGGTCAATCTTTCATTTAATAAAGAAGAAATTTAAGGCTTGGGGAAAGTTGAGTTTTGCCCAAAGTCATGCATCAAGTAAATAGCATGCCGGGGCCCAGAAACTCTATCCTCTGACTCAGCCCATAACCATAACGCATAACAAGCCTTAAAGTGTTTCCTGTGTCCTCTGGATCCTGTTGGCCAGGTTCCCTGCTCTCTATCAGGTCTGGTAGTAGATCCTGTCTTCTGCATCCCACTGCCGTCCTTTTCCTCTCTATTTCTGGCTGTGGCCTCCCTGGCATCAACTTTCAGGAAACTCTGGGCAAATGACTGTTTTTATTTCTTTTTTTTGCATCCTTAAGATTTGCCTGGAGGCCACTGGGGAGAAAGAGAAATAATTTGGGCTGGCCTCCCTTTCTCCCTTCTCTGAAGCTGGGACAAACTTTGTTATTTTTATTATTACATTAACCACTGTACACTTTAACTGATGATGTCAACAGGTGATGACAAAGGTCTCATCCCTTCCTCAGCAGGGATCAAACCTGGTCCAAGAATGGCTCCACATAACTGCATACACTGGTTCAAGAAAGAAATCAACTGCTAGTGTTTTTTTCTGTTTCTTCTAGAAAAACAGTCCGTGGGGACAATTTCAGAAAAACCTTGCCCGAAATCATGTTTATGATTTCAAAGTAGTAAACCCATGGCCAAAAAGGGTGTTGTCATGTTAAATTACCACTTGGTAAGCATTCACATCCTAAGAACGAGGGTTTGGTGAGGCTTTGGGGATTCCCATCCATTTTTAGGGATAGTGTTCCCCTCACCGAGACATCATATGCAACTGCCAACTCCGAAAAGAAACAGACTTGCGAGGCAGCACGGAATTGGATATTGATTTGCAATACTTTGGAACTATGATTTTTCCATACCCTCCTTCTGGATGGATTTTAACTCTGTATGTTTAAAGTGGGATATGATTTTCTTCTATGCAATAGAACCTTTGGAAAAACAGGTAGGGCTGGCTGAACAAACAATGGCTCATCTGGGCAGAAGCCAGTTTTACCCATGGGAAGGTGGGTACCTATTGTCAGGCATAAAAATGAACCCTTAAGTGATAAGAACCCTTAAGTCACAAGCATTGCTTATATTCAGCAGTATCGCTGGAAACACACTTAAAATGCAATCTAGCAGGTAACCTTTAGCTGTTGTGCTCTTTGATGCCATTTGTCTTGAGGATCGATGGCAGCATTTTCAATCTCTTTGGCATTTTGAATAGGCGTCTTGTCAGTTACTCTGATGGAGTAGGAGATCTAGGTGGGTAAAACACATATAGCATGTTAACTGAATTCATTTTATGCTTAGAGCCATGAGGCTCAGGTCTGTGTACTTGAGAAAGAGGTCCTGCAGGGCTAGGTTTTATTTTCAGTTAATTTCAGGGATTCATCTCTTCAGTCCTCAAGGACCCGGGTTGTTCCCAAGGAAAATGGGAATAAACAATATTTTCTCTTACAGGCATGAAGGGAGAACTGGTGCTTTGAGGTCAAACTACTACTTACTTTAAATATTCAATACATACTCAGGGGACCCAATATTAGAACAGTTATGTGAACTGGATGCTGCAAGTAATGTTTGATCGTGCCAATAGAAACACCGTGAAATAACACTGTACTCCAAGATGATAACAGCAACAGTAATCATTAATATACAGGTAATGCTCATGATGTGGCAATAGCTGTTCTAGGCCCCTCACATATAACTTATCAGTTAATCCTCACAACAACCTTACCAGATATGTATTAATATTATTATACCCTTTTTGCAAATGAGA
This sequence comes from Cheirogaleus medius, assembly GCA_008086735.1. Taxonomy (NCBI): domain Eukaryota; kingdom Metazoa; phylum Chordata; class Mammalia; order Primates; family Cheirogaleidae; genus Cheirogaleus; species Cheirogaleus medius. The sequence goes on along the minus strand of VBSM01001265.1, from coordinate 77,449,349 downwards.
AAACAAAAGTACAGAGAAGTTAAGTAATTTTTCCAGGATCATCAGCTAGTAAGTAGAGCAGCCGGGCAGTCTAACTCCAGTACCTGCACATTTAACAATTCTGCTAAGCTAACTTATTTATTTAAAATACCATCCTGATCTGTAGAATTTGTAGTTTTGGTACTCAGTGAATTTGAACGGTGTAGATCAGTAGTTCTCAACTTTAGATGTTAGGAAAACCTAGGAAGCTTTTGAAAAGTACTAATTCCCTGATCCCACCCCAAACCAATTAAAGCTCTGGAGGTGGCCCTAGGTGTCAGCATATATTAAAAGCTCCCCATCTACTATTTAAAAAAGAAGAAGAAGAAAAAAGAAAAGCTCTGCAGGAGAGTCTAATCTGCAGCCAGGTTAGGGAACCACAGATGAAGGCAGCTACATGGGATTTAGGTCCCCTAAGTATCCAAGGGTCCTTCATTGCCTCCATTGGCTATTTGTTTTAAATCAAGAAATCAGACCGTCTGTGCGGCATGTGGAATTCTAGCCAACAGGATGCATCGCGGAAAGCAAATTTAAAGTTCTACAATCTTAATGTTGGAAAAGATTCTGGAGAAAATCCAGTTCAATCTCCAGTACCTCCATACCATCCCTCGAAGATGTTCCCCCACTCTGCCTAAACACATGCCCCATCTCCCGGTGGGAGTCACCTGTTTGTCAGTAATAGCACATGTTTAAAGATCTACGAGTCGGGGAAGAGAGAAGAAATCTCTGTTTCATGCATGATAAACATATTGTTCCATCACTGAGCAACCTAAATGGCAGCTCTTCCTTATACGAGCAGAAATATGTCTTTCCATATTTTCTATCCCTCTGCCTTCTGGAATACCATTGAATAGGTCCATCCCTCTTTCAGATGACAGCCTTACACTGGTAGAAGCTGACCCAGGTGTCGCTTCTGACTCTCCTCTTATTTAGAGACCCTCTCTCAATATTTCTTTGCCACCCCTCCTATGCCGGAGCTCCTTTGCCCACTCTCTGGTTCGTCACCTGTAAATGCTGTCAAGTTTCTTCTTTCTGAACTGATGCGATTCATTTGTAAATTTAGATTCAGGACTTTACACTCGCTGTGTTATCAATACATTTCCCCTGCTGGGCTGTGAAGTAACTGTGAGCAGCAGCAAGGTGTGAAACCGGATAGAACATGGGATTTGGAATCTGTCGTGTTTGTGTTCAAATTCCCCCTCTGCTGCTTACTTCCACTTATCTGTCAAATATTAATTGATAAGGAAATATTTGACAGGGATGAAACTCTCATTCCCTACCACTTGCTGTGGCTTCCCTGGGACAAAAGAGACAACATTTTGTTTCTGTTATTTTGGGTGGAACCTTATCTCTACCTGAACTCTCTACTAATTCCACTGAAGTAACTTTCACAATTCCCGTACTTATATAGAGAGAAATAAGGCAGATGGATGGTGTAAAAGTTTACTTAAAGATTGATCCAAAAATGGGAAAAAATGAAACTAAAATATTTTTGTGTTTGACTTTTTACTCCTAAAAAAGGAACAAAAATGTACTATTTGGTCATAGGTTCTTCTGATTGCGAATTGAAGTAATCACCAGGCTTTGAATGATTCACCTGCTCTGCAAATCGAAAACTTCACGTCATGGAGCAGTTTAACTCGTGCTCACGTGAAAGCTTGGAACTATGAAAGCTACTGCTCAAGGTCAGGGGCCATTTCTCATGTTTCCATCTTTCAGTCCCTCTCACAAGTGCTGGTTCAAGATGAAATGCTGGATCATTATAAAATATCAGACTTTTACAACTTTAGTCATGATTACAGCAAAGGTTTCAATCCCTTATGGCCACTATGTTAAATAGAAACACAACTCATTTAAAAGAAAAATCAACCCTGTCTTGGAAGAGAAGTGCAAGTCAAGACTAAAATGTCTAACTAGGCTGACTAAGCAGGCGAGGAAATAATCCTTTTTCAAACCTCAAAAAGTAGTGACTTCTCAGATGAACTGTTCTCTGGAGCTGGGAGAAAGAGAAGTTGAGCTCTCTCTTAGATCTGTCACGAGGATGTTGATTCCCTGACTTTTGTAAATGTCTAAGAAATAAAGGGGACTTGGTTTAGTTAATTTGGTTTATCGCTGGTGATATTCATTGTTCAATTGATGACACCGGGATCTCTTACACAGCTCCGATGAAAAGTTTACAAATTAAAAATATAGTGTCCCATGCTTCCTTTCCCAGAGAGCATAGGATGCGTGATATTTCCCTCCACCGGCTGTTTTGGTGGAACTCAGTGGCTGAATCACCCAGCGAGAGTCTCTGGGCAAGTAAAGCATACTTCTACATTATCTCTTTGAAAGTGGAATGGGACACAACCTCTGCCAGCTATTTTTTTTTTTTTTGTGAACTATTCTATTAATACCAATCAAATCGAGAAAATGATCAAATGAAATTGCATTTTGAGCATCATAAGCTGTGTAATGTCTATTCTGTTAAATTGGGGCCTATAATTGCTTCTCTACTGAAAAGATACAACAAAGACAGCAATCATGGCATGTCATTATCCCAGACTAGAAAACCGGCCTTTGCAGGGAGGACTTCAAAGGCTTGTGGTTCTCCAATTGCATTTGGCTGCTATTGTTGAAGCGCAGGCAATCTTGATTAGGTGTTTACACTGAGGTAAGGCGCAGAGCAGAGAGTCTGAGTGCCTGGGTCTAGAGCCATTAAAAAATTGTACATTATGTTCCTTGCTTTGAAGTGAGGGTTTGTAGGTAGGAAAGCAACTCAGATTGAGTACAGCTGAGCTAGATTGGGCTGCTACTTCTCTCTCAAAGAAACTCATCAGGTTCTTAGAGAATCAGACAGCACCACAAAAAAAGAAGTTGATGCTGTACCAAGAGCTATACGTGAATTAGTGGATCTGCATAGACACACACTGAAACGGGTTTAAATAAGCATGTTACCATTAAGTTCTGCAATCACTGGAGGTTTTGCCTTTTTTTTCCTTTATATTCTGCTTTTACTACTAACCTTATGTTTAGATATTGTGGGGAGCCCCACATTAATTTATTGGGTTCTTTGTTAACTGTCCTTCTTTGGCAGTATCGACAACTAGCACACATCCAAATCAAATAGGCCAAACAGTTGGATTTATTAATGTAGTATGTGCTTACCATCATTCCAACACATCTGTTATTTAGTCTCTCTCTTCCAAGCATAATCACTGGATTCACTGAGCATTTCTTTATTAACTTGGCTAATCAGTGATCTGAAGTATTTATTTCTCTGTCCTACTTCTAGTACGTTTTGCTCTGTGTCAGTTTAGGCCTGCTCGTGTCAGCACGGCTGTGCCTGTGTTCATATGTGGCCAGCAAAAGAGGCTGAGGCATGACAATGCCAATAGTCTACCACTGTCAGTTTGCAACGCTGATATTTAGCACAGCTGTTTATGCAAAGGTTTGTATGATTCAGCTATTCAGAGACAAAACACATGAAATATGTTGGCTCCGCTCTTGGCCATTTTTTTCCATTCCTAGAGAACATTTCCTAATGTATTTAGCATGCACATGGTTAATAAGAATTTGATGACACTGAAACCCATACATATATTATATTCTACATTCATTTTCATCATAAGATCCTTGAGGTTTTAAAACCCCAAAACTGGTGGTCAGTCACCTGCTTAAAAGCCCTTCTTCCATGCTTTTGCGCTGCCCTCAGTCGTTGCGGGGCTGCGCGCCCTGGGCCTCGAGCTCCTGCTCACTGCCCCAGCCGTGGCTTCCTGCCCTACTCCTCGTGCCCCTTCCAGTTCACTGACGGGCCATGGGCTGGAATTTCCCTTCACTTCCCTTATTCTGACCCATTCCATTCACTGCTCCAGGTTTGGCTGAAACGTAACTTCCTCCAGGAAGTCAGCCCTGACACCCCAGAGCAGGCTACCGATAGCTGCACCTGAGTTTGTGGCCTTAGTACTTTGTGCTTTCCCTTTATAACAAGTATCACCCTGGGGACGGTTTGTTTTCCCTTCTGGACTGTGAATTCCAGGATGGCAGGAAGGAGGAGGAACTGTGTGCAGGGTGGCCGTGCTGCACAGCCCCAGGGGTGCTACCCACCTGGGCTACCTGGTGGCTCTGAAGGTGCCCGGCATATAGATGCTCAATAAATATGACTGAATAAAAAGATCAATTCACAGTGCTCACAATAAATATACGCCAATGAATGAAGTAACTGGCCATTTTCAAGAATGTGAGAGATTTTTAGGAAATATCTTATATCACTTACAGGAAGGTTGATTATCCAGCAATCTGAACTCTCCATAACAAACTAAGAACATGGAAGTGTGACTTCTGAATGGTCACAGTAGAGATTTTTAGAAAACCATTTGCCACAAAGCTCACACATATTGTACTCAAATTGCTCCATTCCTAAAATCCTTCAATAAATCCATATCACTTGGAAGAAAGGCCCAACTCTTTAGCACAGAGGTTGTAAAACTTAAGCGTGTATCAGAATCCCTTGGAAGGTTTATTAAAACACAGATTTCTGGGCCTTACCCCAGATTTTCTGATTCAGGAGGACTGGGACGGGGTATTAGGTTTCCAGGTGATGCTGATGCTCCTGATCTGGGGAACACATTCTGAGAGCTTCTGCTTTAGAATGATATGCAAGAGCCTACGTGAAAGGCACCTGCCAATTTCTCTAGCCTAATATCCATACTCTCATCCTCACGATCTAGCCACATACAGCTAGAGCAGTATCTATCTTCTCCTTAACTAACTCACTAGTTTAAGTGACACTTTCCAGTCCTTCTCGAAGATATCCTCACTGAGGCCACAGCTGAATACTCGTGGCTGGTAGGCTCTCTCTAGTACGTCTTGGTACTTCTGCTTCCAACACTTGAGTTGTATGTTTACCAAGAATCTGTTACATTTGTTCCCAAACCTGTTTATTCCTATTGTGTTATTAAAATTATGAAATTTATTTAAAGATTAGGTAATCTGGAGAAATCTGAGCATGACTAGAGAGATGTTATACCCACGAAAACTAAGTTAAATGATTTAGAATGGCCTAATAAAAGCAAATGGCAAAATAACGTGGGGGGAAACTGTAAAAGATTAGGGAAAACATTCACAGAAATCTAGAGATTATGTTCTAACATTGTTTCAAAAGGCTTTTTAAGTTTGTACTTTGCTTTCAAGAAATCAAAACTGAGTATAATAGATGCTGTCAAACCGATGCAAGAAAATAAGAAACTGCAATCAATAGAATTCATGCTGACAGAAGAGGCCTTGGTCCCTAGGTAAAAAACTGGTGAATCAATGTATATTTATATACTTTAAGTGAAAGCCAAATAGTTATGGTATGTAGTTATTGTTTTTCATATCTGCTTTAACCAATTTTAAAAAATTGTTATTGATACATAATGTTTATACATATTTATAGGTTACAGGGTACATGTGATATTTTGTTGCATGCATAGAATGTGTAATGATCAAGTCAGGGTATTCGGGGTATCCATCAACTTGATTATTTATCATATCTATGTGATGGGAATGTTTCAAGTCTTCTCTTCTAGCTACCTTGAAATATGCTATACATTGTTCTTAAATATAGTCACCCTACTCTGCTATTGAACACTAGAACTTATTCCTTCTATCTAACTGTATGGTTTTATACATTAACTGACCTCTCTTCATCCTCCCCCGACCCCCTTCCAGCTTCTGGTAACTATCATTCTACTCTACTTCCATGAGATCTTTGATTTAATTGGCCAACTACCAATTCATGCCTAGTAGTATAGAGGTTCCTACCACATTGACAGTTTTCTACATGGCTTTTTACCATTGCACAAGCTCCCTCTGCCTACAGTGTCTTTTCTACCCACCTCCACCTGTTAGCTTCTACTTCTTTTTAAAGAATCAGTTCAATGATTGCCTCTTCTGTGAAGCCCTCTCTAACTTCCCTGGACAGACTTAGGCACTTTTTCTTCTGGGTTCCTCTGGGACCTTATCTGTTACCAGTATAGCAGTTTTCACTTGGTACTGACTGTTTACATGTCTGCTTCTCACTTGGCCATAAGCCCCTTACATGCAGATGCACTGATAGCAGCATGAAATAACCACAGACTCATAGCAGTCGGGGTCATTTAACAAAGAGGCAAAGACTCAGTCACATTGCCACAGCTTCTGACTCTACTATAGCACAGTGCAATATGCCCTGTGTAAGATAGCACAGGATTATCAGGTACACCAGGTAGATTTTTGAAAGCTATCCTTAAAAACATTTAATTATGTCAAATTTCTGGGTTTCAAAAGGGCATGCTTTAGTTATGTGGAAAGTACTTTTTTTTATGGATGCCTTCTCAATAATGTCGAATTAATGAAGTGTCCACTCTATAGATCATACAAATTGGTAGTTTAAACAACTAAATGCTCAGTAGTGCACACAAGAAAGATGCCTTAAGAAATGTCTTGTACTGAAAAAATCATAAAGTTCAATTGAAATTATACTGTCATAAGTAAGTGCTCTTGTGGTAGTGGTACAGGGAAAACTAAGAAAATGTATTAATCAATGAACATCTACAGAGTTCCTATGCTGTAGAAGAATGATTTTTGCAAGTATAATAGGTGGGACTCAAACAGCACTACCAAACTGTAAGAATTCTGTAAAAAAGAATGCTGTGTTTCTAACCAAATATAATTACAAAACAATGACCATAATTCAAATAAAGGTAAAGCTTAAACTTATAGACAACTAAAAGATTCACTCAAGTCAAAACTATGGAAAAAAGCAATTTATCACTTGGGTAGTAACTTTGTCCACTAAGAGACTGACTGTAAATTCAAGCCAAACATTCAATAATAAATGTAACTTACATTTATATAGGGCTATATGATTATAAAAAGCTTTCACAAACAGTATCTCAGTTGATCATCCTAATAATCTTGAATCTGTGGAATAAGGCAAATATCTATAACCTTACTTTAATGAGGAAAAATAAGGTTCAGCAAGATTTTGTGATTTGCCGAAGTAATGGCTCCAATAATAATGGGGCTCAAATCGGGCCTTTGATTGCAAATACCAGTGTTTAAATCAACAGCACAGCTTGAATTAGTCCTTTTTTTTTT
>VBSM01001265.1:77411202-77442130 GCA_008086735.1 Cheirogaleus medius | reverse complement strand
TCTGGGCACTGTGAGTCCCTAGAGTATGGCGGCAACACAGCATGCAGTGGGGAATGATCGAGGATTTTGTCTTGAAGATAACAGGGAGTCACGTTAAGTGGCATATTGATACGATCACATTTGTACCCAAGAAGATAGCAGAGAAGACAGAATTGACGAGGGTAAGTGTGGAAAGAATAATGCTGTGGTATTGCACTTCAAAACAAAAGTACCAAATATATGATCCAAAATCATTCATAAGTTCCTTATCACGAAGTGTACATATTGGAAACAGTATTTGAAGCCAAATGTAATTGTTCAACTGCCAACCAGTTGGATACAAGATTGTCGGGTTCTGTAATGCATGGGACGGTGTTTGATTGATTTGGGAACCTCGAGAGACAGCATGGCAGGTGAGAGGTGTCCCTAGATAGGTCCCTAGATGGGTGTCCCTTGGTAGGCAGTCTTTTGGGAGTCTCGCCACAGAATGGGCTACGAGGGCACAGAGGTGTTATTCTCCTTTTGGCTACACTTTGTCCTTATTCTATCTGAAGTTGTATCTCTTTCATGTTGAGGCACTGTAGTCTGAAAAAAAGAGAAAGCTGTTTAGAAGGGCCTATTCCCTGGGTGGATTCCTTTCCTTTGCCATGGCTCACAGAATGCCTAGTGGTAATAATGGGCTTTTACTGAAGGTCTACCGCACGTCAGGAGCTTTGTATAAATTCTTCAAATAGCCCTCCAAGGCAGGAATTGACCCCATATAACAGATGAGGGAAATAAGGATTAGAGTCACTTGCTCAAATACTTAACAAGTGCTATGCTCAAGAGCGAGGATTTAATCCGTGATTGTCTGACCCCCAAACCAGTATTTTGTTTTGATTTTATTTTTTTCTCTCAAGATGTCTTGTCGCTCCCTATGCAAGGATGCTGCCACCAAGGCTGGGGGCAATCAAGTCTCTTTCCCCAATCCGTGCTTTTCTCTTTCTCAGCCGTTCACGTCTCAGCTCGAACACTGACTCCTCGGAGAGACCTTCTCCAAGCACCTGGCTAAACGTCCCAGTTTACTTATTAAAGTCATTACTTTATTAAATAAAGGAATTTATTCCCTCTTCATTATTTTATTAAAGTTTATTCGGTCTCCTTTGAGGTGTTTATCAGTAGCTAAAATTGTTTTGTTACATGTTTCTCATCTTTATCACATGATTGGAATGTAAACTCCTTGAAGACAGGAGCTCTGTTGTGTCTTGTTTTTGTTACAACCCTGGCATTGAGAAGAGTACCTAGCACATATCTGGCGCTCAGTAAATATTTGTTGGCTAACTGACCTGCTGTCTCAGCAACAACCACAAAGGTGTGTTCATCTGAAGAGTGAATCGTGAATTCTATTTGTGGCTTTATATCGTCTTTAAGACTATAGGCGATTGAATAAGCTTTCTATATTCACATTTGTAAACTAGCTGTAATTTCTCTCCGAGACATTACAAAGAAAGAGCTGAATAACATGTATAAAGCACTTATAGCTCTTTTCTGAACCTATACTAAATTTCACCTTCATTAGTCTTCAAAGTAACATTAGAATCAAGATAGAAAGGTAGTTCACTTTTCAAAACATAATTTCCTTTAATGTGGATCATAAATGGACTCAAACTGTAATGAGCTTCAGACAAATAATTTTGGCTGCCGAATAAATCAGGAATAAAAGCAAGCACTGAATAGTCAGCAGCAAAGTTATCGCCTGACGGTGATGCTCAGGTGCCCTCTAGTGTGTGCTGGTTTTTACGTCAGTTCCTTGCTTCGCACAACGTGTGATTAAGATCTTACCATGCATTCAAAGGTAATTTTTCCAGTGCATTTTAACGTACAATCAACAGATCTATGCAAAATGGCAAAAAGATTGTGGAGTGATTGAATGTAAAAATAAATGGTTCTACTCCAAGCCATTAATTATAAGCAATAAATGCAATTTATGTGAGCCTGAGCAATCGGGAGTGTGAAGTTATATGGGTTATTGTAAAATGTGTAAGCGTCATCCCCCAATTTTGTTGCTATTTTTCAATTTAATTTTTTAAAAGGTAATACATAAGCATGGTTCAAAAATGAGAGATTTGAAAAGGTGTAAAATAAAAAGTTATGTTCCCATCCATTCCCTCCACACCCCTTATACCTATGTAGCCTTCCACAATTTTTATGCATACCAAGCAAATACAATATATATTTTTATATCTCAATTATTGTTTATTTAAAATCTTAAACATGATGTCAGATAAATATGCCTCCAATATTTACAACTGCTTTCATTATTTCTGATCGGATGGGGATTAATGTAGTGTTGGTGATCCTAAAGTTTAAGTAAATTGATTTCTGTTGAGAGTTTATTTTATTTGCTTAAAGAAGGGCTTAATTGATTTTATTTTTATTTATTTATTTTTTTTAAATTTCAGAATATTACAGGGGTACAAACGTTTTGATTACATATTTATTTTTATTTCTCCCCACTTTTAAAATACCATATACACTCTTCTACACCTTGAATTTCTCTCTTCATAATAAATCCTAGCAAGTTGTCTATAACAGTTCATGGAGACTGTCTTAATTTTTCTAAACAGCTACAGCGTACTGTGTGGTACGGATGTACCATAATGTATTTAACTACTCCCCAAATAAGACAGACATTTGGATGGTTTCCAATCTTTTGCTATTAAAAATAAGGCTGAAATGAATAACTTTATACAGGTGTGATTTCAAAACTGCACACATGTATCTAGGATAAATTCCTAGGGGCGGGATGTGTTGGGTCAAATAAGAATTATAATTGCAAATATTAATATAGTGCTTGCTCTGGGCCAAGCACCAATCTAAGCGGTCTCGATATATTAACTCATGTATTTAATCTTCTTAATAATCCTATAAGGAAAGTACTATTATTATCCCCATTGTAAAGATGAGGATACTAAGGCAAAGAGAGGTTTAGTAACCTGCACAAGGTCAGACAGCTAGCAGGTGGCAGTGCCCATCAACCTGGCTCCAAAGTCTCAGTCATTATGTTTTACATTCAAGGGATGTATTTGTATTTTGAATAGAGACATTAACAGATTGTCCCCCATAATGGTTATGCTAATTTATTCTCTTGCCAGCTTGACTTTACTTTTCTGCCCGCAGATTCTTCGAACTTCTAGAATTTTGATGGTTTAATTATAGGTGAAAAATGAAATCTCATTATAGTATTAATCTGCATTTCTCTTATAATGACTGAGGTCGGGTATGTTTTCATATGTGTAATAGCCATTTGTAGTAACTTTTCTGTGAATTGTCCATTCATACCTTTTGTGTATTTTTCTTTGGGATTTTGGTCATTTTCTTATTGACTTCTAGGAGCTCTTTATATATTAGAAATACTAGTGTTTTGTCTGTAATATGAAGTAGGAATATTTTTCCTAGTTCATTCTTTATATTTTGACTTCACTTATTCTTTTTACCTGCAGAAGTTTTTTGATATTTATGAAGTCAAATTTATCAATCTTTTATAGATTTAGGATTTTGAAATATTTCAAAGTTATAGGAGAATTTCCTCATGTTTTTTCTAGGATTTTTATGGTTTAATTTTTAAAAACTAAATATTCGATCCGTTTGGAATTTATCCTGTATGATATGAGGTATGGATCCAACTTTTATTTCCCTGACAACTATCCACTTGTTTTATTAAATAGCCCATCATTTTCTCATTGATTTGAGATGCTGCTTTTATCAAATCAAAATCATAGTATCACATAATGTATTCCCATATGTAATGTAACTTGATTCTATTTCTAGACTTTCTATTCTGTTCTGTTTCATTTTCCTGTCTGTATATGCAGTAAATATGACCCTAGTACTTAATTATTGATGCTTTATAATATATTATATTGTCTAGTATGGCTAGATCCTCTCATTACTCTTAATTTCCAGAGTTTTCTTTGCTATTCTTGCCTATTTTTCATATGAATTTAATAATCAGCTTTTCAACTTTCACTTTAAAAAGTTGACATATTTATTGGGATGTTGTAAACTTAGACTTACTTTCAAATCTTCCAAAATACAATACACTACCTTAAGCCCCTCTCTGATTCAGCTGGACATGGATGTTTGCAACAAGATGATATATTAAAAAGCTGGGTTTTCCTGACTGTGTAATGGTAATTTATTCATTTATTCAACAGTAGATGTAATTTAACCTTTTAAAGTTTCTAGTTGTGAGACATTTGTCATCTCTTTCAAAGAAATTACAAGGGGAGCAAAAGATATTCAAATATTAAAAACTTCCAGATGGATGCTGCTTAATCTAAAAACAATGGCTTCCAAACCTGCCACATGTACCTTCCCACCTCCTATCCACAAATCAATCGAATAATCCTGTCAGCCATTGAAAAAATCAATACTTTGTGGATACTAACTTACGAAACTTTGACTTTCAGATTTCTGATAAAACCTTCATGATAAAACCTCTATGTTCGTTTCTCTAGCCCCTTGCTGAGCCACTGGCCAGTAGCCTTGCATCACCTGAGGCTTGTTAGAAATGCACACACTCTGAGTCCTCCCCAAATCTACTGGCTCAGAATCTGTATTTTAACAAGATTCTGAAGTGGTTCATAAGCATTTTAAATTTTAGTTCTCAAAGTGCAGGTCCGATAGTAGCAATAGCATCACCTGGAACTATGCAGAAAATTCAAATCCTTGGGCTCCCCCCTTCATGTGCTGAATCAGAAATTTGGGAGGCTAGGTCTGGCAATCTAGTTTAACAAGCCCTCCAGCTGATTTTGATGCACGTTAAAAATCAAGTCAACTGCTCTAGTCTGGAACAATGGTTCTCGAACTCAGCTTCACATTAGAATTACCTTTAGGGAAAAAAAACAAAAAACACCACCACAAACAGATGCTCAGGATCTCACCTAGAGATTAAAATTGGTCTGGATGGTCAAGAATCACTTTTTAAAATCAGCTTCTCAGGTGATTCTAATATTCAGCCAGGATTGCAAACCACTGCGCTAGAAATGCCATTTCCCCCACATAAACTTCAAGTCATACTAAAGAGAATGGTTTGGAGGTAATGGAAGAGAGATATATTTTTCATTTACTATATATTTATTGAGCCCTTACAATGTGTTAGGCTAGTTACTATGAAGATTAAAAATAAGTACAAACCGTAGTTCCTGCCCTTAGGGAACATAAATTTGTTTTGGCAGAACAGACCTGCATATATGAATAATGATTTTTCAAAAAATTCACACCATTTCATGCTACTGACTATACTTCACTAGAATAAGTTACACACATCATTATGTCACTGTTAGGTCAAACTCATTTCTATCCTTTTTAAAAGAATAGGAAGCCAGGTGTGGCGGCCAGGTGTGGCCAGTAGTCCCAGCTACTTGGGAGGCTGAGGCAGGAGCATTGCTTGAGCCCAGGAGTTTGAGGCCATGCTGTGCAGTGATCGTGCCTATGAAAAGCCACTGCACTCCAGCCTGTGCAACACAGTGAGACCTGTCTCTTAAAAAAAAAAAATAGGAGTAAGAAGAAGGCAATATATGTAAGTTGGAAAAATGGCGAAGTAACAAGTTTGAATACAATTAACAATTAGCACTTAGACATTTGAATCTGGAAAAAGTGGTAGAAAAGGTCAATGGCTCCTTCACAGAATAATATGAGAGCTTAAAGAAAGTTTCCTCCATGGCATAACAAAAAGAAAATTAGTCTATGAAATCACTGACAATCAGTACACCCCAATATTGTCTAGGAAATTAACATTAATATTTATAACAACTAATATAATTAGCAATTAAGAATTCAGCTATTAAAGAGTTTGTAACAAATCAGTTTTTCCTTTTATTATTTTCCCTTTTACTTATTTTTTCCCCTTTTACTATTTGCCTCTTGTAGATAAGCTTCTTCTGAGAACACTTTTTAAAGTAATGAAAAATTTTGTCCTACTGCAGTGAGTATGTCACTGAAAAAAAAAATTGTCCTAGTCTGGGAAAAAAATGCTAGCTATAAACATTTTTCAAAGATATTGGGGCTGTTGAATTTGTTTGTATTTTTAAGTGAGCAATCAAACAGAATTCAAAATTTTACATAAGTTTTATGAAACAAAAAAGTACATTAACATCCAAAATTGGGTAAAAAAATGTTGAAAACTGCTTGAATTCACCTAAGTTTTCGTTATGATAATTCAGCTAAATATACTATATCTATTTGTTCATTTTATTATTAGTTACGAAGACAAAGATGTGACATAATCCTTTAAAACTTTAAAATCCTTTAAAATCAGGGGAGTTTCTGAATCAAGAAAAAGCATGAATATTCATCTATCTCATCCATCTTGTTCCATCAGAAAATGCTTAGAGGTTAGGACAGGTTAGAGTATGTTAAATAACACCAATATGGATTTGGAATAGGTTTAAGGGCATCCACATTTAACACAATACCTCTTCTTTGTATTTAAAAATGACTCCACATTACTAGGTGATGAATTTCAAGATGTTTATCCAATAGGGTAGTGGATTATAGGATCCAGACATATACTTTTCTTGTGTCCATGGACATATCCACTAAGGAGGTGGGCTAATAAGATCTTTATGTGTACTCATGAAATAGAACTAAATTTGCTGGCTCCAAAATGTTTTGCATCCATCATTTGGGGTAGAATTTATCCTCAAAATGACCAGATGAGGAAGAGGGGGCATTTATTATTTTTCCAATTTTATAGATGAAGAAGAGACTAAGCTTTAATCATATAATATTTGCACAGGACAATTAAGGATGGTGTAGTGATTATCAATGGAGGTTGAAAAAGGTAACAGAAGCATCTGAAGAATATAAAACAATATCCTATGTTGTACCCTGTGCTCCTCCCACCACCACCCAATATGTATATAGGATGTGAGTTGAGAATCATCTCTGTATGTGAGCTATGGTTACTGATATGAGTATGTCACGTTACCCCAACGTGTTGGGGCATTTAAAAGGGTTGAAAACCAATGCCATGGCGGAAACAAAGGCAATCAACACAGGGAATCAAATGCTCAGCCCTGTATTTTATCTTTTGGAATACACACTTTAAAAAAATTCTGTAGTTCCTTGAATGGAAAATTTTGGATATATTAATTGAATTACAGCAATTACAGTGCTGTGAATCACTGATGGCTTTTATTTTGCTCTTAAGAATTTGTGGAATAATTCCCCTCATTCTATAAGAACGGGCAACACAGAGTATACTATGGAAAGGTTTGTTTCCCCTTGCCAGGTGATTGTGATTACAATGATACCATCACCCCAAAGGAAGCGATGTCTGGCCATTTCAAACAAATGCACGTTCTAGTTTAGTGTTTCAGAAGAGATTTTTAAGTAGCCACTACGTACCTGTTCTAGGGGAATTTCCCCCATTTTTTTATTGTGAAGTTGAAGGTAAGAGTCTGTTTTAGGAGTGGGTATTCCCAAAGTCAGCTTGTTTTTTTCCACAAAGTATTGTTTGGACTTCCTTCGCCGAGGGCCACGTGATCCTGGCAGGAAAACCTCGTTGTGTGAACTTGAACTCTTCACGTACTGAGAGAGATTGCTGCTCGACTTCTCCTCCGGGTCACTGTCACTCAGCTGGGAAAAGGGCTCCCGGTGATGGGCGCCATGCTCGTACTTTGGGCTTAAAAATTCACTTCCAAGTAAGGAGGCTACACTCTGTGGACTCTTTCTCTGTCGCTCTTTATCCTTTGAGAGTTCCACTGATGGCTCCTTGGAAGGGTAGAGGGGACCCAAAGGCAGATTTTCTGAAGAGCTGTCTGCAGACCCTGACAATGCTTCTGCCGTCAGCAGCTGCCCTTCCTTCTTCTTATTCTTCCAGTTTGGGTCGTATCGGAGGTCTGAATATTTGTCTTCTATTGGTTGTTGGCTGCCCAAAGCAGGGGGGAAAAATAAAAAAGGCAAGTCCTTAATCAAAATAAATTCACTCATTGTATTGAGTTGATTATTTTATTTGAAATCAATGTCAGTCTTTCTCCCATAATTTTCCTTTTACTGTCTATATGTTAAAGATGGATCCCAGGCTCCAATTAGACCCACACACTACACATAAGGGCAAAAGGTCTTACTTATCCAAGTTCATTGAAATATGGCATCAAAATAAGGGATAGTTAATTTCTAAATGCCAGAAAACAACTGAAATAATTATTGTTAAACCACTGAATCACTGTGGTTCAAAGAATGCAATTACTCAAGCACACCAACGATGACTCAGTATTTCAGCTGGTGAAGATAAAATTGCATTTCACACTTTAGCTAGTAATACAGTCATGCACTGAATCACGATGTTTTGGTCAAGGCCAAGCCACAGATACGGTGGGCACGGAGGTCCCATAAGATGATAATGGAGCTCAAAAATTCATATCTCCTCGGTGACGTCGTAGTCCTCGTAACACTGTAGCGTAACACATTGCCCACCTGTTTGTGGTGATGCTGGTGTAAAACCTACTGTGCTGCCACTCATATAAAAGGATAGCAATACAGTTATGTATAGCAGTTAATACTTGATAATGATCATAAAACACTGTACTGCATTATGTATTTACTACCCTATACTTTTAATCATTATTTTGGAGTACACTCCTTCTACTTATAAAAAAATGGTTAATTGTAAAACAGCCTCTGGCAGGTCCTTCATAAGGTATTTGAGAAGAAGGCACTGTGATCACAGGAGATGACAGCTCCATGCATGGTATTATCCCTGAAGACCCTCCAGTGGGACAAGATGTGGAGGCGGAAGACAGTGATATTTATGATCCTGACCCTGTATAGGCCTAGGCTAATCTGTGTGTCTGTGTCTCCGTTTTTAACAAAGTTTAAAAAGTAAAAAAATAAAAAAAATTAAAACTAAAAAGCTTATAGAATAAAGATATGAAGAGAGAAAATATTTTTGTCCAACTCTACAATGTGTTTGTGTTTTCATCTGTGTTATTACAAAAGAGTCAAAAAGTTTAAAAAATTAAAAGTTTATAAAGTATAAAAATTACAGTAAGCTAAGGTTAATTTATTATTGAAGAAAGGTTAATTATATTGAAAAAAGGTTAATTTATTATTATTATTATAAAATAAACTTAGAGTAGCCTAAGTATATAGTGTTTATGAGGTCCACAGTAGTATACAGTAATGTCCTAGGCCTTCAAATTCACTCACTGATTCACCCAGAGCAACTTCCAGTCCAAGTTCCATTCACGGTAAGTCCCCTAGACAGGTGTACCATTTTTAAAAATCTTTTATACTGCACCTTTTCTATGTTTAGATGTGTTTAAATACACAAATACTTACCACTGTGTTACAGTTGCCTACAGTATTCAGTACAGTAACATGGGGTGCAGGTTTGCAGCCTAGGAGCAATAGGACGTACCACACAGCCTATGTTTGTGTAAGTGTACAACACGATGTTCGCATGACGATGACATCACCTGATGACACATTACTCAGAATATATCCCTGTTATTAAGCTACGCATGGCTGTATATACATTCCCTTCCTATTTACCTAGGAAGGGAAATATAGATTGTTGCCTAGACACGTTTACCTAGGCCTCCTCCTTTTGGGAGGAAAGTAAGATTTTATTCCAACTGAATACATATATAGGTTCATCCTTCTTTTCAGTGATTTTACTTTTCACTTCATTTTATCTTTGCAGATTTTTTTATCCAATGTACTATAGAGATATCCTCAAGGCTTAGAGTCAGACCCGGCGACAGCTCACTGAAAAGTTCATAGTCTCGTGGTTGTCAGGTCTATGCACACAAAACTCAGCAGACAGGTCAGAGTGCACTTGAAGCTGCAGGAGAGCCCTATTGGAATAAAAAGTTGAGCATATGGTCCTGCCTGAGGAAGTGAACCAGTCCATAATCAGCTCATATGAACCCAAATAAAGTCCTCCCTTTCCCCATGACAATCTCCATCTATAAAGCATCCCCTAGTCATAACCAAAAAAGGAAAAAAAAAAAGCTGGTAATATGGCATATTTAATGGCCTCCTTGATCTTCAAAAGCTAAATGGGAGAGATTTTCCTTCCTTGAGTACAGTAGATGCAATCCTCTAATCAAAAAGAAAATGTAAATCACCGAGGCTTTTTATGCTATTTGATATTCTCGTTTACAGAGGACATAATTTTATGCTGAGTAAACAAACTAATGGTCCCCCTAAGGTTAATTTACTCTTTTTAATGTGGACTTCGATTTCTTTGATTTGATGTAAAGCAAAAACTAGAGCAAAAAGCCAAAACTCCAAAGCCTTGTTAAATTGTCATTTTGAATTATTTAGTTCACATATTAAGATGGGAAACTTCTTGAAATAGGCTGCTCTCCCTTTTCAAACGAGAGAAGAGATAGACTCTTCTCCAGCAAAATGGGAACAGTCCACATTTGTCTGGAAATGGGACGGATGCTTGGCTGTGTACCCCACCTCTCCCTGCACCGCAGAATGCCCTGCGGCTTTGATGGGGAGCTTTTTCCCGGTGATGTTGCGTTATGTGACTCACAGTATGCGTCGGCCTTGCCTTTCACTTGGCCCTGAAGGGTCTTGGGTATGTACACGGGACATGGCACAGCCCAGCAGGGCACAGACCTGGGCTCAAGTTCTGGGTCTGTCACTATCTGTATTATGTGTCAGTTGGCAAATCATGTCATCTCTGAGCCAGTTTCTCCCATCTGTAAATGAAAATAAATTATATTTGTTTTGTTTCTCGGGACTGCATAAGGATCAACATGAGAGAATGCGCCTTAAAGTGCTTCTTTAACTTTTCATTGTGATAATCTTGTCTCATCACCGAGATAAATTCCCGGGCAGCAGGGACAGTGGGTGATCCGTCCTTCCCTCCCCCCCTTTGTCCTAGTAAGCTGCATGTGGCTGCGGACAGAAGAGACAAATGCTTCTTGAATAAATAACTGTGTCTCTAAAAATACTCTAGTCAGCACAAATATAGCATCAAATATTTATTTTAAAAAACCAATAGCAATGAGTTAGAGTCTAGACATGCAGAGGCTTCTTGCATTAGATCAAATGAATGAATGATTTTTTGGGGCTTATTTTGTACAGAGTTAAACATAAGGTTCAACTGTGGCTGTTTAGGTAGAGAAGAAAGCTCAACTACTATCTTTAAGTAAATAAATATTTCTTTTTAATTGAAGAGAGGTGTTATTTTTCCATATCCATGCTATATAGAAAGACAAAACTGAACTGAACTTTCGCACGCGTTTGCGCACTATTGATTCAGCAGGTGTTATCTATGGAGCACGTACTAAGCGAGGGGACACGCGGTAAATGGTGCAGCAGTGAACTCCCAGGCTAGTGAGGGACACAGACCAGGAAAGAAGCACTTGACAATCTGGAGTGACGCGTGCTCTGATGGCTCAGGAGGGACATCTGGTCCTGTCTTGGGAGGTCGGGAAAAGCTTTCTGGAGGAAGCGATGGTGTAGCTCAGACCTGAGGATAAGGGCAGGAAGGGCAAGCCCAGCCGAGGGAACAGCACATACAGAGGTGTGAAGGGGAGAGAGGACGTGGTGCTCTCACAGAACAAACTCTGTGTGGGTAAGACAGAGGGTGAGTGGAGGGAGGGCTGAGGAGTAGGTTAAGCTGAAGTCAAACCTCAAAGGACTTTGTAGACTCTTTGTAGTGCTCTACGTTGTACTGTTTAGAGCAGAGCTGGCCACCTTTCAAAGGGGACAACACTGCTCTGCCACTACTCTGCCACTCAGGGTCACTGCTCTGCCACTCAGTCGGGGTGGGATGTGGAAAGATAGCACACATTATTGTATGGTGATGTAGGGAATGTCTGTAGTGAGTCTTCAGTGTTTTCCTTAGAACAAAGCTGAGGGAAGCACTATTATCACACCCATTTAATAGATGAGGAAATAAAGGCTTAGGGAGCTTATGGAAGTCTCCCAAGGTCACAGAGCTAACAAGTGGTGGAGCCAGGGTATAGCGCCTGCCAGTCTCCTCTAGGCTCCTGCCCATCGTGTTGCCTTGTATCCTGCAGTTATCCCCACAGGTAACAGTGAAACAAGCGTGACGCAGCGTCTGCCTTATGGGAGTTAGTGAATGGACCGGGCAGGCAGCCATTCAACAGGCAAGCATCGAGCACCTCCCTGTGTACAGGCAGAACATTAGACACAGAAGATGCAGCAGTCAGGAAAACAGAAGCAGGCTGACGGATCTTACTCTCCAGTGAGGACAGACTTTATGCACCACCTATAATACAGTAATCAACTAGTGATTTAGATGCATAAACAAATATAGCATGTTATGGGTATTTAAAACAGGAGGGCACAACCTTGTTTATCACTGAAAATATGTTAACTTCTTATTTGCACATTCGATTGCTAGATAATACCTGAAAGTTCATTCCAACTCCATTGTTCTATGATCCTATGATAGACTCACAAAAGAATCAATAACTGAGTAATGCTCACTATTTTTTTTTAAATTAGATAACCTCTGATGATTGAAGGAAATGGATTTCCTGGTTTCCATTTCTGCAGTTATGCTAAGAAATCTGGTGGACTCAGGCTGGTCATGGTATGTAACCAGCATCAGCTGATTATGGCACAATGTCTCCAGTCTTGGCTACAGACCTTCCTCAGTCGTATGTAATATTCGTGGCACTTTGTGTCTCTTGAATAACGGTATGGAGAATTTTGGTTCTGAGAAATGATACAGAAGAGCAATTAAGGACAAGGGTCCTCAACTGCCCACACTCAATTCTTGGTGCCACCAGACTCTGTGAACACAGGCAAGTTATTTAACTTTTGTGTCTTAGTTTCCTCATCAATAAAATGGGGATAATAATAGTGCCTACCTCATAGTGTTGCTGAAAGGATTAGGTGAATGAATATCTGTAAATGCAGAGAACTATGTGCCTGGCCCAGAGTGAGGATGCCTCGAGGACTAGTTGTGAAAGTGTATGTCAGCGAGCTCCGTCACCTATCTTTGCTTGCCTCGCGTCACATTCAGTCACTAGGACATAACACTGCTGTATATTGTGTTTCCTGCTGACGGATCTCAAGGGATTCTTCCTTCCCCAGGGCTGAAGTTATTTCTAGGGCACAAAGTTATCTTGTGATGCACTAAGTGGTACCTTGGTGGCCTGAAAGAATTAACACCTATCTTCAAAAATCCATTTTTAAATAACGACTGAGGCACAGTGGAGAATGTCTGAACCATAATTTAGGAAATGGGATTAAGAAATGTCAGTGTTTCTGCATGATAAAATATTTTAACAGCTGCTGAAAGATGATTAGTAGGATAAAACTGGGAGAATTAAATTATTTAGACCTTCTGAAAAAGTTGTAATTTCTAGCCTCAACAAATTTCCATTCTTAAATGGCTGTAGAAGTAATATCACACACTACACATGCAAGACATGGTTCTCTGCATTTACATATATAATTCGTCTGGTCCTTTCAGCACTACTGATGTATTCAGTGGAACCTAGAAAATACAAAGGGTTTAGCAACAAGCCAGAGAAAATGAGTTGTTTTGGCTGATAATGTTTTTGAACCAGAGAAACTCTAAAAACGTGTACAAGCAGGGGTAAAGTCTGCAAATGTGGCCCTTAGAACTGTAATTTTGCCGCACCGTTTACACACAGTGCAATGACTATCTTAAAATATTCCCTTTCTCCCCTTTCTAGATGGAAACCATATGTTGAAACAAGTAGGAGGTTATGTTTTGCAAAATCATAGGCATGGAAGGCTGTAATACTTCACAGAAACAAATCTAATGGTTGAAATAGAACATGATACTAAAGAATCCCATTGTACTGAGCTCATGTGCTTACAAGCTCAATTGTGTTTTTGTGGTCTGGGTCAACACACTGGGACAAAATGAGTGTGAAGTGCCCTTTCATCAGTAATGATCTACACGCAAAACACGCACCTCTCTTCCTCCCCATTTGGTAGAAAGGTTACACAGACAATGAGCACACAACTCTTTTGTTACCGTTCAGACAACAGATGCCGGGTCTCCTCTTCAGATGCCTAGGTTAGAAATGCAGGCAGAGAGAAAGGGGGTGGGGGCGGTCTCACATGCATATGCCATGATATTTGCTGGCTCTAATGGACCACATTTGATTACTTACTATGATAACTTCAAACAAAATAAAATCAAATCTCCATTTAATGAAGAGCTTCATATTCAGTATTGTATTCAATCAAAAAATTACTAAAATTAGAGCATGTTTCTAGTACAATTAACATCCTTTGCACTCACAATAGAATATTCAATAACTGGCCATTTTGCCTGTTGAGAGGTGAATAAAAGCATTGCTATTAATCATTTAGCTGTTATTTATTTGCCACTTTGTTTAAAGTAGGCAGTTAAATTGAAACTGCACATGTTATTATTGATTTAGGTTTAATTTAATCCTTTTAAACAGAATAATTATTCCTAATTTATATGCCATTAAATCTTTTATGTTTATGAACAGCAAATTCATTTTTATTTAAGTGTAAAGTTTTTAATGCTTCTTTAAAGAACTGTAAAACTGACCATTGTTTACGAGGATTTCTAAATTCTATGCTCATCTTAATCTTCTTATCAATGGCTTTTTAAGTAAATAAAATGAAATAAATCCAAAAGATTAAAAATTCACTTTTGCAAGTACAAAATAAAGCGGTTCCACAAATATACTGAAATGCTTCTTGGAGGTTATTTATAACAAAGAAAATTTCATTTAAGGCAGGCATTTATTTTGCTAAAAAAATATTGAACATTGTAATAGAAAAAAGATGGTTTAAGGAAATGAAGACCAAAGACTATCTACAGAAACACACTAAAGTGAAGGGGCTGGATTGTTATCTAGTGAATTTTATTTACAGCAATTATACAATTTGGATAATTCCAATCAAAGTCCCTTCTTTTCCTTTGACAACTTATTTGTGACTGCAAAATAACCAGATATTTGTCCTGAGTTCTTATTAGTACCAGTCGTGATTCAAGGACAATCTAGGGGTTACATGAAAATAAATTATCTAAAGAGGACATATTAGTAATTGCAATGTAAAATTCTAGTACTTCACTTCTATTAAAATTAAGTTATGTGAAAGCAAGGCTGCATCTTCACAAGGGAAATGAACAGTATTTAGAAACTTAATTCCTCTCATCCAGTGAGAGTTTACAACACTAATGCCAGACATTTTCCATGGAAGGCGTGGATGTTCCTTTCATCCTCCAAAATAATGGCTTAGAGGCAGAGACTTAGATTTATAAAATTTCCAGATGCTTACATTTTCTTTAGAAAGAGTTTCTTATATTTTTAAATGCCAGATATAACAGCATTAAAATTTCATGGTAGCTGTGATATCATGGCAAAAGCAATGAACAGGTCTTGACCCCTGGGTTCTAGTCCGGGTTTTGCCACTGACCAGTGGTATGAACTTGGGTGAGTCTCTTCCTCACTGTAGGTCTCCACTTCCTCCTTTGTGCAATACGGGAATGGGCTGACCCTTAAGGGCCCTAACAGCTTTAAGAATCTATTATTGTCTTAGTTGTATTAAGCCTAACATGCAAAACTCAGCAATACATAGAAGTGTTGAGAAAATAATTTAGTTTAAATGCAATACATTAAAAATTATATTAATCAGTTTTCTATATTTTCAAGCTTGTCAGGGAGTAGAAATAAACGAAGATATAAAGGTCATGAATTAAACCATCCCTTTAGTAACTTGGTTACAATCTTCTTGATCCTCTTGATAAACTCACAGAGTTGTAGGTGATACAAATTTAAATCACACTTTGTGAGCTTTCAAACTCACTATTTATTAACTTATTTTAACACAGTAACGCATCCCAAATTTGGAATAACCTAGACAGGAACTAGTGGTTGTCTCGGGGGGGCAATAAGCCCCAGGAGTCACAATGGCTTTAGCATTTCTGGCGGGGACTCTGCCTTTAATAGACACAATTCATGCCCACGCACACCCTTCACTTCCTTCTGACTGCTCATCTGTTAGGATGGCACCATGCCTGCTCTGAGGAGTATGTCAAGGTTTAACCAAAGCATAGTTTGTGAGTAAATGAATGAACATAAAACAGAAATGACTAATAACTGCAACAAAAAGTAACTTATCTGATATAACTATTTCTATGTCATTAGAAACAAATAAATAAAATTCTAACATCTATTCCCAAAATACTATGTGGAAACCCCTAGAACATGGTATGTAGTGTCATGTTTTTGAAGAGGTTAGCCAACCAATGGCCTTAGTTGAAAATCTATGCAATAAAAGACAATAGAAAACAACATGGATGAATGTTGCTAGAAATCAACAGGAAGGAAAGTTGACTCCTGGAATCTCCTAGAATGTTCTCAATAATCCTAGTATATTAAAATTGGCTTCAAATGTCTTCTTTAATCTCCCAACCAGTACAAAAAAAATCTCTACAACACCTCTGAGAGATAGTAGTCTAGGCTTAGCATAAATATTCCCAATGTGTTCTACAAAGCACCCCTGGGAAATCTGGAGGAAAAAGAAAATTCTGAGTTTTGGTCTTCACTAAGTCTCTCTTTACCCATTATCTCTTTTGGTTATCCAGTGCTGCTCTTCAAGTCCTAGAAATTATCATTCAGTACTTCACCTGACTCTTATACCATTAGTCAGAAACAACACTCATAAAAGTGTTCAGGAGAAAAAAATGATACACCACAACATAATAAAATACATATTATTATTACTGAGTCCCTTTTTACATTTCAGACAATTCTGAATACTCAATTTGACTAGTAATTACTCATCATGCCTTATCTCCCTCCTATTAATATCTAACACAAGGTGGTTTATTAGACAGAATATGGGCCCTTTCGTGGAGGTTATGGTCCCAGGTGATGAGAGAGGAAGGCATTGCAGACCTCACTGCATGACAACATTTCTGTTTCCCAGGAGAGGTGCTAAAGAATAAAGGTCACTATGACCTCGAGGCCCAAAGGAAAATACAATTCATGTCTATTTATTCCAAGGACACAGCACTCTTAAAAATTCTTATTATTTTTCCTAAAGTTTATAATTTTACATGCATATTTACTCTGGCTTCAGTTTAGTTCAAATTAAAATTCTTCTATCTTTAATTTTTCTAAATATTAAAATGGAATCCTTTATCACATCAATCCTTTATTATCTAGCCAGATACTTACAGTTAGAGGCTCAGGCTTTGGACACAGAAAAGAGTTCAGTTCAATTTCTGGCTCTGCTATTAGTAACTATGTACACCTACACAACTCTTAGAGCCTTGGTTCCTTATCTGCAAAATGGGGATAATAATGCTTGTCTAAGAGGCCCTTGTAAGGATAAATGAGATGTATATATGAAGCAAACAGTTCTACAAATGGTAGCTAATTATGTAAGTATTCCTGTAAACAAGGCCTTACTGAACACATATATAAGGTACGGTATGGCTGCTCTCTGATTTTTGCTTTTTAATATACAAGATTTGAGAAGGCCCCAGGACTGAAGAGGTTATTTCTAATGCTCTAGGAATGACATTGATCTCTTTCTTTGTGAATGCTGAGTGTCGTAAGGCCAGTGCTGGAGTGGGGTTTAAGGATTATCACATGAAGACCCTCTCTCCAGTCTTAATTCATTCACTACAGTCAATACTGCTCCAATTTCCATTAAGTAAAAGGTTTTCTCTCATCCATATATATTGAACTATGGCTTGACTTTGGTGAGATACAAGGGAGTAATTGCTTTGAGGAGGTTCTAGCAACATCAAAACACAAGAGTAAGGCTCAAGTGATCTGTCAGGCAGCTTTTAAAATTACTGCTATACAAGCAAGAAGAAAGAAATTTTCCTTGGTTTTAAGACAAGGCTTTGACTAATGTTTTTGAACTACAATTCCCAGAATTCCATCTACCTTACAGAAATAAAAGCCTACTTACTTTCATACTGAGAGTCTGAGATCAATTTACTAGTCTATTTTATGGCTCATAAACTACTCAGACGCAACCTTGGAAAGGTTTCCAAGACTAAAGTGAGGCAGAGAAAGGAGAAAATAACTAAATACTCATCTGAATAATATTTTGGGGGCATTATTTGGCTAAATGCTTCAGTTCTGTTTTCCTTTGTAGTGAAGAACTGGTCATCCTAATGTTCAATGAATGTAGCACTGTACAGCCAAACAATTACTAGGGCTATAACCTATACTAACCCTTAGGTTTATAGTTTATTATTAAAAATTTGTAAGGCAAATCAATCTAAGGAAAATAGCATTATTTAAGGATCTCTAAATCGGAAGACCAAGACTTTAACTCTAATTTCAATCTTTGTAAACATTATTCTTTATTTTAAAACATATTGGGCTGGGTGCGGCCGCCGGGTGCGGTGGCTCACGCCTGTAATCTTAGCACTCTGGGAGGCTGAGGTGGGAGGATTGCTTGAGCTCAGGAGTTCGAGACCAGCCTGAGCAAGAGTAAGACCCCGTCTCTAGTAAAAATAGAAAAAATTAGATGGGCATGGTGGCGCATGCCTGTAGTCCCAGGTACTCGGGAATCTGAGGCAAGAGGATCGCTTGAGCCCAGGAGTCTGAGGTTGCTGTGAGCTAGGCTGATGCCACGGCACTCTAGCCTAGGCAAGAGAGTGAGACTGTGTCTCAAAAAAAAAAAAAATATATACATATATACATATATATATAAAGTGGCATTTAAATTGTCCTTTGATAAGAACAAGAGTTAAAGTCAGGTCTCTGAGCACTGGACAAAAGGAGGAAAAACTCAACAAGTGGGGAAATTAGGTCACTTAATGTATCCTTGCCTAGGTTTCTTCATCTTAAAAGTGCAGACAAGAATACCTATCCATTTCAAAAGATTTTCTTTTCCAATGCCCCCATTTCTGTAAATAAATCAACTCCTATTTATTACCTAGAAGACTATGAATCTCTTAGATTAGAGGCAGGATAGAAACATGGTTTAGAGCAGTGGTCCCCAACATTTTTGGCACCAGGAACCGGTTTCACAGAAGACAATTTTTTCATGGATTGGGGGTGAGGAGCTGTGGGGGGGCAGGCGGAGCTCAGGTGGTGATGCTAGCTATGGGGAGTGGCTGCAAATACAGAGGAAGCTCTGCTTGCTCACCCACCACTCACCTCCTGCTGTGTGGCCCGGTTCCTAACAGGTCACAGACCAGTACCAGGCCACGGCCCGGGGAGTTGGGGACAGCAGAGTCAGACTACCTGAGTTTTCTGATCCACCATTCACTAGGCAATAAATGAGTATAATACAACCTCTTTAAGCCTCATTTGCAATCTTCAAAATGATAGATCATTACAGTATCTATCAACCAGGGCTGCAATAAGTATTAAATGAGATAATACACGTAAAGCATTTAGCACAGTGGTGGACCCATGGTAAGCTTTCTATAAATGCTAGCTATTGTTATTAGAACCCTTAATTAGTCTTTGGCTTCTCTCGTTCCTTCAGTCCTCATATCCAATTTGTCACCAAGCTCTGTCAATTCTTTCATTTATATATACAAAATTTTGATTAAGCATTGCTAAATAAAAAACAACAACAACAACTGGAAACACTCCAATGTCCACCCATGGGCAACTAGGTAAATACATCATGGCACCTCCAGATACTGGAATACGATGTAGCACAAGGTAAATCAATAAATACAAATATAGTCATCTCTCAGAATCTGTTGGGGATTCGTTCCAGGACCAAAAATCCATGGGTGCTCAAGTCCCTTATATAAAATGGGGTAATATTTGCAAATAACCTATGAACATCCTCCTGTACACTTTAAGTCATCTCTAGATTATCGAAAATACCTAATACAATATAAATGCTACGTAAATAGTTGTTATATTGTTTAGGGAATAATGACAAGAAGAAAAGTCTGTGCTATACATGTTCAGCACAGACACAACCATCCTTTTCTCCCCCCATGTATTTTTGATCCTCGATTCGCTGAATCCACGGATGCAGAAGCCACAGAGAAAAAGAGTGATTGAATAGAAAGGTACCCAAGATATGCATGATGTTTCACTAAAGGAAAATAACCAGATGTCAAAGAGTATGTCTAAATCAATCTCCTTTGGCTAAAAACACATAGAAAGATACTCAAGCTCACAAGTAATCAGAGAAAAATAATTTAAATCTGTAAAAAGATAGGATTTTATAACCCATCAGAGTGGCAAAATTTAAAAAGACCAGGTAATTGTGTGGACTGGGAACTCTCAGCACTGTAAGTAGGAAAAGTTGAAGATATCCATTCACCTAGGAACCAGCAATTCCACCTCTGGATTCTTATATCCTAAAGACACTCTTACACACGTACCCGAGGAAGCATACAAGGATGTGCACAGAACATTGTTTGAAATAACAAAAACTGAAAACAACCTAGTTATTCATCAATAGGGAAATGGATAAATTTTATGTTCAGATAATGCAACTTATACAGCAGTTAAAAATGAATGAACAAAGACCACATGTCTTAATTCAAAACCATGATAGTAAAATGTCAAAAGCATAATGTTGACTGAACAAAACAAGGCACTATATATCTATATAGATATGTAGATAAAGATTTATCCACGAATTATAGATTACCTATGAAAGAAATGAATGAAAGCTTGGTAAGAAGGATGCATGCCTGTGTAAGAGTATGATTACCTCTGAGGAGGAAGAAGAGGGAGACAGTGGAATGGGTTTGACAAGGGTTACAAGGAAACTTTATCTGTAATATTTTAATGACTTTAAAAATATATCTGAATCAAATATGGCAATATGGGTTAAACTGTTTTTCCCTGTACTTTTCTATAGGTTAAAATGTTTTCATAATGAAAAAACCAACATCAATAATAAAACAACAAACATCCTCTCAGAGCACTATAACCTTAGAAAAGTTACTTCATCTCTGGTAGTCTCATTTTCCTTGTCTGTAAAATGGGAAAAGCAGCACTTTCCCTCCAGGATTATGATGAAGAATTAAGTGACACTAACAGCAAGGCGTTTAAAATGTGATACACATACTTCTTCTGTGCTCTATTATAGGATTTACTGCTTCCATTATCACCGTTACTGCTCTCATGTCCATCTGGCAGTCTCTTTGCCCACTGGGTGTTTACTGTCTAATTCAAAATGCACCAGCTTGCAGTACAATCTTCCTTACACACTGCTTCCTCTCGCTCCCTCCCCAGGAAGCTGTATTCTCTCCTCCTGGCTTGCCCGGCCCAGTCCAATCAACCTTGTCTGTCTCTCTGAAGCCATTCTGTGCCCTTCTTCTGCCTCCAGCATCTCGGTGGCAGCATTTATCACTTTCACTGTGGTACTGTGAGATCCCCTAAGAGTGCATGAGTTTGATTCGACTTGATATCCCCAGGGAAAGAAAGGAGCAGAAGAGAAAGGAAGAAAAAGACTGGGGACTGGGCTGGAATTCAGGTTCCCACAGGAGCCCTGGCAGTGAGTGTATCCCTGGGACAAGTCGTTTGAGATCTTGGTACTCAATGTCCTCATCCATAGTGTGGAGTAAGGTTATGCTCGACCTGAAAATTCACCTTCCAATACTAAAGGCACATTTTCGAAGCCCTATGATCAGACTCCAACTCAGTCTATTTTCCTTACACTCAAATCCTCTTAATCCAGCTGGGCTCCCTAATGTGCCACAGACATGTCGCTCTAATTCTATTCTATTATCCTAATCTTACATTGTCTTCAAGATCCTGCCCAAGTTCTAGGCTTTCCAATAAACTTTTCTTAATGTATTTCAGCCCTAATTTTTTAAAAAAATCTAATACAATATAACTTATAAAGAATCATTCACTGTTCTAAACACTTTATATGTATTAATTTATTTTAGCCTCATGATAACTCCATGAGATAACTATTATTATCCCACTTTTACTGATGAAGAAACATTAAGTGGACTTGGCCAAGGTCATAAGCTAGTAAGTGGCAAAACCAGTATTTGAACCCAAGTGGTCTGCTTCAGACTCTATGCCCGTCACCGCCTCACTAAAACCCCTTTCAAATCAGTAGCTTTTAACTTCTTTTGTACTCTATTATATGATTTAGTGAGTCAGTGAAAACAAGTGGATACCACCACATTATTTTATATTTCCTTACATTTTTTGGTAGCTCATGGCATAAAGTTAAATCCCATAAATATTGGTAATTAGAGTAAATTCTTATATCAGGGGTCCCCAACCTTTTTGACACCAACGACCAGTTTCATTGAAGACAATTTTTCAATTTTTCCACGGATGGGGGGAGGTGGAGCAGAGGGAGAAGCGGAGCTCAGGCAGTGATGCCAGCGATGGGAGCGGCTGTAAGTGAAGCTTCACTGCTCACCTCCTGCAGCGATTCCCTCCCCCTCGCCTCCCCCACCCACCCCACCTTTCATGGAAGACAGTTTTTCCATGGATGGGAGGCGGGTGGTGGAGCTCTGCTACCAGTCCATGGCCCGGGGGGTTGGGGACCACAGTCTTATATGATCATACAAGCCCTGGGAGGTAGACCCCTACCAGCTCTGAAGGAATGGGCCGAATAGAATTCTACCTTCCATTATTTGTACTTTATTGGCATTCATAGCAATCCTGTGAGACAGATAGGCCAGACCATTTGACAGATGAGAAAAAGTAAGATGAAAAAGAGTTATGTGACTTATTCCAAATTATACACTAAACAGCAGAACAGTGCCTGGACCAAATCAAGACCACCTGACTCCAAGTCATGTGATTTTCTATATCAGGCTTCTCTGATATCATAACAATGGAGACATTTGGCATATGGACAAGAAATAAATAGTATGAGAAATGCAAATGCACTTATTAACACCTACTGCATCTTTTAATTTTAAAAAAATGAATGTGGCAAGAAGCACGGTGCCCAGCTATCACTGCCTGCTGGAGACCTGTCTCATGCACAATTATAAGGCGCTCGTTAAGAGAGCCTGTCCTAATTCTCACCAGGAATGGTATCAGTATTATTCAACAATATGTTCTAGAACCCATTATTATGTTACACAAGCCCATTCCTTACCTGTCATTGGTGCCATTGTCCTGGGCATGGAGGTGTTCCTCGCCGGCCACCAGAGCTGCTTTTCGGCTGGCTTCCTCCTCCGTCTCACTCAGGCTGTCCTCCTCTAAGCTGTCGGGCTCCATGTCATTTTCCTGGATTTGGTCCTCAAGTTCAGCCTGGGACTTAATCTCTTGAGTGAGGCTTTCTGAATCAGATTCCAAGGAGTCTCTTGAAATCAGATGTAAGTCTTCTTTCTTAACAGGTGGGTGTGTGGACTGGATATTGAAGTTGGCATGACGGACAGGAGAATGGGTAGAGAGCTTGGGAATTAGTTTACTGTTACTCATCTTGAAAAATACAAAGATTAACAGGGGATACTCTTGTTGATAGGAGCAGTTGGCTGATGCTTAAAGGTGTTGTTTGCAAACACATTACCTAAAAAAAATTATATTTATGTTACTGTGTGACTATGGAAATCTCCTTAACGCCAATGTTAATCAAAAATTTAAATAAGTAAGAGAATCTTGTCATGTTATCTGCAGGCTCTTGCATGCACCCTTTTGCGAGTATGAGAAAGGTCTCTTGGAAAGACTATTTTTCTCTCTATAGAAACAAATCTGATGTAGAGCTGTAGAGCTCATAAACAGACGGCAGAATTGAATGCAGTTTTATTGAGGAAATAAATGGCTGCTGGGAAGCAGATTCCTATTTCTAGCTTTCAAGGTCTTGTTACTGACAAGCCTGGAAAAAGCCAAATGGTTAATTAGGGACAGTTCTTTGATGGCCGTATTTCAAATGCCCAGAGCAACAATATAAACATGCTCTGTTCAGTAGTATTCATGGATAGAGTAAAACAGGTTCAGGGTCTACCTTTTGGGCTGGAAAAGAAAGAGGAGTGTAATTTCCCATAGTTGGAGCTGTAAATGGGAACCTAGACCTATTTTGTTTTGTTCCTAGACCTATTGTAGCTGGCTACATTGTTTGGAAAAGACTTTTTTGATACCCAGATTGCTACTGGATAGGAATGTTTAATGTAGGTGGACATATATGGAGATCGGTCTTAGCTCAGTATCTAAAAAAAAACCATAATAATGGTTAAAACTGTTCAACAAAAGATTTCACAGCCGTATGAATTCTGCCACTGAGTGATTCAAAGCAGAGGCTGGAGCTCCACTTACCTGAAATGGATGCTGAGCTAGGGAAAGTTGGATGGGTGGGAGATTGGCCTGAATAATAGCTAAGAGTTAGTTGGAATCCCTTACAACTCGCTTAAGGGTGTGATTCCAAGTGAACCCTCACTGTCTCTAAAGGCTATTGTAAAGACCCATGGAGAGCATGCTTTGTGTTCATGTAGAATAGAAAGAAGATGATGTTTTTGGATTGAGCTTCCTTTCATCTCTACCTAGCATTTCTATTTTGGTCTGTCTTCTATCTCACTGCCTTTATGCCATTTTTTTTTCTGTAAGTCAGATAACAGAAACCTTCACCATTGGAGATTACTGTAAAATTTGCTTTCATGGCTTGCTCTTGTTCTTTTGGCAAATTCTAACTTTAATTAAATAACACGACCTTATTCCTATTTCTAGGATTGCTTATAATGTTGACCTTGTTGCTAAGGTTTCCAAGGAGCATCATCAACTCCTTGGAGGAAAGCACCTTAACAAACATGACAGACAAAAGGTAATGTGCATATTTAAATACACATGAAGTGATTTTTCTTTTTAACTCACAGTTCCCCCTGTTGGTAGACTAATATATTATTGTCTAATTTTACAGACTGGTTTGCTGTATTAAGTCTCTTATTTAAAAAATATATATTGCAGTCTGCTTTACTGTTTTAATATTGATAAGCAGATAGAACTGCTGCTTTTTAGGCTATTTTTAGAAAGCAACAAATCCATCAAATACTAACGCACATTTTTATCTAAAACAGTTTGTATAAACACTGTTTTACTGTAAGAGTTAGGTCACTGAATTTGAGATCTTGAAGAACAAGCTTAAAATAATCATTATAGTTCAATTTAGAATTACTCTTTCATAAAATAATTCAGTACCTTAAATTTCTCTTCTTAAATGAGATAGGCTAGGGTTTCTTGGAATTAATAGTAAAACAATGACCAAAGAAGGTAATTTTGTTGTTAACAGATCAGTCAAATTTGGGAAGAGTGTGAAAAGAGCACAGCCAAATACTACAAAAGCTGGGTTTTCCGTGGAGGCTTGATCGTATAAAAGCATGGGATCAAAGAGGGAAAAGCTGACAGCTTGAAGAAGTTAGGAAGTGGGCGTTTTCAATTTAATGAATGTGGCTCCCTGGTACTATTGTGCAGTGAAAAAAAAGATGGTTGTGCCACTGAAATTTCTGACCAAGAGAGGCTGACAAGTCTCATAAGTAAACAGAAAGACAGGGATATAGCTGATGGTACCTAGGGACTAAGAAACGGCTCGTTCCCAGGGATCCCTGCAAGACCCTAGGCTTAGTCCACTAGCGCGGGGACAAACGAATTTCCGTCTGGAGGTGAAAAGGAGCCCTGACTGCGCTCACCAGGAGGAGTGTAAAGAAAACGGCGCCCTGTTTGGAACAGGCCGGAAGCTGCCCCTAAGAGACTCGTTCGGTTTGTTTTCTACCTGTGCTTGTTTCTGAGGGACAGGACCCGCCGCAAGGGGCGTTTTAAGGTCCAGGAAAGGACCACTCCGCGGGTCTGGTGCCCTACCCTGCCTCGATGACGAGGACAGGGCTGCTCTGGGAGCCCGGGCGCCGGAGGCTCCCAGGTCTCGGGCCCTGTCCCTGCCCAGCCGCGGCCGCCCTGCGTCCTTTCCGCCCGCGGCCCGGAGCTCTTGCGCCGGCTCCTCTGAGCTCTCCCCGTCCCGATCCAGCTCGTTCCCGTGGTCTCCTGCTGTCCCCACCCGCAGTCCCAGCCCTTGCCGTTTCCCTGCGCGGGTGCGCCGCCCACCCCCGTCTCGGGAGGCCACCACCCGTCACCTGCCTGGCGCTCCTCGGTGGCCGCGACCCCGGCGGCCCGGCATCCTTCCGCGTTGGCGCTGCCCTGGAGACCGCGGGCAACACAGCCGCCGCCGGGCGGGGCGCGACCCGGATCTCCCCGCGTCGCCGACCGCACGCGGGCCGGCCCGGAGGCAGGGAACCCTTGGGACAAGGGCGTCTCGGAGAGGCTGCTGTGGGCCACCCTGACTTCCAAAGTGGGAAGGCTAAGGAAAGGCAGGCCGCCGAGTGGGAAGAGATACCACAAATAAAACTGCTAGCGCACGCAAGAACTCCTACAAGTCAGAGGAAAAGAATCCAATTCCAAGAATGGGTGAGTGACTGGAACAGGTATTTCACACACACACACACACACACACAGAAATCCAAATGGCCAATAAATATTTGTGGTTAATTGCAAAGGTGCTTGATTCATTAATAATCAGAAGATGGCAAATTAAAACCACAGTGGATACCACACTCACCAGACAGGCGGAAGTTGATACGTCTTGACAGTGCCAAGTGTTGGTTGGGGAGAACAGGTAGGGCAAAGACCTTCATCTGCTGCTGCCGGGGTGTGAACTGCTGCAACGGTGCTACGGAATGGTTTGGTACAGCCAGGATATGTGTACCTTAGGATCCAGCAATTTCACTTTTAGGTATTGAAGAGTCAATAAGCATGTGCTTGTGTGTGTCTGAACTGGAAATAAATGAAATGCCCATCAACGATAGAATGGTTAATTAAATTGTGGTATTCCACATGTTCCGGCAAGTGTTAACAGCTCCTGACCAGGGAAATAACCCAGTACACGGGAAGTCTTCACCCTCAGCGGTCTTCTGTTCTTCTGACCCCCTTCCGTGGTGTCCTCCTGCTTTTATACCTTTGGTAGGACTCAAAAAGCGTCCAATCAACAACAAGCATTAACAGCCAATCAGCAACGAGCTATAACATCCAATCAGGAACAAGCTATAACATCCAATCAGGAACAGTGGGATTCAAAAGAGCCACCGAGTCCCAGCCCCTGCGGTTTTCCCCATCACATACACTTGCATACTACACAGTGGTGAAAATGAATGAAATACAGCTACATGCAACAACATGGAGGAGACATCTTAAACATTTAATATCGAACAACAAAAATCCAGAAAAATATATACTGCTTGATGTCGTGTATAAAAATTAAAGACAGGCTAAATTACGCTCTACTATGCTTATGGATGCATATTTAGTGGTGAATATGATGGGGGAAAAAAAGCAAACTAGTGATTCCCATAAAGTTAGGATTGTGGTTAATTCTGGTATTCAGTGTGAGGGTTATGCAAAAGAGTGCTTTTGAGAATGTATTTCCTAACCTTAATGGTGCTTACAAAGATGTTCATCTTACAACAGTTCCTTAAGCTGTACATTTATATATGTGCATAATATTTCACTATCAAAAATGTTTCAAAGAAGAGTAAAGAAAGGAAGTGATGGGAATTACATGCACATTAAAATAGCACTAAAACCACATGTAGGTTTGAATAACTGTTTTCAAAGAGGCAAGACTACTTCAATACCAGTTGCCTCATTAATAATAGGAAACAGGAAATTGGTAAATGTCCTTACTACTGGTTTTGACATTTTTATTTTTATCTTTTATTAGCATTAGATTTTTAAAATTTTTTTGGTAAGAGGGACCTTGTCTTATAAGTGTACAGCAGGACCTCAATATGAGTTGAAGAAATAAAAGCAAAGTAGGTGAAAACATTGGTGTTATCATTAGAGCAAAAGCAAACATGCAAACAAACCCCAAGCAGAACTTGTTCCTCATAGTGGCTTCCAGAATATGTTAAAGAATCAATGTTGAGGCCGGGTGTGGTGGCTCATGCCTGTAATCCTCTCACTCTGGGAGGCTGAGGCAGGAGGATTGCTCAAGGTCAGGATTTTGAAACCAGCCTGAGCAAGAGTGAGACCCCATCTCCACTAAAAATAGAAAGAAATTAATTGGCTAACTAAAAATATATAGAAAAAATTAGCCGGGCATGGTGGCGCGTGCCTGTAGTCCCAGCTACTCGGGAGGCTGAGGCAGAAGGATTGCTTGAGCCCAGGAGTTTGAGGTTGCTGTGAGCTAAGCTGATGCCACGGCACTCTAGCCCGGGCAACAGAGCGAGACTCTGTCTCAAAAAGAAAAAAAAAAAGAGTCAATGTTGAGTCATTCACACTTGTCCACCTTAACCAGTAGATACTAGTTAATGGAAACTGATGTTGTGGTTCTTCCGATTATTCAAGTGCTTTCTGCATTATCCAGAAAACATCAGTGGTCCCTTTGTGATTTAGAAGTCTGTCAATCCAGCAGCTACTTGCAGAAACTTAGTCCCATGCAGAACGTGGAACACTCTAAGCTTGATTTTCCTCCTTCTTCCTCTGTAATGGCTGTAGTGATTTTTCTTATTTAGTGCGACAAAAGGCTGGAAATAATGAACTTGAGTGGAAGTCAGGGTCATCAGGAGACAAACCATGCTAGTTATTTTACTGAAAATAATTTTATAGGAAGATTTATTAACTGAAAAGTTGAAAAGGGAACACAGGTATCCTGAGCATAGTAACTACAGAAAGCACTTGCACCCCTGTGGTTGGTAGAACACAAGGATCAGCCTGGAATGATAACACTTAGAAGCTTAGAGGAGAGGGTCCACAGAACTGGGACCTAGGCCTCTGAGGTTTGAGCTTCCCAGCTGGTGGGTGCTGGTGTCTTTGAAAAAGTGCGATGAAGCTGGGTCCGGGAGTGTTGGGAAAACTGGAATCAACTGCTGCTACTGAAAAGAACTGAGCTACTGGGGTGAAGAAACACTCTCAAGGTGACCCTGAGAGCAATAGGAAACAGGGGAACAATTCCTTTTCTCTTCTCCAGTCTTACAATCTCCCTTTACTGCCCCCTCCTGGCCAATCCTAACCAGCAGCAGGCTGGCAAAGGAAAAAGGAGGTTTGCAGGGGTTGCCCCGGTGTCACAACCAGAGAATATGAGTATTTGAAGCTGAGAGACAATGTTTTAATAAGCAGCACACTAATGTTCAGTTCTGTTCTTCAGAATTCTTAAGGATTATAGAGTGCATACAAATAAAATAAAGCCTTAAAGTACATTGTTTTCTCTGCTATTAAGGTAATAATATTATTTACATACGAATAGTGCTTCACAGGGTTTGCAAAGTGCTTTTGCATATATTATCTGTTCAGAATTCAGCTGTCAATCTGACCCTGAACTAACCCAAATCCAGAGAATGAGAAAAACAAGTCAAAAAATGAAGAAATACGTAGATTCATAATACTGAACTGAGTTTACTCCGTCCTTCCATGCAACTCTCTCCTCCTTGTTCACTTCCCTACACTGTCACTCACTTTCTGTCTGCAAAGACCTCTCCTCCACTCCGTTTTCTTTCTTGGTCTAACTCCTCCTCAGTCCACCGGACCTAGCTCAGCACTGTCTCCTCCAGGAAGAATCTTCAGGCAGTCCCCCACGCTGACCTCGTGGTTCTTAGACTAGTGTAGTTCTCAACCCGGGGCAGGTTGTTCCCCAGGAGGCATTTGACAATGTCTGGAGACACTTTTCATTGTCATGACTTGAAGGAGTACTACTGGCTTCTAGTGGGTAGAGGCCAGGGATGCTGCTAAACACTCCTACAATGCATAGGGCAGCCCCCGCAACAACAAAAATTATCCAGTCCGAAATGTCAATAATGCTGACGTTGACAATGGGGCACCCAAATACATGCCTCCAGCTTTAGACATATGCTCCTACAACACTGCATTGAAATTACTTGTTTGTGTTTCTGTTATCCCCTTACTATTCTATAAGCTCCCAGTGAACAAGGACTAGTGCTGTGAATGGCACCTGCTAGATGCACAATAAATTTTAAAGAAAAACCTCAATACCTTTATACTTTAGCACTTGAAGAGAGTATATAAGTGTAGCCTATCAGGTCCTTTAACAGAACTGATAAGAGTGGCCCACAAAGCTCTTTAATAGGCATATGCCCTTATTTGGCATATACCTAGGATGATCAGATCATTTGTTATTAAAATCCAGGGCATCCAAAAATTTTAAAAAGGATGCTATTTATTAATTACACCAGGACAATGGGTATAAACTGAAATAGGTTAACTGAAATTGTGCTGGGTAGGAAGTATGGTCATTCTATGTATAATCGTAAGAAGTTTAATTGTCTGGTCCCTTCACACATACGGTAAATTAGGACACTCAGGGCAGAGAGAAAGGACAGTACCAGCAAGTGAAGGGACAGAAATATCACAAAATGAAGAGATGTTCAAACAAACAAAGCAACCTGGGCTCGTGTAGTATAGGGAACAAGCACAGTATTACAGCAAGCACAAAGATTAATTTTCATAATGATTAATTTTTAAAAACTCATATAAGATATATAAATTTAATAAATACTGACTAGAAAGCTAAAGGTTATGTCACATATTTTACAAGAATTTTTATCCAAAATACTAAAATGTTCAAAATCTCAAGGGATAAATTCTCGATGATCCAAAAAAAGGTATTTATTTAGAATGACTCAACCTTGAGAATTTTAGAGGACTGAAATTATAATAGATATGTGTTTATACAGAAAATACAACTCAACAGACAAGTAACTCTGACACCCTTCTAGAAGAATAAGCCATGTCCTGGGGAAGCCCAGAGCACAAAAGGAATTGGACCTGGTCAAGATGAGAAGTTCTGGGAAACAGATAATCTGGAAGGGTGGCTTTTAGAACACAAATGAACAGATTATTAATTAATATTTTTACTATGGAAATTTGAAAACATATTCAACAGTAGAGAGAAAAGTATAATAAGTGAGCATGTTGTCCTCACCCAGCTTTGACTAAGATCAACATGTGGCCAAACTTGTTTCTATACCTCTTATGCCCCACCCCACCAAATTATCTAAAAGTAAATCCCAGGCATCATATGGTTTAAT
>VBSM01001265.1:77398076-77409095 GCA_008086735.1 Cheirogaleus medius | reverse complement strand
AGTTTTAAGAAGGGATGAGACGATGTTGAAGATGAAGCCTGCAGCAGGAGACTATCTGCATCAATTTGCAAGGAAAAAATTCATCTTGTTTGTGCCCTAAATGAAGAGGACCAACAATTAACAGCACAAACAATAGCCAACATATAGACATCTCACTTGGTTCAGCTTACACAATTTTGACTAAAAAATTAAAGTTGAACAAACTTTCCACTTGATGGGTGCCAAAACCATTGTGTCCACATCAACCGTGGACAAGACCAGAGCTTTCAATGGAAATTTTAAACAAGCAGGATTGAGATCCCAAAGCATTTCTTCGAAGACTTGTAACAGGAGAAGAATCATGGTTTTACCTGTGCGAACCTGTAGACAAAGCACAATCAAAGCAAAGGCTACCAAGAGGTGGGCGTGTCCAGTCGAAACAAAAGGCAGACTGGCCCAGAGCAAAGGTCAGGGCAACAGTATTTTTGGATGCTCCAGGCATTTTGTTTGTCAACTTTCTGAAGGATCAAAGAATGATAACATCTGCTTATTATGAGAGTACTTTCAAAAAGTTAGCCAAAGCTTTCGAACAAAAATGCTCAGGAAAGCTTCACCAGAAAGTCCTTCTCCACCACAACAATACTCTGCTCATTCCTCTCATCAAAAGTTGCCCAAGGGCAATTTTTCTAGCCTTTCCATGAGAAATCATTAGGCATCCACTTTACAATTCTGATTAGGCTCCTTCTGACTTCTTTTTGTTTCCAAATCTTAAAAAATCTGTAAAGGGCATCTGTTTTTCTTCAGTTAATAAGTAAAAGATTCAGCATTGATATGGTTAAATTCTCAGGACCCTCAGTTCTTTAAGGATGAACTAAATGGCTGGTATCATCACTTACAGAGATACCTTGAACTTGCTGGAGCTCATGTTGAGAAAAAAAGTTTTTACTTTTTTATTTTTATCTTTTAATTCGATTTTCCCACCAACTTTTTGACATCCCCTCATGCGAGAGTGGTTGTTTTCATATAAATTTGTTAACAAACCATGTTGTGAAATTATTAGATTTTTGCCAATATGATAGATAAGAGATACTGTTTCAACATAGTTGTAATTTTCCATTTCTTTCATTATGAGTATCTTTTTACATCTTTAAGATCAACCACTTCCATTGTACAATTAATTCTTGAAAAAAAAAGAAAAAAAGAACAATCAGCCTTATTTTTCCTTGTTTTTTTGTATGTGTGTGGAATCGTATTAATTTTTTTTCTTAATTTTCAGAATATTTTTATACATTAGCAATTTAGATTTAATTCTTTGTGATATAAGTTGCAAATTTTTTTTCTCAGTTTGTCATTTGCTTTTACTTTTTATTTTTTGCCATGAAAATGCATTTATTATTATGTAGTTGAAGTTATAAATCATTTTCCCTCCCTCTTGCTTCTGGATTTTGAGTCATTATTAGGGAAGTTTATCTTACTGTCAGGTTATAAAGCTATTAATCTGTTTTCTTGTAGTATTTCTATGATTCCAGTTTATACATTTAAATATTGCATCCATTTGGATCTTATTTCTGTTTTATGATATGAGCAATTGATCCAATTTTAACTTTTTATATATAGTTATCCAGTTAGGAAAAGTTGATCTTTTCCCATTGATTTGAGATGCTACCTTTATTATATACTAATTTTTATTTTAGAGCATCAATATTGAAACATATTCCTATAATTGTTACTGGGATTATTATGAAATGAGGTAATAAAGTTCATTTGAAGTCTTCAGTTCCACTAAGTTTTTCTGTAAAGTTTTTAATAGCAGTCCGTTTGTGCCCTGTTTGTTTTAAAATTAAAATTCTGCATCTCTAATTATCAGGATGTTCTCAGGAAATAAATCCAATGGCTTGGAGACCACTATCTAAAACTAGTACAGGGAGAATGAATCTAAGGTGGAGGAGAAAATGCTACCATTTGTTACATACTTCCTACATATCTAACACTAGGCCTGTATTATCATATCTCATTTAATACTCATATTAATCCTGAGTGTGGAGGGTTGATATCACCTTCTTATAGATGAGGAAACTGAGGCTACAAGAGGGTATTCTATGAATGAAACTGTCTAACCCAATTTGGGAATAAGGGATTAAGAGGAAGCAAAAGAGAGAGCATCTCCTCATTTTAAATAGCGTATCTATTTATTTGGTTTTTGTTTGTCTCCTGCAAAAGGGAATAACTCAATTTGAGAATCTGGTCCAAATTAATGAGATTTACTAGTCTCCCTCAAACCACAGTTGAGGGAGTTCTATTTTTTTTCTAAAGGGATTTTTTAATTTTCTAAAAATAGTACTTTTCTACAAATGAGGAACTAATTCAAAGAGGTGTCCTGTGTTAATTAAAAATTATGACCTATTGTTTCATAGAATTGAAGAAGACCTGGAAGAATTACTTTCTCTTTTTAAATGTCAATACAAGATATTCCCACAAAGTTAGATTTCCCTAGAATTAGGCAAGATATCTTTTTAAAAATAAACTGTGAGGCATTTGGGGGAGGATATAAGAGGCTTCTGCCTTAGTTTTACTTTGCTTTTATCTGAAAACAAGACACAGAGCAGAAAATGTAGGAAAAGATTAACATATTTCAACAGGTCTAGAGTAAGGACCAGTGATGACAAATTTGTTCATAAATGCATTACAGGAGGGAAGAGGGCTTCTCTCTTGGAAGGTGTTACATTGTAAAAATAGAACTACATTTCATCTGGATCAAAACCCATTATATAAATATAGCAAATTACCATGACTTCAACCAGGGGAAGTAACAAGAGATTATGTGGTTGGGTTAAATTAGTGGTCTCATTAATGATCAGCAGCAATTCAAACCACCTTCTTCACCTAAAGGGAGACTCTCTACTTGATGGGTGCTCAGTGTGTTGGGTAGTGTAATCTTTTTCGTCTGTTATTTTCACCTACTGATAGATGGTACAGTTGATGCTTGGAACCAGAAAATTTTGTTTTGGGTTTTTTTGAATAATTTGAGAGAAAAGAGTATAAGTATCCTTTTGACTTAGTTCCTAGAAGGTTATACTAAGAAAGATCATTACATAGATATTTCTCAGGTTTCTCTTTGGCTCCACCTTGCAATGAGCAAGAAGTGAGTGTGAAATGCCTTTTGAGGGATTTACATTATATATAAGGGAAGAAGCAAGATCCTGCTTTGATCTCTTTAGGATTGGGGGACCAAGGGTCTAATTCCAGTCATTTTATTAATTTGTTGTGTGGTCTTTGATGGCTGACTAAACCTCTTTGGGCCTCTGTTTCTTCATCAAGAAAACAAAAGAATTGCCTCAGATCAGTGTTTCCCAAATTGTGTTTCTTAGAATGATAGTTTTCCATAAAACAACTGCTTTATAATTTAAAAGTGTTCAATTTAGGAGTCAAAAGTAATTGAAAACCCAATTCACCTGGCTTAAATAACAGTGTGGGATTTTGGTCTCACTTAACAAGAAGTTCTGAAATATTCAGAGTTTAACAAAATCATTAAGGACTCAAGTTTGCTCTATCTCTTTTCTATGGCATTCTCACCATACTAGCTCAGATCCCTTGGTGAGGATAAAATGGCTACGACGGTTCCAGGCATCATTTGCAGTTATGATAACATTTTGTGGGAAGGAGGATATTTTCATTTTGAGTGTCTCTTTTTATCATTAAATTTTTTTTTCCTGGAAGCCCACTAGGAACTTCCACTTGTGTCTGGATGGCCAACATTGTTTTTTGTGGTCGTGCCTAAATTGACCACTAGCAAGGGGAATGGGGCCACCATGACTGGCTCAAATCAATCATGATTTCTCTTTTTGCCTGGGATGAAGCCCACCTCCCCTGAAGCACATGACTACACAGTGTGGGGAGGATGCTAGAACAAAATTACAGGTCCATTAGAAAAGAGGAAGAAGGTGGCAAATGAACAAGTCACTTTGGGCCGTGTTGTGTTAAATAAAACCAAACAGATTCCTTTAGGAGATGACTCTTCAGAGCCTTTGCTATGCTAATATACACTACCTCTAGGAGAGAGATACAGTAACATTATCAGACTTATTTGATTCCAGAAAACTTTTTTGTTTCTTCACAGAACACCTATTAACTTTCCTAGGACACCAGCATTTACAAATACATTTTAGGAAATACAAAATACATTTTAGGAAATGCTTGACATGAACTCTAAAATCCCTCCTAATTGTAATATTCTATGATTATCTATAAATCTAGACTCAGATTTGTTGGGATGCAAGAAATCTATAAATACAACTATTATATTGGCAAAATCTCTGGAGGAAACAGATGATAGACTCAAATTGGGCAATTTAGCAGATTTTATAAATGAACTAGATACAAAGCTTTGAGAGAACCACAAAAGATAGTGCAGGGTCCCTCTAGGCCTGATGAGGTGAAGAAAATAAGTAGATTTCAGAATGAGAGATGGTTCTGCTTGACCAGAATTGTGACGTCCACTCAGGCGCACAGTAAGTCCCTGGCAACCTTGGACACCAGGTGTTCCCTGCTCCCTGCTGGAACTGTACATTCCCCACCTGGATGCCAGAGAGAAGGCAAAGAGCCCACTGATGTAGCCCAAGGTGTCAGTCTCCTGGGGCACACATCAGGTAGAAAAGGGTGGAGAGACTGGAGGGATAAATGAAAGGTATCAGACAGCCACCCAACATCTCATGTCATCTTAAATGTCTCCTTGGAGTCATCTTAATATAGCAGTAGAAAGGGCACAGCATTGGATTTAGACAGAACCGGATCAGCCGCTGGGTTCTACCCTCAGCTGGTTATATAATCTTGGTAGTCTCCTAAGCTGTTTTGTAGGGTTCAGAGCATCTCTTATGTGACAAATGTGCATTATAATGCCTCATATCTTGCAAAACTGTTATGATGATTAAATGGAAATACCCATAAAAAATGTCTGCCTCATTATTGGTCCTCTGTAAATATAATTTTTCTTTTTTATGTCTTCTCTCTGCCATTTGCCATATATAAATTGAGAAACTACCATGGGCTAGGCACTGTGCAAATTAGACGTTCATTGATCATAGAAAGTGTTTGGCCAGTGTATTAGGGTACAATTTCATAACAAGTAGGACTAGATGACACATAAGTCCTTATGCCTCCAAGAAACTATGAACACTTTACAGCGATCATTGGGACACTATGGTCACCTTAAAGATAATTTTTTTTTTTTTTTTTTGGAGACAGAGTCTCATTCTGTTGCCTGGGCTAGAGTGCCGTGGTGTCAGCCTAGCTTATAGCAACCTCAAACTCCTGGGCTCAAGCAATCCTCCTGCTTCACCCTCCTGAGTAGCTAGGACTACAGGCATGTGCCACCATGCCCGGCTAATTTTTTCTATATATTTTTAGTTGGCCAATTAATTTCTTTCTATTTTAGTAGAGACGGGGCTGGTTTTGAACTACTGACCTTGAGTGATCCTCCTGCCTCGGCTTCCCAGAGTGCTAGGATTATAGGCGTGAGCCACCACGCCGGGCCTAAAGATAATATTTATAACTCAGGTGTGCTTTGAAAATTTTTGGTTTGTGCTACATCAGGATTCCTCAACCTGTTGGAATCACTTAGGGAGCTTTTAGAAAATACAGATTCCAAAACTCCACCTCAGGTCTACCGAGAACAATACTTGAGAGCAAACCTGGAAATCTCTGTTTTATGAAATCCTCTTGGATGATTCTAACAATCAGCTCTGCGTGTTCCTGAAATGCTGGCACAATTGTTTGGCCTCTTGAATAAAAGCAACTGGAGAAATGGAAGCAGTCACATCCTTTGGGAGGATTAACTTGCAAACATAAACTCAAAGTAGGCCAATGCAGCAGCAAGGTTTAATCAACCATGACAAGCATGTCTGATGTGAATGTTTTCAGAATACTAATGGATGGTGAATGTTTTCTGACTCCGAACTGCTATGGAACCATAAATGACATGCCTAATGTTGATGCGTTTGCCCGTTAAAACTCTCTTAGAAAGCAGGACATCTGGCTCATTCCCCTTCTAACTCTGTTACTTCCCCTCTCTTCCTGAACAATTCAGTCCTAAAGTCGTTAGGTGGGGTATGGTAAAGTAGGTGTCCGCCGTGGGATTGGTGGGGAAGCTGTGGGTGCCCAGAGAGGGGTGTCAGAGCCAGAGCCTGGAGAGGAGGCAGGGCCCCTCAGAGGGCTGCCCAGCACTTGGTGTGGGTGAGAAGAGTTACATGGA
The DNA here is from genome assembly GCA_008086735.1 of Cheirogaleus medius. NCBI lineage: Eukaryota > Metazoa > Chordata > Mammalia > Primates > Cheirogaleidae > Cheirogaleus > Cheirogaleus medius. The sequence goes on along the minus strand of VBSM01001265.1, from coordinate 77,402,869 downwards.
GCAGCGTGTGCGTGCTGAGAGCTTCCGCACAGTGGGACGGCCTGGTGTGGGGTGTCAGAGCCCAGGCTTGGCGAGGAGATCACCCACGTGGTGGGGGCAGGGAGGGGAGCACAGAATGGGAGTCAGAGCCTGAGCAGGCAGAGAAGGACATCCTCAAGGAGAACGGGATGGTAGCAAAGATGGGAGATCAGTTACATACACAGAGGATTGATTAAAAAAAGAAGTAAATATATTAAGGATAATGAAAGTCGTGTTTCTTAGAGCAGGGAGTTACAGAAAGGGAGAAATCTCAAATAAACTCATGGTTTGCAATAGCTATATTTAAATATATACAGACATGCACACATTATATACACATACACATACATTGTCATATATTCCCTAGCTCTGTCCACCGAGAGGACTTGAGCATGATGATACCATGAAAACAATGAGTACACTTAGCACCTGGATCTGGGCTTCTATAATAAGTACCATTTTCCACTAAATGGAACCAGGGATCCTTGGAAAAATGGCCGATTCCAGGGTTGGGACAGGAAAAGTTTAAGATGAGCCTGGAATATCTTGTTTGAGAAAGCAAGAAAGTGCTCCAAGCTTAGAGAGCACGTGTCAAAAGGACACAGAAGCCAGCTTCCACAATTTGATCATCAAATTAGCAATAGATCAATTTGATAGTGACAGATTTGAACCCATTGAATAACAAAGGAAACTATACAGGGATATATATACCATACAGGTGTAAATAAGCGAATAACTTGAAAATTTGATGAGGAACCGGAAATTTGAAGTCTTAAAGCATCTCCCCCACAAAGTCCAGGGGCAGACATTACCTTAATCACGTGTTCAAAGTGAACATTATCAATAACGGGATAAATAAAATGCAATGATATAAACATAACATTGATCCTGTGATAGTGCCCTGAAAGCTGCATAACTTGAATCTAATCACAAGAAAACATCAGACAAAGCCAAATTGAGGGATACTGCAATATAATTCACCTGTAATCTTCAAAAATATCCAGGTCATGAAAGTAAAGTCAAGATTAAGGAACTGTTCCAAACTGAATGAGACTCAAATGAAGCGTGATTTTGAATTGGATCCTTTGGGACAATTGGTACAACTGGGAAAACTGGAATGGAGTCTGAGGACTGTTAGTAGAAATATAACAACGTTAATTTCCTGATTTTGGTGGTTGCATTGTGGTTATAGATGAGAGTGTCCTTGTTTGTGAGAAATGCATACTACACTGCTTGGAGGGTAATGGGCATCATGTCAACTTACTCTCAGTTCAGGAGAAGAAGTGTTTTGTGCTATCTTTACACTCTTCTGTAATTCTGTGATTATTCAAAAAATTTTTGTCAAGAGAAAAAAATCAGAACAGCTGGATCTGGCCCCTGTAACAAATTGCAAACTCATAATGTGTGTGTGTGTTCTATTTTAGAATTGGTTTATTAAGACTCAAGCAATGAGAAATTCACCACATAAACGCCAGAGTTTGCTGTATACCTTAAATCAATTTATAGAAAGGCTGGGCGTGGTGGCACAGGTCTGTAATCCCAGCACTCCAGGAGGCCAAGACAGGAGGATTGCTGGAGCCCAGGAGTTGGAGGTTGCAATGAGCTAGGATGACACTATTGCACTCTAGCAGAGGCGACAGAGTAAAACTATCTCTCAAAACAAAAAAAAACCCAAAAAAACCATTGTTCTATTAAAAAAAATTAAAAAAAAAAGACATGCCATATGTTACTTTCACATGTGAAAACAGGAAGTACAACTTAGAATACAACCACTAGAATAACAAATATATATTCTGCTCTTTATTAAAGAGTGTTTAAAAACCATCTATTAGGCCAATAATCAGTAAATTAAACTCATCATTTTCTTTTGTACATGTTTTTGTAATGGAACGTCCAAGTCAAAACTTTGTCTAAAAGGTAGCTCTCACGATTTAGCAAGAAAATCTGAGAAATTCTAATCTTTGGGCCAACTTTAAGCTGACTCCTTGTGTCTTGGGCATGGATGCTGGGGCCTTCCTGCCCATCCGACTCATTCATTATTATGCACCACTTCTCCCTGACCTGGTAAGTGCTGGTTACATCTTCTTAAAGTCTGTCTTGAAACTAACCTCTTCAGTTCAGGGAGCTGAAGGAGCTGCCCCAGGTCACATGACTCAGAAGCTGCAGACCCGGAGCTCACCTCTACCTGCTGGCCCCTCCAGGACATCGGTCAGTGAGCGGGGTCTTATGGGCTAATTCTACTCCGTGTGCATTTATTTCTCTCATACTCCCAGGCGACATTGCTCAATGAATGCTCAGACTCATTGGAAACATGTAGAAATAAGGGGCTGACATTGAACAACGACAACAACAACAAAAAGAAAGTAGCCTCTTGGGATCAGAGATCTTTAGGTACTTTCATCCCACAATTCTTTATTTTGCGACCAGAGGAAAGATTAAAAAAAAAATTTTTTTTTTTTTAATAAAGCAGTTCCACTAGAGCCAAGTATCTAAAAAATTCCTGTTCCCTTTCAGGTAAGATGTTAGCTGGTCACACTGACCCTGATCCTCAAGGCTTAGTAGAATCTTCCTGCTCTGAAGTAGTGTCAGAAATAATAGGTTCTTTCTTACGTTCTTTCTTTTAACAACGAGCTTTATGTGTGTGGTTTGGTCCTCATGTTGTGCTGGCTCTGGGACAGGTTATCATCTGAGGACACCGTCTCGCGTGGCACACCGAGGAGGTTTTCCATGGCACAGTCATTATGCTCTTCCCCACAGGCTGCTCCGCTGAGATGACGCTGCGGCTGCCCTGAAATCACATTTTCTATGGCAGGGAGCACTACACGATGCTCTCTGGTATGTGAGTCTGATTTCCTTTCAATTCTGAATGTTGTGCATTTTCCTTCCTCTTTGTTTTCGCGTCTGAGTACAACTTGGTGATGTAGTTTATGCAACGCTTAGGGTGGGAAGCTGAAAGAAAAACGTGTTGAAGATGAATATTTATGTTGAGCAACATTGCACCCATTTATTTGAAACACCTTGATTGGACTTCATATTTTTACGTCCAATGTTATGTCTTTTAAAAATCTAAACTTCACAGATGCATGTAAGTGGTCTGAAAGCATTGTTATACTCTAATTTTTAAAAAGTCTTGCTACCTAAACAATGTACTAATAAACCTGAAAAAAATTGACAGAGATTTCTGCTATAAAATAACATATGTGTTGCTGAAGACAACATATCGCCTTAACAAAATTGCACACTAAAAATAACAGGGATTAAGGGAAAGATAGGGTTTGGGCAGAGCCTATGCAACTCTGTACAAAGAGACTGGAGATGGCCCCAGAAAATATTTTTTAAATGTGCAAAACAATACAGTTAAAGTGCTGGATTGGAGGGTACTGAGGCAAGGAGGATGAAGGTGGAAGTCTGAGCCTAGGAGAAAGTAAAATCTCCTGTGAGCACTGGCAAGCCCCTGGGGATATATCTTTCTGGGGAGGCAGCCCCTGAGTTTAGGTACTCATTTTAAATTTTATTAAAGTTGAATTGCAAGGGTTCTGCTTATTCAGTAGCTCAGTTGAGGGCTTTTCTTTTCCTGCCAGAGATAATTCTACTCCCACTATTTTGGTTCCCCTTGCTTAGAAAAAATGGCATAGGAAGTGACCCAACATAGACACTATAGTGACATCATCCTCTACCTGCCAGGTGAGTTTGAGATGACTGATATTATAGAAACATGAGCTGCAACACACCAGACTGTATGCAGTTTACTCACATTTCCCTCCCACTCCTAGTTTTCTAGTCAACTCACTTGTGTTCCTTTCCCTGCTGGGACATCTGTTCTTTCTTCCTATTTCACACTCTCGTAGTTCAAAACCAAAAAAAAAGGCAGAAGTGTCACAGGCTAGCTTGTTACAGAGACCTCAACCAAACAGATAAAATCGAGCTGCGAAGCTCACTGCATTTCTTGCAACTCCTGGCAGGTACAATAAATTAATTTGCGTGGAGGAAATAAAATGGTTGGAAGGTATAAGATTCCAGCTCTTTCATAGCCCTGGCTTCTGCCTTCTTTCTGCATCTTCATCAAGAGTACACGCACGTGCGCGCACACACACACATGCACACTCACACAATCTCCTTCCCATTTAGATTCTTTTCTTTTCATTTTCTTTACATATTTTGCCTGAGGAATTGCGATGAAGTCATCCAAAAGACCTGACACATTTCTGTGTGGATTGGTTAAGCCTGTATTCATTCATTCAATACAGACTTATCAAACACTCCATTGGGGCCAGGCCCTGTGCTAGGATCTGAAGACACAGTGTGAATCCCATTACTCACACCTGAACAAATACTGCCGTAGCTAAATCAAAACAACACAAACTACAAAATGGCGTGGGAGTGCTTCACTGATAAAGGTGTACATAGGCTACTCTGGGGCACAGGAGGGACCTGAGGTCCTGGGTGCCCCTATATGTGATGGCAAGGAGTCAGGGATGGCTCCCAAAGGGGTGTACTTTCCACTACATGAACCTAACTGCTACTGTTTGTTTTTTAAGATGAACTTCCTTAACCTCCACAAGATGATTTATGAGATTGACTTTCTAGTGCTAAACATCAAGCTTGGATTTTTTTCCCTTCTTTTTTAAAAGCAACTAATTAATTGTGATGGTTACTTTTAAGTGTCATCTTAACTGGATTAAGGGATACCTAGAAACCTGGTAAAGCATTATTTTTGGGTGTGTCTGTGAGGGTGATTCCAGAAATTAGCATGTGAGCCTGAGTGGACTAGGAGG
>VBSM01001265.1:77384020-77397976 GCA_008086735.1 Cheirogaleus medius | reverse complement strand
GCTCCCCCCAAATTCCCTCTCCCTGTCCCCTGAGTTCTCAGGCCAGAGGCCTTGGCCTGGGGGTTACACACCGGCCTCCCAGTTCTGGGGCCTTCAGACTTGAACTGAGCCAGGCTACTGGCCTCCCAGGTTTCCAGTTTGCAGACAGACCTCTTGTCGTGGGATTTAGCCTCCATAATTGCATGAGCCAATTTCCCTAATAAATCCCCTTTCATATATATGTGTGTGTGTATACACACATACATATACACATACATATACATATACATATACATATATCCTGTTGGTTCTGTCTCTCTGGAGAACCCTGACCAATACATTAATGAACCTCGGTTTTCAAATCTCAGGTCACACAATTGACTTACTTTGGCCATTTTTCTCTTGAGATGATGTTTCTTCATTATTTGACCTCGATCTGTAACTTTCTAGCGTGTTCTCTGAAATTTCATTTTCTGCAAGAAAAGAAAATTAAGTTACTAATTTGTCGTGCCACAGACATGTAGAAACGTATGCTTGAATAAGATGATACCTCTGTTACTGCACGCTAGGAGACTTATTGTGCCCTTCCCATACCTCACGTCCTCATCCATTTCAACACAAGGTGTTTTAGTCTTTGCTATGGTTCCTGTAAGCCCTGTGCTAGGCGCTATGAGTCCTGGAAGTCAAATGACCACAGATTACAACCAAGTGTTGTCTTTCAGAAAGGAACAATTCATGTAGCCCTAAAAGGATGACAAGGATGAAGCACCAGTGGAGAGATTTGGAAACAATGCTATGGCATTGGCCTAGTCTGTCACAGCAGCTGAAAAGTCAGACCTTGTCTCTAGGTCTGTGTATAATGAGGATATTACCCTTTCTGAATACCTAGAAAGACTGATTTTAAACTAGCACAGGTGATACTTTTAAAAGAGTCAGAGCTATTCAAAGATGTAGTATTTTGCCTTAGGACATAAGTTGTCTGTCACCGGAGGTATGTGAGCCTGATGTGGCTAGATCAGCCCTGCCCAATAGCACGATAATGCAAGCCACCGTGTAATTGAAAATATCCTAGTAGCCACATACAAAAAGTAAAAAGAAGCAGGTGAAATTAATTTAATAACATGTTTTAATGAATACATCTAAGATATTATTATTCAGTATATTCTTTTGTGTATGTGTATATGTGTATGTAGAGTGTTCAAAATGGGGTGTGTATTTTATCCTTACAGCACATCCCAATAGGAACTGGCCACACGTCAGGTCGTCAATAGCCATCTTGTGGCTGATTTATTGGGCAGCACAGGGCTAGATAATCACTCAGAATTAAGGAGGGGATTTGATCCCAACACATGTTTATGGAATGAATTGAGTAGATGGTCATTCTGGGTAACTTCTTAGGTTCCTTCCAGCTCTGATATTTGTTGAGTCTATGTATTTTAATAGGTATCTTCTATGCTAGCTAAATAATATTTTTTGTTTACAATGATAACTTTTTAATCAGAATGCTTAAAATAATGACTAATGTATTGTGGTTGAGTGAAGCTGAGTGCATTCTTGTCAAGCAGGAATGGGACCGAAACAGTCTATTGTGTTCAACCTCTGACTGGTCACCATTAGAATATGAACTCCCTAGGAACAGGGACATGGCTGTCTTGTTGACAGATATGTCATGTCCCCGGCACACAGAAGATGCTCAATGAATGCTTATTGAATGAACGGATGAATTAGCTCTCCATTTTGTATCCTTTCGTGAACAGAAGCTTCTATAATTTAATACCAATTCCCAGAGCTACTCCAGAGTCAGTTGGTTATGCACTCTCTCACTATGTCCCTGGAGATTCGTAGCCTGCATTTACTAGAAAACGAACAATTGCTTATTTGAATGACAGTACTTACCAAATAGATCGTGCAGCATTTAACGAAAAAAGTTTTAATTGACAGAATTTTCCTGGCCAATTGTTTTGGCATCTTCTAGCCTCCATCGGCTTCTCTGGCCACTCACCTTTTTTCCACGTCACGTGTGCTTTCCGCAGCTTCATTATGAACAGCTGGACTATGATGAAGAGTATGAAAATGAGGAAGGACACCAGAGTGAGCAGCAGGATGCCACTTTTCTTCCTTGTCAATTCCATATACTGAGGATTTGCTTCTACGAGGAAGAGTGGAAGGACTTTAGATACTTTGGGTTTGCAATACTTCCACAGTGTAGTGTGGGCTAACAGACAGCTCAGATGAAGAGATGAGGAAGAGCTTACCCTCGAAGGCAATTAAAGTCATATGTTCATTGTCTGAAAACAAGCAAAACGAGCAAACAGGCACACAAACAAACAGCAATTCCGTGGGATGATTTGAAAACGTTTTTAAAGTTACATAGGCATTGCACTAGTTATTTTTCACTTCTAGAGAAAGCATATGAGAAAAAGGACTTAAGTTACAGTCGAGGGATTCAAGTTAGCTGTAAGGAATGAACTTTTAGCAAAGTGTAGTTAAGTAGCAAGAAAGATCGTTAAAAAGTTTGGGAAGCTATCTAAATAAAATGAAAATTCATTTATCTTGGTTAATGTGGCTGTGTGTGAAGGCATTTAGGGCTAAATTAGATAAGTTCTTAAAAGTCTTTCTAAACATAGAATTCTGATTCTATGATCTGTAGTTTTGTAGTTTAAATGTCTTGGTCCCCTTATCTCAATCAACAAGTAATTAAGAAGTGCCAGCTATGTGTAGAACATCATGCTTAGAGCTGCCAAAGACACAAATCCCTATGCTTTAGGGGGTTGTTCTCTACATATGTAAACAAATTAATAAAAACAAACAAAAGTAGGATATCTTTATGCCAAATTCCAGATCCATATGTGTTTATATCATAGTATTATGTTCAGGGATTCAAAGGCAAGAGTGGTCTCTGAGGGCCGAGTTGGTCAGAAAAGTTTTTAGTGAAGATATTGGCCTTGGCCGGGCATGGTGGCTCACACCTGTAATCCTAGCACTCTGAGAGGCTGAGATGGGAGGATTGCTCAAGGTTGGGAGTTCGAAACCAGCCTGAGCAAGAGCAAGACCCTGTCTCTACTAAAAATAGAAAGAAATTAATTGGCAAACTAAAAATATATATAGAAAAAATTAGCCGGGCATGGTGGCACATGCCTGTAGTCCCAGCTACTCGGGAGGCTGAGGCAGGAGGATCGCTTGAGCCCAGGAGTTTGAGGTTGCTGCGAGCTAGGCTGATGCCATGGCACTCTAGCTCGGGCAATAGAGTGAGACTCTGTCTCAAAATTAAAATAAAATAAAATAAAAATTAAGACATTGATCTTGAAGTAGGACTAGGGAGAGGAGTGATGAGGTCTCTTTTTTCACTGGGGGAAGTTAGAATAAACAGGTCGGGGAATTGAAAGAGGATGATATTTTCAGAGAAAAATACGTGTCTTGTAGAGACTTTATAGATACAAGACTGCAAAGGAGGTAGTAGACTGTTCCTTTTGGGGCGTCTGGGGCTCACACTGTGTGTTGTGGACTTCGGGAAGCCATGAAGGTGTTCTCAACACAGGTTTGCAGAGTTGCAAAGGGGTGTTTTGACGGTAGGATGCCAAAAATGATCCAGAAGAGGAGAAACTAAAATTACAACACTTCATGCAGGAGATGATGAGGGCCTAGATCGGGGACGGCAATGATAATGGACACAATATCTGAAAGAAAAGACTCCAAAGTCCTTGAAAACTGATTGACTTTATATACGTGTGTGTGCATATACATACATACGCACACAGGAGTGAAAGATAACACTGAGGTTTGGGGCCTGTGTGATACTTTGGAGAAGCTGATTTTTGTGGAAGAAGATGCTGCTTGGTCTTTAGTGATGTTGAATTTGAGTTTGAGGAGATGGCAGAAAATTTGGCTAGAGATATGTACAAAATGGAGTGAAACTGGGGCTAACACTCAGGAGAAATGTTCCGGAAATACAGGTATAGAAATCTTTTGCCTAGTGACAACAGGAACAATCTTGGGGATACATAAACTTTTTAAGAATTAAGGAAAGAACAAAAGATGGAGAAATAAAATCGGAAGAACATTCACATTGAAGAAGTCAGAGGATGAAGTGGAGTTAGCCAATGGATAAATAGAAGCAGTGGTTAGCAAGAAACAATAGGACCAAGCAAAGTATGTCAAGAAGCCAGGAGGCAACTCAGTCAAGAAGGGATGAGGGAGTGAGTAACCTAACCCACCATGTCAACAAGGGCAAAAACATCAAGGAGGACTGAAAATGGTCATTGAATTGGACTGAAAATGGTCAATTAAGAGGTTAAAATGTCAAGTGTTTATTCTAAATATGGTTGGTGACACTTACCAGTGGTCAAGTCAGGGTCTTGAATGGTTTGTTCTTCTTCTTCTTTGTCCATCTCTAATGTACTAGAATCTTCCATTACTGAGACTAAGGTGAAAGAAAGTAAGACACGATAAACTCATACACCACATGTATGTGACTATATATAACTGTATATATATTCTTCCCAAAGCATCTTTGGAGACAAAATTAAATAATCCTTATTAAGAAGCAATAACAAGATCATTTTTGAACTACTGATTTCTCACAAAGATAGTTGCAAAGGGCCAAGCTCACTTTGGCTTATTTTTTTTTTAAGGTAAACATTTATTGGACACTTACTCTATTCCAGCCCTTGAACTGGGCATTTGGTATGTATTATTTCTCACCATACCTCTGAGAAAACAGAGGTTTAGAGTGGTTAAGTAAATTACCTAAAGTTCTGCAGCGAATAAGTGGTAAAACCAATACTTAAACTTGCTTTTTTCTAACTCTAGAACCCAAAATTTAAGCCACTGTTTCATACTTCCTGAGCCAGGCCTATTAAGGAGAAGGTCTTTCGGAAGCTTCAAGATAACAACTGAACACTGAGGAATGGTATTTCAAGCTCTATTTATACAAAACCTACAGCCTGAAATGCACAAAGCAATGATTTTTATGTTGAAATATAGCCTCAGTTGTCATTCTAACCTCTGCTTGCCTCCCTTTTAAAAGTGGGATGTACTATGACATTTTCACTAGATAAAATAAATTATAAAAACAAGAGACTGCTTTTTCAGAGTTTGTTTATCTCCTACTCCCGTCTTTCCCTCTGCAGTCTCTGGTTTTTTTAGCCCATTGCACAGCACCACCATGTGGACCCCGAGGGGAATGAAGTCTCCCATTCTACTGAAAATGGGCATTATTATCAGTAATAAAATCGTAGAGATTGAAAGCTGAAAGGAATTTTAGAAACCATATTTTTAAAATCTTATATATGAAAAGGCAGAGCAGAATATTGAGTTGTTTAGTAGTGGTGCAAGCCAATTTAAAGACAACTAAATTCTAAACACGTTTACAATAATTGGATTATTAAAGCAAATGGTGTGGCTTTTCCACTGCATAATATTTTCAATTTCCATTGTCCCTCAAAAAAAACTGTATGGTACATGTTGTATTTACCAGTGTTTAAAAACCCCAAACATTTACTTTTAAATATTATTCAGGATACAAATTTTTAAAAAGATGATCTGATACTCAAAACTATGAACATGATAATGATCTGAAAGCACTTATTCTACCAAATGAAATTATTATAGAGACACTACATGAAACAGAAAGAAAACTTGTAGAAATTTATGCCTTTCTGGATGAGGCTGTCTTGCTTAAAGCACCATAACAAATTCATTCATTCATTCATACTGCATTTTCTGAACATCTGCTATTGCCAGATACTCTGGTAGGTAAAATACACAGTTAAATTAAATATATGATCATTGCCCTGAATTAGCCATCTATTGGGTTCACTGTCTCAAAACTGGATTTATAATCCAGGCTCTCTAATTGCTTCTGCATTTATAGTTCAATCTCATCATCAACAATGATCAAAAATTTTTGACAACCAAGTAATCGATGTGCTTTCGAAGATGATTTTGTTATTCAATGACAACACCAAATCTCCAGCTTCTGTTTCTTTGCTCTTGGTTGTTATCTGTGTTTTGTGGCTGGTCTGCTTTAGACAGATAAACAAAGAAATGAGGCTTTCCGTAAATGAATTCAACCTTGTCCTTTGCCTAAGAGAAAATTCAAATGTCAAATCATGTGTGTACGTGTGTGTGTGTACATACATATCTCGAGCAAAATGGCACTGAACTTGCAAGCCTTTATGTTATCCAGGAGCCCCTCCTACTAAGCAAGTACTCTTGATGTGCCTTTACTCCAGGGCACTGAAAAGCTGGAGCCAGCTGAAGGGGGCCTGTATGGTCTTATTAAAAATGAAAATTAAAATATTCTTAAAACTTGTAATTAGAAAAGTGACCTTCCCAAGGAGGCACAATTTTTTTTAAATAAAGGCTTAATGGTTTCGGCACTTACCAGTACTAGTGGGCTGCTGAGAGTCTTGAGAGGATAGAGAGTTTCTCTCCAGAGCATCTGAAACTGTCTCTTCATCAGCAACTAGGAAAGGGGAGAAACAAAATTCTGCAACTACGGAGAGCAATTTTACCCACATTGTGTTCTGTAAAAGAGACTGGAGAATGTATTTGGCTGCTACCTGCTTGTAGAGGTTGTGCAGAAACCCCAGAACTATGTGTTCTGCAGCTTTTGCTCTGGGTTTTAAATCTGTATCCCGCTGATTGCCCATCTGCTAACCTGCCTGGCTTAAAATGACAGCATGCTGGACCTCTGTGTGGCGGCAGTAGGCAGAGGGTATTCACTGTCTCTATGTGTATCTATCCATCCATCCGTCTATCCAGCCATCCCTCTATCTACCCATCCATATATCTATCTACCTATTCATTAGTTAGATGGCTTTGGAATCAGCCTCAGACTGGGTCGAATTCCAGTGTTGCTATTTGTTTGCTCCTGGGTGAGTTGGACAAGATGCCTAATCTCTCTAACGCTCAGTTTTTTTTTCTTATCTGCAAAATGGAGATACCGAAAGCATTTACCTCTTGGAGTGTTTTGTGAGAATTAATAAATTCATTCATATAACATGTTTAGTACAATGCCTGGCTATTTATTAAGCACAATGCTCAAGGTTATTATATAATAATTTTTGAAATGGTTAGGAATGTTTACAGAGGTTCAACTTAGTATAGGTTTCACCAGTCAAAGAACAGGCCCACATCCAGGGAGTATGTGACAACTGTGCTTGTCAACTTACAAAGATTGATACTGACATAGCAAGTGGGTAATGTCTTTATGAAATTCATGGGTACTTCTCAGTGTTTACTTAATCAAAGAATTTTCTGCGCTTTTGAAATTCTTTTTTTTTTTTTTTTTTGAGACAGAGTCTCACTCTGTTGCCTGGGCTAGAGTGCCGTGGCATCAGCCTAGCTCATGGCAACCTCAAACTCCTGGGCTCAAGCCATCCTACTGCTTCAGCCACCCAAGTAGCTGGGACTACAGGCATGCGCCACCATGCTCGGCTAATTTTTCTATATATTTTTAGTTGTTCAGCTAATTTCTTTCTATTTTTAGTAGAGACGGGGTCTCGCTCTTGCTCAGGCTGGTCTGGAACTCCTGAGCTCAAATGATCTGCCCGCCTCGGCCTCCCAGAGTGCTAGGATTACAGGCGTGAGCCACCATGCCCAGCCAAAATTCATTTTATTAATCAAACATTTAAAATTTTTGAAAAGTATAGATACTTGAATTGTGTATAAGAGCTCTGAGAAAGAAGAGCTACTAGGAAACACTGGAGAATTAGTAGTATGGATTATTATAGAAGGCTAAAATGAGCTCTGTGATCACAAAGATGCCAGAGAAAATTGAAGAAAGAGGATAGCTACTGGCGATGAAAAGATGGAAATACTAGAAAGCTATTCAAATAGAAGTACTAGAAATAAATCATAAGAACATAACATGGGAAATGTTGGAGACACATAGAATAAAATTTATCAATATTAACTGAAATCTTCTAATATAGTGTATGTGAATCCAGATAATTATGTTTATGTACAAAATAAGTTTTATCTACATATTTTAAAACTATATAGACTTATAGGTTTATTTATATGGTAATTATTCATAAAAGTTATAAAAATTATATTATTTATATTATATTTTAAAACTATGTAGGTTTATAGTTTTATTTGTACTTAGGTTTATTCTCTCAATTAATGAACTGATAAATAGTTGCACTTAGATTGAATGTTGTCTTGATTCGGTGAAAACTAGTGCATAATGATTTGTCTTCCTAGTTGGTCAGAATGTTGTAGATCTCTGTTATCCAATATGATATCCACTAGCTACAATGACTATTTAAATTTAAATTAATTAAAACTAAATAATATTAAAAATTTAGTGCCTCAGTTGTACTAGCCATATTTCAAGTTAGAATTTTGAATAACTTGTATCCACCACTGTGAGTTTGTCAGCTTCCAAATACTTAAATACTTCTAATGAGATCAATGATTATTACATGTGATTTTGATTCTGAAATATGTCAACATTTGAAAGATCGGTATAACTCAGTGATTCAGTATTTTCCAAATGACCAAGGCATGATGTTACAAAAATCATGCCTGCGTAAAAGTTCCATTCTAAGTGCAAGATAATTCAATGGGTTTTAACATCACAGCGTATGAAAAATTCATTGATATGGTTCCAGGGTCTAAATAGCAGCAAACCTTTACGAAACTAACTTCTGTTGAGTTTTGGTGTAACGTCAAAGAAGAATATCCACAATTATCTGAAAAGATTATTAACATACTTTTCCCTTTTCCAACTCTGTATTTGTGTGAGGTTGAATTCTTTTCAGGCAAAACAACGTTTTGCAAGATATTGAATGCAAAAGTTATAAGAACCTAATTGTTTTCTATTAAGCCAGACATTCAAGAGATTTTCAAAATGTAAAACCAGGCCATTTTGCTCACAAATCTTTTTGGTGTCACAAAATATAGAATTTTTTTCATAAAAATATTTCATTTATTTTAACCTATAGTAGATTTATTATTTTAAAAATAAATTAATAAATATGTATTTTTAAAATCTGTTTTAATTTCTAATAAGTAAATATTGACAGACATAATTCACATAAGTAAGAGTTCTTTAAGGTTTTCAATCATTTTTAAGAGTGTAGAGGAGTCCTGAAGTCATAAAGCTTGAAAACTGTTGCTCATTTTTAAAAAAATCCCATCCCCAAATAAATAATAGAATAACAAGATTCCATATTTGGAATACTAAAAAGATGAAATACGTAATTCCAAAGATAGTCTAATCTATATCTATTGCTTTATTCTTTTTCTCCAAGCATTGAACTGTGTGTTTTTTTGAAGGAAGGCCCTTCTTTCCAAAGGACCTCCCTAGACATGCAGCTGATAGGATCCTCATTTTGCCGAGGTCCTACTGTGCAGACAGCGTACAGATGGAAGGAGTCAGAGCCCTCACTTGTAAATGTACATCCTCAGCTAGTAAATTTTTTTAATTAGTTGGATGAACAAAATGTTTGTAATATCTGTATGTCAGTGTAGTAGCTCGCCAAAGGAAAAAGGTAATAAACAAACGGAAGCCACCAACAGCTGACATTGGCCTGCCTCTTTGGACACTGGCTGGAGATCTGGCAGTGGGTGCTAGATAGTCAAAAGTTAGATCACCAAAAAAAGTCAAGTCTTAACCTATTATTAGAAACGTTTATAGCTATTATTGTAGTCAGAGAGAGTTATAGTCACAAAGGAGAAACTATCATTTCCCCCTCCGTAGTGATTTTTGTAGATGACTTGAACAATTTGCTGAAAAGTAAAAATGTACTTTTTTCAACATTTTTGTTCTCATGTTCAAGACCCTGAGTGTCTCTGGGAAGCATTTAGGCAGATAGTTTCACCCCCACACGCCCCATGCTCCAATCCCACTGATGGAGGTGGAGGCGCGGGGTGGGGAACCAACCACAAAGAGGTGGATTCCTCTGTGGTTTGCTCCCCACCCCAGACAGGGCAGCTGCTCTGCCGTGAGCCTTCGAACGCAGCTTCCGCAATAACTACTTTTGGTTTGGTGAGAAAGTGACCCGTGGAAAGCACGTGGTTGTCAGAGGGGATTTGTCAACCGCAGCCACAGCCCCCACAGGGCAGCACGGCAGCTTTCCCACGGCGGCGCGGCTCTCCTAAGCAAGCTTGCCTTGCAGCATCAGTTACTTATTCCATTTGACAAAAGAGTTTTTTCAATAAATGCATCATCGTCCAACAGTTTTCTCTTTCACTAATGTGAGTGATTCCTTGTACTTCAGGAATCTCTTTTTACACTGAGAAGTACCTTGTAAAACAATGAAGCTAAAAGTCCTGCTAATTACAGACTTGTGATTCATGTGACTTCTTAGACGCAGGGGTCCCCAAACTTTTTAAACAGGGAGCCAGTTCACTGTCCCTCAGACTGTTGGAGAGTGCGCACTGTGGGCCTGGGACGAGTCGGCTGCTAAGCAGGACAGGCAGCGGCGGCAAAAACACCCGGCTGGCCAGATAAATGTCCTTGGCGGGCCGCATGTGGCCCGTGGGCCTGGCTGTAGTTTGAAGACGCCTGTTAGAGGATGCCTCTTGGCTCGAAGAGTTGTAGATAGTTTTAAAATTATTTCTTGGACTTTAGAGAAAGGAATCATAGAACAGAGATTCTGAGAATAGAGGCCACTTCTCTTCACATTTAATATTTGATGCTTTAAATGGTGTTCTACTGGCCGGGCACGGTGGCTCACGCCTGTAATCCTAGCACTCTGGGAGGCTGAGGCAGGAGGACCGCTTGAGCTCAGGAGTTCGAGACCAACCTGAGCAAGAGTGAGACCCTGTCTCTACTAAAAATAGAAAAAATTAGCCGGGCAACTAAAACCAGAAAAAATTAGCCGAGCATGGTGGCACAAACCTGTAGTCCTAGCTATCGGGAGGTTGAGGCAGAAGGATCGCTTGAGCCCAGCAATTTGAGGTTGCTGTGAGCTAGGCTGACGCCACGGCACTCTAGGTCGGGCAACAGAGTGAGAAGACACTGTCTCAAAGTAAATAAATAAATAAATAAATGATGTTCAACTCAGAATATTTAACATGGTTAAACTAAAATCTTCAAAACAGTCATAATAAAATAAATCTAAAGAGTAATCATGTCTTACTGTAACTGTGTGCATGTTTTATATTAACATAAAATGATATTGACAAGTTTAAATGTATTTTAGTTAACATTATCTCATTTGGGGTCAAGTACAAAGAGGCAGTATGACTCATATGATTGCTCCAAAAACCACAACTGCAATAAAACTATTTAAAGTCAAATTACGTTAGCTGTTGTTATAAAAAGCAAGCATGACACTATTTGCATATGGCACTCTGCTAGGCTTTCTGCACAACTGAGGTTCTTCTGAACATTGGAATAGTTGAAACCCTGTCACACAGCTGGAGAAATGTCAATCATTACAAAAATTTGCTATTAAGAAGAGCTTTATTGACAGTAATCTCACTCTGAAGAACTTTGCCCACTCCATTTAATTTTGTTTGATAGTGCAATATTAAAGTAAATTAAAAGTGATTAAAGACAATCATTTGCTCTTACCGAAATCTTCAAACTGGAAGGGTTCTACCAGTTTTCTCCCTTGTAGGCCTTTGTGTCGGATAATGCAGTTCACTGTTGAATTTTTGCTGTACGTGTGGAC
The DNA here is from genome assembly GCA_008086735.1 of Cheirogaleus medius. Classification (NCBI taxonomy): domain Eukaryota; kingdom Metazoa; phylum Chordata; class Mammalia; order Primates; family Cheirogaleidae; genus Cheirogaleus; species Cheirogaleus medius. The sequence continues at coordinate 77,386,364 of VBSM01001265.1, read as the reverse complement.
TGTGAGTGTGCTGGTAGTATTACATTTCTTCCCATCAGTTTCAAATTCATGGTGGGTTTCACCTATGGAGCGATTTAAAGAGATATATGAGGTTATTCAACAGGCCCGGTTCTGTTAGAGACCAATGGCCTTGACTTCATGGCAAACAGATTCCTAATCTCATTCTAACCTCAGCCAGCTGCCTTGTATATGCTTGGCTCTGGTCCCAAAGGCAAGTAGGTGAGCAAGAGTGGATAAGTTTCTACAAACTCTTCACTATTGGGAAAAAAAAAAATCAAAGCGTATACAAGATGGACCACCTGATGTTATTGTGAAACACAAAGACCCAAGAGTTTACTTAGGTTGTAAAATCAGGTGAAGTAAAGGAGAAGTCTTATAATGAAGTAGAATTGGCACTGGACTGGGAATCATTTTTTCTCTCTAGAACTCCACTGGGCTTTCAGTTTTCTCAACTGTAAACAGTCCCTTGCAGTTAATTAGTTGTCTTGTTTCAAAGGCTCAAAGTTTAGATTCTTCGTTACCAGAATGTTTTAATCTGTTCTTGTGGGTGTGACACAGTACAGTTCTATACTACATAGGGAAAATCATATCTGTTCCAATTACATGTATTATAATATTTTTAATGTATTTTCAATTTTATGCATGTGAAAAAGTTCATGCTCAGAGGTAATGGCTATATTATGCTCTCTTATTTTAGGAAATTTTGTAAAATTTTAAGAAGCTATTGTAAATTAGTCCACTTTAGGTTTCTACTTGTTTTGAACAAAACATTTTTATTATCTGTGATTAGCCTTTCAAGATTAAGGCATAATATTGATTGGTTATAAGGATAATTTGTCCGGAAATGATCTGATGAATCATCGATGTCTTCTGGCACCTCCTGCCACCAGAGGGTGCCAAAACATTTAAAAATCGCTTGGAAATTTAGGAAAGAAAACAAAGAAGAAAAGAGAACCATTTCTCTCTCCATTTACCGAAGATCTCCATGCCATTCCCGAGTAGCCAGGTTATCTGCGGAGGGGGCTTGCTTCTCACAGTGGAGCATTTAAGTACAACGTGTTCTTCTCTGTTTTGCTTTCTGACAACTGAAGCTTCCAGGGTTGGCTTGAAAGGAGTTGCTGGAAGAAAATGAATTTTTCTGTGCTTAATTAGTTGGTCTACATATTTCAGCAAAGTACAGAGCCTAATAATCTGTAGGGATTATTGTAGGGTATAGTCTAATTAATGGGCATAGCTTTACTTGATCTTTTCCAGAATACAGACATGTTTTTAAAGGGCTTTTATGTGCGTGCAAAGCTACTTTGGCTGAAGTCAGAATGTTACTCAGTGTATGATTAGTCCCTGAAAATTCCCAAGCAGACTATGTTACAACAACAATTCTTAAATGTGATTGACTGTATTTGGTTGGTAGAGCACTAGGTGAGGAATAGAGACCTGAATTCTAGTCCCACCTCTGTCACTAAGTAGTTATCACTACTTGGGTAAGTCCCTCCACTTCTTGGCATACCAGTTTTCTTGTCCATGAGTGGGCTCTTTCAGCTCTAAACTTTCAGTTCCAAACTTTGATGAGTGAGTCTATGACTCACCTCGAGGTAAGTTACTTCTGTCCCCTCCTACCATCAAAGGTACATTTCTCTTCTAAAGGACCCCTTGGCCCTTTTTCTTTGTACTTCTGTCTTGGAAATACCTTTTAGCTAGGCTTATTTCTTCCTTTTTCCCATTCTCCTTCCACTTTGGTCTAGAACTACATTCTTCCACATTTATCTAACTCACTCATCTGCCATCAAGACATTGTGAAGGCACTTATTAGCTCCAGGGATGCACTAGACAGTGTTACATGCTGGCAATACAAAGATGAAAGAGATATGGCCCTTCAAGGAGCTAATAATCTGAGGGTAGACTCAGCCCCTACACTGTTAATTAAAAGATCATGTGCTGAGGGCAATGGTAGAGGTACCTCTACCTGGCTCAAGCTGGTACATGGCCAGCTTAGAGGTGTTGGAGATGGCCTGTAAGGCTGGGGGAAGACAACCCTGAGTCATGTTGGTTCTCAAAACCTCCAGAGGGCCACTCCTTCTCAGCTACTTTCCCACTGTGCCTTTACTTTGTGTCAGGCACGGCACTACAATAATTCAACAAAAGAAGTTTAAGAAACTCATTTGTGTGATATGTAGGTTGATGTTACTTAGAGACCAATAAAAAGCGATGTTTTTAATCGATCTGTTCTACTACAAAAAACAAAAAAGCAAAGCTATTAAGATATATACTGGACAGAGCTGACTGTCTACAGAACCGAGTCCCAGATGATTAGGAGGCTGTCACTTCCTATTGGCGCCTCCCACTC
>VBSM01001265.1:77351971-77384010 GCA_008086735.1 Cheirogaleus medius | reverse complement strand
CCCCCCCCCCCGACAGAAGAGAGGAATTGTTTTGGCAGAGGATGTGAGCAAATCGGGCAGTGCAGCTACATCTGTAATTCATCCTATCTTAGGATACGCTGTCACGAAGCTCTACAGCATTTACATACATGTTTTGCTTCCTAAATGAGTGTGCAAACTCCTTATGGGCAGAGAGTGTGCCTAACCCATCTTTGATTCCCTGGCGCCTGGCACATAGTCACAGCTCATCAAATATTAATTCTCTTTCCGTTTAGTTTCCCAGAGAGAAAAGTTAGTTGATGCCACAGACAAATTTCGCAAGTTCACAGTTCAATCCAAGGCTTGCTTCTCAAATGGTTCTCTTCTGTTTCCTTTCAATAAAAGAGGGCAGAGGTGCCCTAGGAAACGCCTTGTTATAGGCAACATTTTTAAACTAAAATGTTAAGTTTAAAAACGTTACGTCGTGTTCATAACTATATGGCACCCATCCCGGGTTTACTTCCTGGGGTACCTACCTAGCACAATCACTTTCACTTCCTTCGTGCTCACGGAGTTGCTGTAACGAAGGCACTTGTACACGCCTTCATCTTGCAGGGTTACGTTGGGTACTCTGATGGACAGCTGACTGGCCGAGTGATGAAGAAGCTGGTATTTGGAATTTTTAAAAGCTGCACAAGAGGGAAATAGAGATGCTATGAGGAAAGGTTTCAGATGAATACAGATCGATCACCCACAGGAATAGCTTTTGATTTTCACACTTTAAAGGAAAAAATGTCTGCCTTCAATTGCGCTGCCTTCCAAATTCTAGTGCTCCCAGTTGATGCTTCTCAAAGTTAGTTTAGAAAGTAAAATATTTTGATAGTGAGGTCTGTGAAATTAACAAATTCTTTATTTGCGCATGTAGGAAATTAAGAATGTTATGCTGGCAAAAGGTTCCAGTTACAGGAGGATTTTAGACCTTTTTTTTTTTTTTTTTAATGAAAAACGCCCCAGTGTGATTTACATCTTTGAAATATGATTCACTTGAAGTCATCTAGTCACAGTGAACGGGTAGAATGGAAAATAAATGCATTGATGAAGCACCAGATAGGTGCTTTTTATTTTTAGTATTAAAAGTCTTGTTATTATTTGAAATTTCTCACAGATTATGATTTAGTTCTTCCAATGTTTAGCCAATGGTAAAAAAGCAAGCTCCAGAAAGTTCCACCCAATAGCAAGTGCTCCTCTTAACAGTGTATGGACCTGGGAATTCCATCTGTGGTCAAAGTTCCCTTAGCAAATTGGAGGCTTCTGAAATTAGTGTTTTTGTTTATTTGGTTTTGATTTTTACTGTTAAGATTTATAACATAAACAGGCCTGAGATAGTTAAATCTTGAATGGCTGACCGAGGAAGGTGTTCCTCATCTGGAACAATGGTTGTATGTCCTGGGACACTGGTATTATATGAACCAAAATTTAGGAGCTCTCAACCTCTGCTCTGTTAACATTTGAATCAACAATTCTTTGTTGTGGGGGCTTTCTTGTGCATTGTAGGAGGTTTAGCAACATGCTAGGCCTCTACCCACTAGATGCCAGAAGCACTGTGCCCCTTTTAAACTATCTCCAGACATTGTCAAATGTTCCCTGGAAGGTAAGATCATTCCAGGTTGAGGACTGCCAAGCTAGATCAAGCCATTCTGCTGCAGAAATCTGAGAATGTCCATCTTCTCCAAGTTCACCAAAAACAAAAACAAAGCAAACCAAAACAAAAGCATTATTTAACAGAATTATCTCTACTTTAAGTTTTTTCTCTCAGAACAATTAGTATCTACTTATTTTATTGGAATCTAGTATTAATAGTTGATTTAGTTTGAAATAATATATTTGGTTATTTTATATTTAACATATTAGTATTTAATAATGTTTTTAAAGCATATCAGAAATTTGTAGAGGCTCTGCTTTATAAATAAGAATGAAATTTGCTGTTTTATCAAATTGTCTCATTATGAAGGAAAGGGTTTAGTGAAATCATACCCAGAGTCAAAGAGATGAAATAAATAAACTTTTAACACATTAACTGCCATGTGAGTTGTATTTAACTCACACTAGTTTTGAGCCTGGGTCCTCAGGAAGCATATGAAGACTCAATTCTCCTAAACAAATTCAATAAGTATGTCGTGAGTCACATACAACTGAAGTGGTGTGCAGTGTAAAAACTGATTCTAGTGCCACATGAATTGCATATAACTGATGAACAGAAAACAATAAAAAATAAGACATTTTTCATTAAATTAAAAAGCATTATTCCGTTTTCAAAGTTTTAATTCTATTTTCATAATAAAACATCATGGCCCCAGGGAAAATTTTTTTTTTCTAGTGTGGCAGCCAGTGTGTCAAGAGTCCTTTTCCATCTCAGGCATCCCGCAGTCATTTCACGTGTGTTTGTGAAGAGAGGAATGACTGCCCTCATTTCTGAGGTAATACATCCTGTCATTTTCTACTGTTTAGAGATCTTGATTTTATGTTAAGACCAACAGGAGAAGAAGAGGTATCTGGAAGGGAGCTTTGTCATGTGACTTTGGGTTGCTCAGATGGAAAATGAAGCAGCTGGCTCCAGATGTGGGGTGATGGTGTTGGCTGCCTGAGGACAAAGGGGTCGCTCGCAGTCAGTCGGCTGCCTGTCATTTTTGCTGTGGTTGTGTCATGGTGGCTGAGAGACAAAAAGTGATGAGGGGGTGGGGACATGGAAATGTGCTTTGTAATTTGAGTCCCCTTTAACAACCATGCTGGGGGGGTTTCCATTGCAGACTTCCTGCCCCCGAAAAAGCAGTCCTGTGTACCACAACAGGCTTCGGAGGTGTGATTCACATGTAACAGTAAGTGGGCGGAGCCTGCCCTTGGGGTGACTCATGCAGGCTTTCTGTCCCACCGGCCTGGCTGGCTGGACTATCCCTCAGGTTGAGGTCTGGTGGCGATTTTTTTTTTTTTGTCTTTCACTTACCAGCATGCTCATTTAAAAAAATGGTGAATCCTGAAGGGGTCAGCCACTGGAGGGAGGCAGCCTTGCTCAGAGCAGTGACACACTTTAGAGTGAGAGTGTGGCCTTCCTCCACGGTGATGGTTTCCGTGTGGTTAGTCAGAAAGGCCTCTGTGGAGGGAGAGAATCGGGGACAGTCAGGCTGGTGGGGCTGAGCCACACCTGCAACGTGGCAGGGATTTAGTCTCAACACAACCTCGTTCATTCATTCAGTCATTTATTACACATTTGTTCTAGAAATCAAAACATAAACAAATACCAAAAACTGTGAGGAGAAAGTGAGTGCTGTGTGTAGGAGCAGTAAAGACGCCTCATGAAGAAAAGAAGGGGACATGGGGACTAGGTCGTCATGAAGGCGCAGGGTTTTGGCAGAAAGAAAGGGGAAGTCGAACAACTGCCCGACAGATACTGGGCGCTTGCTCTGTCGGATGCCAGGAGTTGTGCCAGGACATAGCACCTGTATTTAATTTAATTTTCAAACTAATCCTATAAAGGAAGAATTATCGTGCTCACTTTACAGATGGCGGAATAGAGGCTCAAGGTCGCAGAGGTCACAGAGCTGGGATCTGCACCCAGGGCTGTGGACTTTGAAGGCCATGCTCATATAACTGCATCGGCCTGTCTAAGCTGCGAGACTCAGAAAGCTCAGCCCTTCTGGCCTCAGTTTATAAAATGGGCTTCTTGCACCTTCAAGAACAAGTTGTGTGTCTAGGATTCTAAAAGAGAATGTTATGACTTGTGGTGCTCTGGTGAATTATGGAGCCGCCCTTCACAGGGAGTAGCTAAGCCCCACCTGTCAGCACTTCTGCACCAGAGGGAAGATGTTCTAAGATCTCTTCCAATTCAATATTCCACATCAGCGCTTTCTCCAGGCAAACATGAGAGTCTAATTTCCCTGAATCACAACCCCCAGAGAATGATAGACAATTGGTTTTAAGCAGCTGCAAATTTATCTCCCCAAAAAGGAAATTAATGGAAAAATAAACTGGCGTTACTGCTGATTTAGCACACTTATTGTCATTCGTCATTTCTTCAAATTTGAAATTGAAAAAAATGGGTTTTTTTCCCAAGGAAAAGACAATTCCTATCAATGAGGGTATAAAACACTTTTAAAAACAGAAGAATACCATGGGGTTATAAATTATGAATAGCAAATGTAACAAGTTTTACTGCATCATCTTAAACCTTAAAAAAAAAAAAAGCAGAAGGGAGTGTATTTCCTTGTGATAAGTTTCAAGTATTAGGAAAAGTGCTTTGGAGAGCTCTGGGAACTAATTGGTGCCGACTTTTTTGTTTATTCCATTTCTAGGTCATTAATTTCAGTCTAGCCACCAGCAGTCATAACCCAGAATTATTGTATTGTATGCAGATTGACTTTCATGGGAAACAGTTTGCTCAAGTTCTAGTGGGAAAATATCCATATCATCTGCTGATACTATAATGACCAACAAGGAGCCAATAAGAGATTTGAGTTTTCAAAAAAGCATTGAGGCATAAGGCTAGAATACTGCTTAGATTTGGTCATTTGGAAATATTCTTTTTTTTGTTTGTTTTTGAGACAGAGTCTCACTCTGTTGCCCAGGCTAGAGTGCCGTGGCATCAGCCTAGCTCACAGCAACCTCGAACTCCTGGGCTCAAGCGATCCTTCTGCCTCAGCCTCCTGACTAGCTGGGACTACAGGCATGCACCACCATGCAGCTGGGACTACAGGCATGCACCACCATACCAGGCTAATTTTTTCTATATACCTTTAGTTGTCCAATTAATTTCTTTCTATTTTTAGTAGAGACGGGGTCTCTCTCTTGTTCAGGATGGTTTTGAACTCCTGACCTTGAGCGATCCTCCCGCCTCGGCCTCCCAGAGTGCTAGGATTATAGGCATGAGCCACTGCGCCTGCACGGAAATATTCTTATCTATAGAATTAACCCATAGTTGAGTAATAATGATAATATTAATAGAGAATGAAAATGGAATTTCTTCTGAGGGATTTTTGTTGATAATAAAGATTTGGGAAGTCATGTAATCTCTATTGTGGTATCCTTATGACATTCTTATCAGGTAGATAGGGAAACTAGAGGTCCTCAACCTTGGCAGTACATGAGAATCACCTGGGGAGCTTTCAAAAACCCTGACGTCCAGGCTGCACCCATTACTAATTAAATCAGAATTTCTGGTGGGACCCACGCATCGATTCTCTTGAGCCCAGGCCCAAGTTCTCAGATCATTCCATTCCCAAAGAACACTGTTGCAGTGCAATGAATAATTAAAATTCCAGAGTCCCTGGATGCTCCTCAGATATTTGGAACCAACACTCTGCTTCCGCAAGAACCACATGAAACGGGAAGATAAGTATCAATCTTATTTTCAAAGACTTCCAGTGAAAGACATTCTGCCATCCCATTGTATCCAACCCCTCGTACCCTTAGCTGGACTGAGTATTGTCTCAGCTGGGGCCTGAGATATGTAACAAGGGGAAAGTGAACAAATAGAGACCCCAGTCTTTGAGGACTCAGGTGTCCTCAAAGCCGGCCAGAGCACAGAGGGACATTCACTTGCCTCACAATGGACCCTGTGAACCCCCTTTTCTATTAAGACCAATGTTTCCCTCTTGAGTTATAACATCTCCCCAGGCTCATGGGGAGCAAGTGGTCACCAAAACACCCAGATCTTTTTCAGAAGACTTGTCATCACATCACTTTTCCCTCATCCTGTGTTGATGCTTTTCATTTTGGAACCAAAGGTCATATTTCACATTCTTTCTAGGTCAGTCTTATTTGGTCGGTTTGGACTGACGGTTCAGCTTTCTGAGAACATTTGGCTCTTGATTCTCTTATCTGTCATTAGTCCCCAAGGCTTTGTACCATCTGAACTTGAACTTGCTGTAGGGAAGAGCTGTGTTATACCCATTTCCCTATCTGTAACATGGGTGGCCTACGATGCAATGGCTAAAACACACACACTCAAGCCAGATCGCCTGGTTGGAATCCTGGATCCTCCACTACCAGCAGCATGACCTTGGGCAAGTCGTGTGTCTCTGTTTCCTTACTACAGAAACAGAAAACACAATAGTACTCATTTATAGAGTGGTTGAGATGATTAAATAACATAAGGAATCAGAATAGGTTCTTTGCACATAGTAAGCATCATGTACTGCTATTACTTGGTAAGCAGTGCCCAATAATTATTTGAAGAGCTGAACTGACTCTTGCTTTAAAAAGAAAAATTGAAAGAGTCAGTGTCAAAAGACAAAGCCTTGTAGCTCTGCAGCTCTTCACTAGGGACCTCCTTCCCAGATGTCACAGGACTATTCAGTATTAGACATTCTAAGGTCCTGTAGACATTAACAGAAGCAGCAGTTACAGCTACAGTAAACGTCTTGTTATTGGAACAGCTCAGGGGAATTAAGGATTTTAAGGATTAGATAGTGATTATGAGTTCTTTTTATTTTGGACCTTACGTGCCAAGGGTAGAATTAATCCTACCACTCAGTTCGTGGCACACTGTCATTATTTTATGGAGGGGGAAAGAGAGAAAGAGAGAGGAAGAGAGAAACAGCTGGGCATGGTGGCATGCACCAGTAGTCCCAGCTACTCAGGAGGCTAAGGTAGGAGAATCGCTTGAGCCCAGGAGTTTGCTGTGGTTTGCAGAGCCCAGTGGTTGCAGTGAGCTACAGTGATGCCACTGGACTCTACCCAGGGCAACAGAGCAAGACTCTGGCTCAAAAAAAAAAAAAAAAAAAAAAAAAAAAAAAAAAAAGAAAGAAAGAAAGAGTTGTTAAAACTCTGTGGAATAATAAAATTATAAAATTCCTGTCCACTTCTTTCCTTTCTTAATCACACAAATTGTTTGCTTTTGTAACATTATTCATTAGCCTATGTGTCAGTGTTGCTGTAAAAAATGTACTGCTCAAAAAAAAAAGAACCTCTGCCTGCTCCTGCCACCAAATCAAACCTACTTGCTTTTAGAGCCTGCACACGCCACCTGCCTTACGTCACTGTGGATGGACTGGCATATTCCTCACCTGGGCCCCACATTCCATCCCGTTCTGTTTACTGGAGGATTTCCCTCCTCTAGTGCCCCATCTCTCCTCTGTGTCCCCACTTTTTTCACTCTTTAACTGTATCATTCTCATCAGTACACAAATATAGTCTTATTTTTCTCGTATTAAAAAGAAAAAAAAATGACTGGGCATGGTGGCTCACACCTGTAATCCTAGCACTCTGGGAGGCCGAGGTGGGAGGATCATTTGAGCTCAGGAGTTCAAGACCAGGCTGAGCAAGAGAGAGACCTCATCTCTACTAAAAAAAATAGAAAGAAATTAGCTGGACTACTAAAAAATATACATATATATAAAAAAAATTAGCCGAGCATGCTGGCGCAAGCCTATAGTCCTAGCTACTTGGGAGGCTGAGGCAGGAGGATCACTTGAGCCCAGGAGTTTGAAGTTGCTGTGAGCTAGGCTGATGCCACGGCACTCTAGCCTGGGCAACAGAGTGAGACTCTGTCTCAAAAATAAATAATAATTAATAATTAAAAAAACCAAACTCCTTGATGTCATATTCTCTTTCAGCTACTACCTTATTTCCCTCTTTTTATTGAAAAATTCTGCCAAAGAATTATCTAGACTTGCTCATTTCACTCTTCCTTTCCTGATCAGGTTTTCAACTGCACTACTTCACTGAAGCTGCTCTTTGTCAAGGTGGACAAAGACCTTCATATTGTTCAAACCAGTGGTCCATTCTCAGACCTTCTCTTAGTCAACCCACTGTGTGCTTTCCCCATAGCTGATCACTCCCTGCTCCTTACGGAAAACAATGTCTTTCCTGGGTTCCCTAGATATCAGTCTCTCCTCATTCTCCCCACTCACTGGCTGCTGCTGCTTCTTAGCCTGCATTCCTGGGTTCTCCTCATCAATGTGCCCTCCACGCAGTGGCGGTCAGATCCTGCATCTCTTCTCCTCTCTGTGTATACTCACCGGCAGGTCATCTCATCTGGCCTCATTACTTTGCTGATGACTCCACTTACATGTCCAAAAGGCATTTCACCTTGGCAAGTCCAAAGCAAACTTTTGATTTTCTCCCCCTAAACACATTCTTCTAGATTTGCCCACCAGCAAACAGTAAGCCCAGTTACTCAGGCCAAAAACCAATAATTCTGTAAAGAAGGCATCATTATTCCTATTTTACAGATGAGGAAATCAAAGCACAGAGGATAAGCAGCTTTCGAGCCAAGACTTTAATCTAGAACTGTCTGACTTCCATTGCGCTATGTTGATTCTTGCTTTACTCTCTAGTTCTCATGCACTGTCTTGTTTTCCATAAAGAGAGTTAAGTTTAAAAACAGATTTAGGGGGCAATGAATGTTTTATATTTTTCTAAAATTCATTCCTTACAGAAACTTCTACAGTGTGAGCATGAAAAGTAATGGTTTAATGCCCGTTCTCATGATGGCACCATAATGCAGGCTGTGCACAGATATATTTGCTCTCCTGTTGTTAATAAGAATACTGAGAAACAGGAGGTAAGTTAGTCACACAATGAAGAAACGACAGAATAAAGACTAGTGCTAAGAAACATGCCCTAATTTCATCCTTTGGAATTAGAAGCTGACACGTAGAAGTTTTGCCAATGTTCTTACGTTTGGTGAAATGATTGTCTAGACAGAAAGTCTGCGTTTGGTAAGATGGGAGTGGTGAGATTTATTTGCAGTGTGTTTAGTAATAAATGTCTCCCATTTTAAAGGTGTAATACCATTTGTCTCTTTCTTAGGATGCATGCTTATGAATTAAATAGAGTCATTTAACTCTTACAATATCTTAAAAATGGTGATGAGATGTAGTATGGTTTTTTATCATGGGCTAAAGTACTGTGTATTTCCTAAGATTAATGTCTGCTCTTGCTGTTGAGAATTCAGGATCAGTCTGCCGACCAGACCGACCACACTAGAGATGCGTGACTTTCACGTGGAAAGGGCCGTGTTTGAGGCATAAAAGAGAAGTTTCCTCCGGTCTGCTCCAAGCCTTGCTTTTGGCTTTACAGGCCTATTTTTCTTGCAGTTTTATCATGTCGACTCCACGTTTGACTTAGAAACAGGAAATCACTGTAGAGGGAAGAATAGCCCCAGTGAGAAGCCACAAACCCACCCAGCGTCGCTTCAACTGTAGTGCTTAAAAATATTTTTCAGTGTGTCTAGGTCTTGTTAAAAAGTGGAAGAGGAGGATGATGCACCTAAGTTTTGATAGCACATTTTCTAAGGAAAAGTTCTCCATGATCTTCTCCTTGCCATTGGAAACTAAATTGGAACTTATCTTTTGAATTTTCTTTTCACCTAAGTTTAGGATCAGACTTTCACCTTTGTTGTCAGAGGAGTGGGATGTGTTCACCACTTCCTCTCCATAGGCTCTTAAGACATGTATATGCTCATTCACTTTTAACTTTTCTTATTAGACCCTGACTGCTATATGCCTACTTCCTGGTTCTCTCTGTCTGGGCTTCAGAGTTTGTATTGCAAATTAGTCCTACGTGGCCGCACACATGCTGAGCATACAGAACTTGACAATGAATGACTGCGGCGTGTGAGGTCACCACTTCCTACTGGCAGGTCACGTTTACTGAGTCGATTATTGGCTTTGGGGCTTGGTCATTATCTCCATGACTGGATTCATCCACCCGTGCATGGCCATGTGTTATGAGAATGCTAGCCGAGCCTGGGGCTATGGATTGTGACTGGTTTCTACACGGCAATGGAGCCCGTGACCTTCAATAGCATCGCTACTCCCAACCTCATGAACTATTAATAATTGTCCTGTCAGGGGATAGCTTCACACCAAAGCCCATGTGACCGACTCTCACATAAAAGGGCAACAGCAGGCACAGTCACCTACCAAAGTACCTGTAGATAAAACCACTGCCATTCTTAAGGTTCCTCGCTCTTTCCTAAGATTTTGGAAGTTGCCATGTATAATCTTTACCTGTACTGTAGGTTATCATAGTAGACTGAAAAGAGAATAAAGTAGTCTTTCTTTTTCTTGCCTTAATAGCCCTAGTTTTGCATGCGATAAATGTAAAATCGAAGCAGAGCAGGTCTGTCCTGCAAAGACCCTGAACTCCACATGTCCTGTAGGAACTTACTATCTCTACTGCCCCTGTGCTCTACCAGTGTCTAACACAGATAAGCCACCTGCTCCGCTCCAGTGTTTCCTTATATTAGTTAATGTCATCACCAACCACTGCCTACCAGATATTTGAGAGGTACCATAGACTCCTCTCTCCAAACCATCTCTTTAATCAATTTATTCCTCTTTTTTCATTACTATTGCTGCCTTAATGGAGGCTGTCATTTTTCTTTCCTGGACCACTGCAATAACTTCCTTGTAGTCTCTCTTCCTTCTAATTCACCTTCATCTGCTTCTGGAATTACATTTTATAGACGTAAATTTGATCACGTCTCTTCCTTCATTAAACTCTTTGCTATTGCTCCCACTGCCTGTAAGAATCAGGCCAAAATTCCAGATGACTTGACTCCTGTGCTCTCCTCCAGTGTCATCTGCTGACACTCCCTTCCAGATAGTCTATGCACATGGTCACTTGCTGTTCCCAGGAAGTTCCAGGCTCCAGAAGATACTTTGTCTTTGTCTATGCTGTTCTCTTGACCTAGAATGCCTTCCTTATATCCTTTATGACTCAACTTAAAGACTCAAGACTCAATTACACTCAACTCGAATTACGCTTTTGTCAAAAGTTCCCAACCAGGCCTTAGCCTCCCGCCTCCCCTCAGTGACTTACGCTACTTTCCCGTAAATTCCCAAATACTTGGAATATGCTTCTATTATAGCACTTAGCCCATTATTTTATAATTATTTGATTACAAGTGGGTCTCTGTGGCTAGATTACAAACTCCTCATGGAAAAGTTGTCTGCCATTCATTCATTTTAACATAATGTAAGATTTAGATATTGGTTGAATTAATAGATAAAAATTAGTAAATGTATATATTCAAGAATAAGTATTGTACTAGGATAACTTGGCTTTTAATTGTTATATTGAATAATAAGGACTAGAGTTACATTAAAACCAGAGACACTCAGTGAGTTAATATCTCAAACCAGAGCCCTATTTCCATGACTGTTATGAGGTATTAAGCAAAAATGTGCTTCAATTTAGATTATTACAAAAAGGAATTTTTATTATTTTTAGACAGAATCAATAGAGAAAATTGCAGGTGTCAAAATAAGTCAGATTTGTCAAAATTACATCATTTTTAGTATAGTTTAAATAAGCTATCTCAACAACGTGTCATCAAACACATGACTTTTTCCTGGTCAAAAGAAGTTATCAAAAGAGCTATTTAATTTGCAATTTTCTTTCATGCTTTCTGCATCCTACCCTCCACTAAATAACCAAAATGTTTGAGGGTTTAAAATTTGGTGAATTTGACATTTCTGTTGTCTACAATGTAGGTAAATGGGATGAATTTTGGAAAATTCTTCCTTATTGTCTTACCTATCCTAGGGACTATTTATTTATTCCAGAAGTAGCCTTGAAAGGAGGGCAGGCTCTGAGATTATGGGACTTTTTTTTGTCTATAAACTTTTGACCGTCATAGAAGTTGCACAGTAGAAGTAGTCACAGTGAACTTTTCATAACTTAATTTTCTAAAATCAGCTGAGAATTTATACCTTCATCAAAATTTATGATTTGCTGCCTTTTTGTTGACAAGATAGCAACATGGTCAGCTCTTTTCCTATCTGGATCTCTGCTGGACCTGAGCAAGTTTAGGTCAGGTGAGCAATCATTGCTCAAGGGCCATTGAGCGTAGATGCCCTCTGGGTGGTCCCTTGAATGAATTTTCAAACTGGCATTTTTCAATATTCAGTCTTCCAAATTGTGTAAGTAAGTGGCTTTCACACTTTTGAGTCACATTAAGAAACACATTTTCTGTGAGATACACACACACACACATATACACACATACACATATACACTATGGAATACTACTCAGCCATAAAAAGAATAAAATAATGTCTTTCACAGAAATTTGGTTAGAACTGGAAGCCATAATCGTAAGTGAAATATGGGAATGGAAAAACAAATACCACATGTACTCATTTATATGTGGGAGCTGACCGATGGGTATACATGGTCACACAGAATGGTATAGGGGACCTCGGAGCTGGGGAAGGGGGAGGGTAGGAGGAGGGTGAGTGATCAAAAACTACCTATTGGGTACAATGTACACTATTCGGGTGATGGGTACACTAAAAGCCCTGACTTCACCTCTATACAATTCATCTTTGTTACAAAACCCACTCACACCCCCTAAATCTATTGAAATAAAAATAAATAAATAAAAGGATACACAAAAAAAGAAACACATTTTCCATCACAACACACAAGTTAATTGAAAATTTCATGGATAGTAGTTTTACTATGTGCTTCTCAGGCTGATATTTATGTTGCTATTGACTAGCCATGAAAACTTGGACAGGTCACCTAACTTCTTTTAATCTCAGTTTTCTCATCTATAAATTGGGATGTCAACACCTACCTTAGTATTTTTGTTAGGGTGAAATGTAATTAACAAAAAGTGCCCAGCACTGTGTATAGCACAAAAAAATATTTTTCTCTCTATATAAATAGTATTCAAATAATTTATATTTTAGAAGACTTGTCTTATGTTTACCTAAGATACGATTTTTGCTACTTATTTAAAAACTTATCTTTAGAAGGTATCTTTTCGAAGGCAATAACTGGAAGCTTGGAAAAGTTAAGGTCAGTTAAAAGCTTTAACTTTTGGAATAATTGAAATCATTCTAATTTTAGCTATCTAAATGTACTCTTTCTGAATGTATTAGCTATTCTTTAAGCCACTTATTGAAGAAACTAATATTATTCATTACCAAAATTGGATCCTTGTTAAGTGCCTCAGGGTACAGGGACCAAAAAAGAAGGCACTAATTAAAGTGTATAAAATAGGGAATTGAAGTACTATGTAAAATAGGAAATCTAGATTTTAGAAAGAGCATCCTTCGGATGCTGTTCTACAGTGAATGCAGAATTAGAAGGATAGGTGCATTTCATGAAACAGAACTACAGATTCTATATTTGGAAACAAACGAACACACAAAAAGTAAGCAAGCAAGGGAGTTATGAGTGATTTCCTTTGCATGAATCTGAGACAAGTTGCAATCAGAGACTTAGGTACCCCAGGAGCCATTTCCTACACCCCTGCCCTCACTTTTGGGTAGAAACTATTTGACCTGCCCTGAAAAGGCAACTGCATCTTTCTTTAATTTTCATAATGCTACATTAGAACTAAGCATCAAAAACAAGATTTGAAAATTATAGTAAAATATAAAGTATAACTGGCTCTTTAAAAATAAGCGTAAAGTTTTCGTTGGTCTCATTATCTCTGAACTTTGAATAAGAGTTGTATAGCGTTTTACCATTTGCAAAGTGCTTTCACATTTGAAATTTGATCCTTATAACAATCCAGGGAGTTGGGTAGATCAAATATGTCTATCATCTTGGTTTCAAGATGTAGAAATAGTTCCAGAGAAGTTAAATGATTTGCCTAAGATTTATACAGCAAGGAAGTTTTTAAATCCAAAACTGACACTCTTTCAACTGGTATATCCTTAAAAGACAGAGACTAATAAGCTTGTTACATTTTGTTATAGCATAGATTCCACAGAGACACACATTATAATGATCCTTTCTATACTCTTTAGCGACTGAACAAGAGATTAAATAAAGGCGGCAACATCCTTCAGATGTGTGATTTGAGCATGGCTTGAAAAGTGTTAGCAAAGTTACCTGGGTTGTCTTCTACCGTGGGCTCTCTGCAAATGCGGCTGCCTGACTGCTGGGCAAAACTGGCAAAACATCAGGTCAGCTGAGCAACATAACAACATCCACTCTAAGTCCTTACCTTGTAAGGGGAACCAAGCCAGCAAACTGAAAACTCTCCACCACATCTTGTGCTGTGCCGCGGTGGCACTTTGTCAACTTCCTCCAGGTACTGAAATAAATGGAGCTGTCAAGTTTCTTTTGAAGGGAGAGAGGCAGTAGCTCTGTGACCTCACGTATATCAACTCCTCCATCTGTCTGGGACCCCCCTTTTACATAGCTGCCCCCAAAACACCTCCTGCTGGAACATTTCAGGGACCACAAGTGACATCTTGATTGTGGAGAAGTGTGAGTGATGTGTTAGTGGCAAAAATTGTTCTACCACAAGTGGGTAGTGCTGGTAAGTTGACTAGTTGCAAAGCTTTGGGGGAGAGGAAGGGTGGGAGGGAAACTAAAATGTCCCTGTGCAGTGATGTCACCCTTATTTTTACTCTTCTAGTTTACGGGATAATTATAATTAGACAATTTTGCTCAACTCTTTGAAATATTTTATATTTCTAACTCTGGTAACAATTTCTAATGGTTACCAGGGGATGAATTCATTCATTCACATATTTACTCATTTTTGAAATCTGTATATCTGTCTACCCATCCATCCATCCATCCACCTTCTCACCTGTTCATCCATTCATCTAGCCAGCCACCACCCACCTGTTCATTTATCCATTCATTTATCCTTCCTTCCATCCATCCACTCATCTCTCTCCACCTATCCAGCATCTACTATGCACGGCTCTAAGACATGATCGGATATAAAATTCTTTGTCTTTTAGGAGACTATGATTTGTTGGGGGAAACAATATTCAAATGAATAACTTTGGTGTTTAATTTTCATTAATTGGGCAAATTGAGATAGACTTTATTTCATTTTTCCAGGGACACACAGCAAAATATAATACTACTAGACTTATGTTTAGAAGACAGAGGTCAGTCTGCAATGTTTGAAAAATTATAAAGAAAATACTACTTACAGGTTCTAATTGAAATTAGTTTTTTTTTTTTTCTTTTTTTTGAGACAGAGTCTCACTTTGTTGCCCAGGCTAGAGTGAATGCCGTGGTGTCAGCCTAGCTCACAGCAGCCTCAATCTCCTGGGCTCAAGCGATCCTACTGCCTCAGCCTCCCGAGTAGCTGGGACTACAGGCATGCGCCACCATGCCCGGCTAATTTTTTCTGTATATATATTTTTAGTTGGTCAATTAATTTCTTTCTATTTTTAGTAGAGACGGGGTCTTGCTCAGGCTGGTTTTGAACTCCTGACCTTGAGCGATCCGTCCGCCTCGGCCTCCCAGAGTGCTAGGATTACAGGCGTGAGCCACCACGCCCGGCCTGAAATTAGTTTTAATATTCTGTAGATTTGTTGACAGTTTGGGTAGGGAAAAACCTTACCTATCAGAAATATCTTTCAAATGTTTTACCTAGTTTAACAGGTAGAAAGAGAATGAAAAGAAAAGAGAAGAGAGAAAGTAGGGCTATCTTAGAGAGCTTAGCAGGATATAATCTCTCTCAAATTGTACAGTGATATGAATGCCTTGGGCCTTTAGCTAAGAAACACAGATTACCAGGGTCCACCCAGGTAGATTAAGCCAAATTCTTTCTGGAATGGAAGCCACCTATGTGCTTAACAAGCTGTCCAGGCATCATAAGGCAAAGAATGAGTAAACTGCACTGTCCCCTTTAGAAAAATGAAGAATTAAAAAGTTTTCCTCAAGTGACATTGTGAGTCAATGGTAAAACTGAGAATACAACCCAAGATTTTTAAGTGCGTGTGTCTGTGTGTATACACACACATATATGCATACATTATATGTATGTATATACACACATGCATATATACATATATACACAGAGATATATACACACATATATACATGCATATATATCTTTTTTCCCCCCTTTGTCCATGAGATTCCTTCCAGGGACTTCTAATTTTTATATTTAAGGCATCATGGGTGTTTAAGCATTTGATTTTCCTGCTAATGTCTTGTCCTTACTTTGGAGTGATGCTTTATTTTCGCGCCTTGTCCCCTACTCCCTTAATAACACCCAGGGCAAATGAATTGATTATGTTATTCTTCGGCTCAAAAACTTTCAGTGGTTCCCTCTTCCGTGAAGATTATAGACCAAACTCTTTAGCAAATCATTCAAGGCTATTCATGCCCTCACCCCAATCTACATTTCCAAACTCCTTGTCTGCCACTCCCCCAAATATACCCATAGAAAATTGTCATTTTTCCAGCATGCAGTACATTTTCATAATCATAGTTCACACTGCTCTCTGTCTAAAATGGCCTTTTTTCCCTGAAAGATTCGATCCATCTTCCAAGGCCCAGATCAAATGTGGCACTTCTCACAGAGGAGCAGTAACTACTGATTAAAAGCATGGACTTTAGAACCAGTCTCTCTGAATTCAAAGTCTTAGTTTTCTCACCTGTGAAATGGGCATAATGACAGCACCCACTCATGTGGTAGTTGTGAATACTAAAGGATCTAATATATTTAGTGTCTGACACATAGTAAGTAACATAAAAAAGTTAGCTGTCACTATTCTCTATGCTCCCAGAAAAATCAATTCCCTCCTTTTCTTTGCTCCTATAATAGTTTCTTTCTTTTTATTATACTAGTTTTTATTCTGGTTTATATTATATTTAGTTGAATATCCATTTGTTTCCCTTGCTAGATTCTGAGCTCTCTGGAAGCAGAGTTTGTTTCATATTTCTCTAGTAGTTCCAAGGCCTGGCACCGACCTTTTTATAGTATAGTTGATTTTAAGTATCTTATTGGCCAGGCATGGTGGCTCACACTTATAATCCCAGCAACTTTGGGAAGCTGAGTTGGGAGGATTGCTTGAGGCCAGGAGTTTGAGACCAGCCTGGGCAACATAGTGAGACTCTGTCTCTAAAATATAAATAAAGTGCTTGATGTGATAAATTTTTTCATATGCATATACCCATGAAATCATCATCACAAACAAGATAGTGAACATATGTGATATGATCTGAATATTTGTGTCTTCCCAAAATTCATATGTTGAAGCTTAGTCCTCAATGCGATAGTATTAAGAGATAGGGCCTTTGGGAGGTGATCAGGTCATGAGGGTTCTGCCCTCATGAATGGGATTTGTGCCCTTATAAAAGTGGCTGGAGGGAGCTTGTTAGTCCCTGCCCTTCTACCATGTGAAGACACAGCAGGAAGACACCATCTATGAGGAACGGGTCCTTACCAGGTGTCAAATCTGCTGGTGCCTTGATCTTGGACTTCCCAGCCTCCAGAACTGTAAGCAATATATTATTCCATCTGTTTATTACCCACTCTAAAGTCTTTTGTTATAGCAGCCTGAACGTACTAAGATGATATCCATCACCTCTCAATTTTCCACCTGCCTGTCGTAATCCTCCCTCTCACTTCTCCCCACCTTCTCTCTCCAGAAGCCTCTGATCCGCTTCCCATCACATGCATTAGTTTTCATTTTCTAGAGTTTCATATGAATCATACAGTATGTACTTTTCTTGTTTGCCTTCTTCCATTCAGCATAAATATTTATAATGACCTTCATGATGTAGCATGTGTCAGGAATTCATTGCTCTTTGTTGCTGAGGAGTATTTCATTACTGGAATACGACACAGTTTGTTTACTCACTCACCTGTAGATGGGCCTATGGGTTATTTCCCACAGTATAGTTTTTAATAATTCTTTATTCAATTGAATTGGTTGTAGAGTAACTTCAAAGGAGATCTGGTATGTTCCCACAATTGCTTTTTGTGATAATCTAATTCAAAGGGAAGGTTTCAGGTTAGCAGAGGGAGTTAATTAAATGTTAAATGTTGGTCCTTAGTTGGTGCTTGGGGTGTATTTTCTGATGAGCCACCAGATTCCCTCTTTGGCACAGAAGCACTATGTCCCCCAGCATTTGGAAGAATGGGACATGTCAGCTGGGTCCCTCTCTGGGGGCTGCCCTAGTGGAAAAAAACCAGCTCACCCAAGGTCACACCTCCTCCGTGGGGCACCCATGAGGGTGTCTAAAGATCCTGTCCCCTTGCTTCAAGATGCAAGAGCATCTCTGAAGGGAAAGGCTCTAGCTCCAGAGCTTCCCAGGTGACCAGGATCAGCTGAGATCCTTGTTGTGCATCTCAGGCCAGCCCAGCCCTTTCTCTCCCATCTTGCTTCCTTCTTGTAACTGAGAACACTCACCTATAAACTTTTGTGTACAGATTTCTCTCTCAGCCTCTGTTTCCCAGGGAACCTGACCCAAGACAGCACTCAGAATAGGTTGCCAATGAGTGAGTGAATGGAAGAATGAATGGGTTCTCCATTTGAGATGTAAACGCCACTCTTTTTGCTCTGAAATCTAAAAAGATGTTTGATTTATAATTTTCCCAGAGCATTAAAGAAGAGCTTACTCTAAATTGCACTTTGGGCAATGGCGAGTGTGTCTTACTCACCCACGGGTGTGCTGTTCAACTGATTGCAAACCTTGACAAATGTCGCAATAGTCTGCTGGACTCAGAGATCAAAAACGGCCCGTGGGGGAAATGCTCTACAGCTCACGTGTGGATGACAGGCTTGCACTTGGGGTTTGCACGGCCCCTCCTACTCCTACCACCCCCATCTCAGTCTGCAGCCCACGGGCGGTCTACGGAAGGGCAGCAGCCTGGGGCTGCTCAGCAGATGGAGAGAAAAGATGAGGTTGGAGTGTAGTGGGCAGAGAGAGACCTTCTACCTATTTTCCACCTTGCATGTCATGACCAATAGCTGACTTGTCATTTTAATCCCAGTTTTATAAAATCCTCATATTATGTTTCAATAATACTAGGGAGTAACATTTGATGGGGTGCTAGAGGGGGGACAGATTTTTAAAGAAATAAACAAACATCATATTTTACATCGCCTTGGTCAACCTGAGATATCAGTGGGGAAGAATGTGGAAAAGAAGACATTTATTAAAAAGGCTAAAGATCGACAGTTTTAAGGGTCAGAAAACAGGGGATTTCCTCATGTGTAGAAGTCACTGGGGTTTTTTGTTGTTGTGGCAATTACAAGAGGGGCCTACACTTTCTTCTTGACCTTTAATGGAGCCTGTGTAGAATCCTGGCCTTCCCCAAAACCAGGGTAAGAGGCATCTCCCAGCAGGTTTCTCAGCTAATTCACACCCAGTGTCGTGATTCTCTGCGGCTGCTGGGAAACACAAAGTCACCGTGGAGTTTCTACGCCAGAGCTGTAGCCTTTGCAATTAGTTATTACTGATTCAGAGAAAAGTTACCTAGGAGCAGCAGAGCTTAGTGGGATGCACATGGATGTGGGAGGCAGGCAGACCCGAGCTTGTCACTGGGCCCTGTCGCTAGCAGCTGTGTGGCCTTGAGCACAGTACTTGCCCCTTGGAATCAATTTCCTCATCTATAAAATGGGGAGAATAATGACATCCTAAGGTGACTGGGAGGTTCGAATTACATATAGCACCGTCGAATTAAATATAGCACCGTGGCACGAAAAAGATCCTTCTTAAGTCTGCAGCCCTCAGGTAGCTGGGCTGCATCTCCTTCCTGCAGGAAGCACGGTAGGGTAGGAGCACCCGGAAGGGGAAAAGGACCAGTAAGCTGTTTTTCTGACGGCCTCTGCCTAGAAATCCCACCATTGTGAGCCTGGGCTTTCATGGGGCTGGGAACCTTATTCAACTTAACCAAATAGTTCATTCTGAAAACAATCCAAGTAAGAGCTGATTTCAGAAGGAAATCGTGGTTTGGGGGAATATACCACTGAACAGCAAGGGGCAGCTTCAGCTTCCGGCTCGCGCGGAGCTGCCAGGATAAATGACCACCCCCCGCGCCTTCGTCTACAATGGGGGCATTAGATGAAAGCTGTGGTTTCCACACTGTGCTCTGAAGAACCCAAAGATCCCCCAAGTGCCTCAGTCTTCTGCAATATTTTCATTAAAACTTCTTTAAAAAACTATTTTAGGCCGGGTGCGGTGGCTCACGCCTGTAATCCTAGCACTCTGGGAGGCCGAGGCGGGAGGATTGCTTGAGCTTAGGAGTTCAAGAGCAGCCTGAGCAAGAGTGAGATCCTGTCTCTACTATAAATAGAAAAAATTAGCCAAAACAACTAAAAATAGAAAAAATTAGCTGGGCATGGCAGTGCGTGCCTGTAGTCCCAGCTACTTGGGAGGCTGAGGCAGGAGGATCGCTTGAGCCCAGGAGTCTGAGGTTGCTGTGAGCTAGGCTGACGCCACAGCACTCTAGCCCAGGCAAGAGAGTGAGATTCTGTCTCAAAAAAAAACACAAAAAAAACAAAAAACTAAATAGAATTGTCAAGAAGATTAAAGATGTGCACACGTATAAAGTACTTAGAAAAGTGCCTGAAAAATACAAGTGCTCAATAAATGTTGGCTGTGACTTCGCCAGTCACCGGATACCACCAATCTGTTAATTGTCATGCCAGGTAAACTCGTTTTTGTGCCAGACTCTGTGGACTTCAAATACAATCCAAATGCTTCACCACAGTCTACAACGTGGGCAACAAACGTTTTCTGTAAAGAGCCAAGTAGCAAATATTTAAAATATTTCTATTTCTCAACTTTGCTTTTGTATCCTGGAAGCAGCTATGGACAATATGCAAGTCAATGAACAAGGCTGTGTTCTGATAAAACTTTATTTATAGATAGATACTGGAACTTGAATTTCATATAATTATCATGTGTCATGAAGTAACATTCTCCTCTTGTTTTCTTTTTCAATCATTTAGAAATGTAAAAACCATTCTTAGCTTGTAGCTCTACAGACAGGCTGTGTGCCAGATTCTGCCTGTCTGTGAGATTCTGGTGGGTGGTAGTTTGTTGACCCCTGGTCTATGAGACCCCATGTCTCTGGGTTCGCCCACTTCCCCAGCCTCGTCCTCTCCTACTTTCTGCCATGCTCACTACGCTTTAGCTCCCCAACCTCTACTGTTCTAACCCAGCTAGTTCCTTTCCACTTGGGGGTTTCTGCTCACGTAACTTCCTGACACCCTCCTCGCTTAGTTTTTCACCACGACCAGCTCCTATGTAGGTAGCTATGAGAGTTTAATTGCCACCTGCTCAGGGACACCATTCCTGATCACCGTGTCTAAGATAGTGCCCCTGCCCCATATCCCTCCCAAAGTTGCTTCCTCTCATATTCCTAAACAGCATCTATCAAAATCTGTAATTATCTTGTTTGCTTATGTATTCATTCTGTCTCCCTGCTCCATGACAGCAGGGGCCTTGCTTTCGTATTTGCCACTCTAGCCTGCCACCCTGCCGGAAATGCAGTGTTCTATAGATATTGTAGAATGATCAATGAATCCGCAGACTCAGTTTCTTAGTTTCTTTCATATGATGAGTTAATAAAACCTGATCTCCTTCCCTTGTGAAATTGTTATGAAGATCAAAAGAGAAAGTGTTTTTTTAAATTAGAAAGAGTTATACAAAGGGAGAGTGGTAAATCATTAAGGCAGCTTCTTAGACAAATCACAGAATTCAATCAGCACATTCATTTTTACCATGCTTCTTGTTGGGGCTCAGAGAACAATACCCCAAAATATAGGTGCTTTGGCATCTGCATACTTTTGAATTAAAGGAAGTGGAAAGGCCTTAGAAGCTGCCTTGAAACAAAAGACTTTCTAACCTTCTCTTGTTTCTCTCTCCCTAAGTGCAGAAAGGCTCTCTCTAGAAGTTCCCTTATCTGGCTGAGGAATGCTTCTTCCAAAAGACATGCAATTGTCTTAAGACTTTCTTCTGAGGAATCTCATCAAATAACCAGGAAAGATTAAGCACCAGAGAAGAGAAGAGACTAAAAGTTGACACTACAATGCCAGACAGAATTGACAACTATTATTCTAAGGGCAAGAGATTACCTAAGAGAGTTTATCTGCCTAATGAGACCTTAGTTCTCAGTGCAGTTCTGCCCATTATCTTTCCATAACTTGCTGGTCCCATTTAACTTCCAAAGAGAATCTGCTCTTTGGGTTCATTTAATTCCCTTAAAATCATTCATTACCTCTCAAAATGTCCTACCTCCCCCATTTCCCTCTCCCCTATGAAGATGGTATTTAAGCCTCAAGCACCTGGTCCTTCGAGTTTCATGTTTGTGGGATTCCTGTGTCCATGTGCGTGTTAACAAACATGTATGCCTTTTCTCCTGTTAATCTACTGTCAGTTTGCTTAGCAGACTCTAGATCTTTCAGAGGGATAAGAAAATTATCTTTGCTCCTATAGATTTGGTGTAGCTGGCAGGATACCAAAACCACTCTGCTCCTGCAGAAGCCATGGTTGAGAAACCTAGCGCCTGATAAAGGCAGTAAGAGGTTAAAAAATTCTTACCAGTCTGACTCCTGGATCTCTACCTGTGGCATCTGCTTGAGTGGATGGTTAGCGTCACCACTTGTCTTTTCTTCTTTTCAAAATTTAAAATAACAGGAGAAAAAAATTATAAAAATTAGTTCTTTGAATTTGTGACTCTTGTGGACTTGTTTTAGGTCATTGGTCATTGGTCATTTATCTTGAGACACCCAGAGATGGTCTTTGCTCTCTTTATCTGTCTTTTGTGAGGTTTGTCATAAGGAGGCAAATCATAATATTCTCCTTTTGTCTTGTTTTTGTGTCTTGAGAAGCTTGGCTTTATAACCAGCGAATTTATTCTCTGGTCCTTGCCACCCTAGAGGACATAAAGAGTTGGTCCAGCTACTTAGGCCACTTGGCCAGCCAGTCCAAAATGTTTATTTGTCCAAACATGCCAGTTGTCGATAACATTTGCCTTAATTGTCTCAACTTTCATTGCTTTGTTAACAATGAGGGTCTTTGCTGTCTTAGGCCATCTTTGGGAGAAACTTTAGATCTTAAGAGGGACTGCATACAACCTCTATGGAACAAAATTCTTGCATTTCTTGGTAGTAAGCCATAAAAAGTCATACCGGTTTTGAGTCACAAAACCTTAGAAAATTTGTAAATTATTTGTATGACTCTTGACATTAGTTAATTATCTTTTCACCCTCGGACAACTTTTGTTTTTCTGTTTTGTCTTACTGACTGTTCTCTCTTTTTGATTTTCTATCTACCAAGGGCACACAGGTTATCAGAACTTCATGTACAGCCAGCCAACCAAAGGGTTGGGAGCCCCAAGAATATTGCTGAACAAAAATGTGGATTATACCCCATTTGTGGCTAGCTGAGCTTTTCTTTCTTTGGCTGTCCTGTGGGAGTGGCCTGGATCTCCAAAGGCTACCTTAGTAAAGCCACAAAAGGGCTTGTTAGTTTAGACTTGAGTCACTTGTTAGTTACAACTTTGCTTTAAAATTTTGGTTTATAATCAGAGCGTGATAAAAAATTGTTTGTTTGTTTTTTTCCTGCTTTCTGCCTTCTTATTTGAGCTAAAAGGGAACTTTTACTCAAAAGGAGAAATTTGATTATTAGTTACCCTGGTCTTCTAAAAACCTGCATTATTTCTCTGCACCTTTTGAAATGTAAACTTGTTTCTAGTCTTACCTGAGAAGCCATCCCCTTTAAATTATAAATTTCAGGGAAAGAAAAGCCAAAAAGCAAGAGTGTTTGCTGTTTACCCAGCTAAAACTTGATAATAAGATACTCAGATGTTTTTTTTTTTAAAAGAGCTCTGTGGTCAGAAGTCAGCTAAATTAAAAGCTGATATTCAGGCTTTATATATATTATAAAGCTTCTCTATTCCCTTTTGGATTTTATTTCACCCATGAGAATTGAACTCCCCTTAATTTTGCTACCTAGAACCTCATCAGCCTTTTTGGTAAACTCCCCAGCTGGTTCTTCCATTTACCATTTTCTGCCCTTCCATCCTTTAGCCACTTCTGATCCTCCACCCGGTTCCCTAGCTATGCTCCCCTTCAAGCTCCTACCTCTTTTCATGGCAGGAACAAGCCATCTCGGTTTTACATGTTTATTTCTGGCAAAATGAAGTATTCAGTTTCCTCAGGAGGAAGATTGTTTTTTGGTCCTCAAACAATTAAAAAAAAAAATCCCAGACATTTTGCTGATTTAAGCTTAAACAAATGCCAAGTATACTGATTCATTTTCTCTGGATGTGCAAATAGCCTTAACATACATCACAAAAGGGCAGAAAAATGAGTTTGGGAATCTGTCAAGCAGAGAATGGCTGAGAACCAGCCAGAAGGCTAAACATAGCTTGGTCTTTTGTCAGATTCGAACATTAGCTGTTATGTTTGCTCAGGAAGTAAACCCTGCCAGAGCAGTAGACAGTTGTGTCAATGAAAATCTGCATTCATGTCCTGGGCACAAATTTGCATTCAAAGGCTTATTTTAAAATCTTAGTAGCTTAACACATAATCGCTTAAAAGATGGGTTCTAGGGCTTTCAGTAGTGTAGCACCTAGTGTGAGCTGGATTTACCCTCTCTCTTACCCAAATTCTTACTCTGTGTATCATTCTTGGTGCACCTGCTAGTAGTGAGGGATGAAGGCTCTGATGGGGGTCAGAGCATGCTACCCCAAAACGTGGCCCCTCAACATATGGAATATTTTAAGATGAAGGAATTTGAGAAAACAATAGGAGCGGGAAGGTCACTCTGACCCCTTCTCCTTTGAAGCAGGTTATGAAACCCAGGAAGGATTCCCTGACCTGCCCCTGAGCAGGTCATAAGACCCTCATGTGAGAGGTGCCCTCCCTACACCCAGAGGAAAGGAGCATCCTTATCTCTGAAGACAGAAGGACAAGAATCTGAACAAACAGGCCTGCTAAGTTTCCCTCCATTTATTACCACGAGCTCTTACTCTTTGCCCTGTTGTATTTCTCCATGACTGTTGAAGGCAATAAAAATATTTTACCCTAAAATATATTTCTTTGTCATATTTTGAGATGGCTGTCAGATAGCCAGCAAACAGAGGTGGAATCATCCTTATAAAATTAATTAAAATAAAGTTACTGAGATTTTAACAAGGACAGAAGTCTTGAAAAAACACAGTTAAGCATTAACCAGCTCTTGCCCCATTACCCACTCTCTTATAGCTGTTTATTCTTATACTTAAGGAGTCACGTAGCCTTTTGGCATAAGGTCCTATAGCTTCTGTTAATTGCTCCTATAGATAACATCTTCAATGTTAAGAAAACTAAGACTATTTTCTTAGACATTTGCCAGACCCTACGTTCCAGTGGGCCCCCTGACACCAGCAAACCCTGTGCCCCCGGCTGAGAAACTGACTCAGTGCAAGAATGCAGCTTCTACATCCCTACAATTTCATCCCTCCCGACCTAGCCAGTCAGTTATGCCAATTCCCTAGCCCCCTGCCTGCCAGAATATCCTTAAGAACCCCGGTCCAGAACTCTTTGGGGAGACAGATTTGAGGGGTTCCTCCCATCTCCTCATTCAGCTGCCCAGTGATTATTAAACTCTTTCTCCCCTGCAACTCCTGTTGTTTTGGTGTCCAGGTCTGTCACTACACAGCGGGACAATGAACCTGGTGGTCCTATAGTGGAAAAGTGGTCCTGCAAAGCTGTCTTTGGTGGGGACATTTGCATCTGTGGAGAATTTACATCGATGCAGCCAGGCCTTCTCTGGTCCAGATCTAGGAAAGACTAATTTAGGGTCTGACACTTTCAAAAATCTGAAAGAAACAATTACCATCTGTTCTCCCTGAGGGCTGCTACCTGTGAGATTTAATCGACACAAGACCACCTTTGCTAGCCAAGCCTCATCTTCTCTCTCTCCCATAACCCGTCTTGCCACTATAACCTAATTTACCACCATAACCTGGTTTTGAGCATGCTCCAAGCCCCCATCCCTTCTGTAACCTTGAGATGGTGTATACTTTTCTGCATCCCATCGGGCGATGGGTAATCACCGTGATGTGCCCATGTGTGTTAATAAATTTCGCACACCTTTTCTCTAATTGATCTGAGTTTTATGAATTGATTTTTCAGCAAAACTTCAGAAGATGAAGGGGAAGTTTTTCCTTGCCCCCCGCGGTTTTGGGGTTATGAGCTGGATCACCAAAGCTGCACTGCTGTTCTGGAAGCTATGCTCAAGGGAATCCGGGGTCTGACCTGCCAGCATCAGGGTAAGAGTTTCTTACTAGCAGGACTCCCAGTCTTTCTCTCTCTGGAATATGGTCAAGCAGACAGGAAAAATCATTATTTCTTTTTTTCTCCAAAATCTTGGTTAATGGGAGAAAAGAGTATGTGTGACTAGTTCTGGGTGTAGCGACTCTGGTGTAGTTTTTGGTATGAATATTAATGTTTGATGCCTTTCCTTTCAGAAAATCTTTTTTTGGTTGTTTTCCTTTGTCTTTGTCTTTTTGTATCATTCTGTCATAAAGAAGGGTACCACAGGGTAGAACATGGGCCTAAGACACCTATAAGCCCACACTGTTCATGCCAGCCCTGCAGGCTAGTCGGTTTTGCGGTTCTGACCACGCCGTCATCTATTAAGGCAAACTTTGCTGTGGGTCTCCCCCAAACAACAACCTGATGAGGTCTCCTCTTGTCTTGTGTCCTCGAGAGCTTGACTTGTGAGCAGGCGGGAACACTCTCTTTTGGTCTCTGTGTGATTTTTTGGGTGATGCCAGGTGGCCAGTCTGAAAAGACCGGAAGTCTGAGGACACGAAAGCAGTGCACTCTTTATTCTCAACGTGTCAAGCTCGCAGGAGAGTCTGTCTCAAAAGGTCCCATCCCTGCGGGGCTCTGTGGTCTCAAATCTTGTTGCTGGGTTAGCCCTGGGAAAGTTCAATCCTAGAAAGACATACCCGCTGTCACAGATTAATTGGTCTGTGACTGGTGGCCCCTCACAGATCTGTGAGATATTGGAGGCACCATAGGCACAAATACCATCCTCAACTCTCTGTGTCTTTGCTATGCTAAGTCTGGGAGTGAATTTTTGGGGACTATCGGGGCTGCCTCCTCTACATCTTCTCCAGGAAACCCCTTGCTTATAGGGTAAAAAATTATCCTAAACCTGGAAAACTACCACCTGGGCTTTCTATGAAGAGGGTTATTGGAGTGAGTCGCTATTGGAATAAGTAAAATTGTACACCATTCCTCCAATGAATCTGCCTTTTGTGAATTGTTTTTTCGGAGAACCTTCTGCGGAGAAGTCTTCCCTTCACCCCTACACTGTCCATTCTTCATCAAACTTTGTATAAAAATATTCAGGTTTAACTTTTTTTTTTCCCCCAAGTCTTTATTTCCTTATGAAGGCTCCTGTGTCACGTAAACCCTAAATAAATTTGCGTACTTTTCTCTTGTTAATCTGTCTTTTGTTATAGGGGCCTCAGAGGTGGTAGGAAAGATATTTTGTGCCACCTACAGTTGTGCAGAGGGCAGTGGAAGCATTTTGGAGCTTGCTTTTCCTCTTATGGGTGAGTTTTCAGAGGCTTGACACCTGGTCAGAGGGACCAGAGACCCCCAGTGCTGCCAGAGCATCCTCCCTCTCTAGCAGCGGCAGGCGCCCCTTGGGCCCTCTGGAAGAAGAATCACACTCTTAATGGGCGTTAACAAAATAATAATGACCAAAGTAACATTTGAAAACGTGATAGAAAAGAGAGACCGCTCAGAATTTAACATGAGATTGCTCCGGGTCAACTAAGAACACAGTTTCTCTTTATTCAATCATCTATGAACGATTTAAACGAGATGCTCCTGAAAGGGAATGAACTAATTACAGTGGTGCCATAGCTGTATCAAGAGAGAGCTCTCAGCCAGAAAAGCACAAAAGCCACAGATAGTTTACAAGGAATTTGGCAATACAGTTAGGTATGGTTTTCTTTGTCATAATTACAAACATTTTTCAAATAAATACACCTGAATCACAAAGAAAAAAAATCATACAATAGCCTTATAAATGAGAAAGAAACCGATATACCTCTCCAAAATAGCAGGCTTAGAATGGTCTCTGCATAACCAAAATGCCTTGAGATGGCGTTCCCATCTTGCGTGGCAGTCAAAGAAGCAGTATACACTGCCCATTATCCATATCTATCCTGTACAGAGTCCACCAACAGTTGAACAGCTGCAAAATTCCAATTTTTGTGTAATAGCAGCGAAGTGGTACCGTGTAAAATATTTGTGAGAACTGATTGTATGTTAAGTTTGACTACTCATCACTATAATTTTAAACCTACATACACCATACCTAATATTATACGTATTTAAAAATCAAGTTTTCCTCTTCAATTAGCGATAACCTTTTATTCCCCCATCCCCCAAATTTTCATTATAGCTCATCACTTTCCTAGGCAAATTCAATACGTTGAGGTATTAAAGAGAAACGAATCCAATTTTAATCCCATGTTTAAAAATGAAAAGCATTCTGCCATCACCTAACAAAATATCCCCCACCACCTTTGGAAAAGTGAACATTACCCTAAATAGATGTTAAATTGCTCTTTTCCCCACCCTCCTCCTCCTCTGCCAGTCTCATCCCTCCCGCAAGGCAGCCTTGTTAGACTAGCGCCGCTTCTTCTTTCTCACACGTGTGCTGGATTACAATTTAAATGCAAATAACCCTGCGCCTCATTATCTAAGTTCGTGCAGATTCGGTACAGTTGACTGGCGGAAGCCTGTGAGAATGAAACGGAGGTTCATCTGTATGCTAACACTTGCATTACTTAGAGTAATTTCAAAAGAGCAATTCATCACTGTTTTTAAATTAAACACTGCAGTTGCAGAATGCCTAGGTTACGGAGGAATGCCTTCCTTTTACCACACAGGGAAGCCTTTCCTCAAAGGCCACAAGATAGGAACTTCTCTTACTTTTGTAGCTGTTCAATTTTCCCAATGACATCAAGTAATTGAAATGAGAGACTTCATTTTAATACGAATACAGCTAGTTGAGTGGAAAAGACACATTTATGGTAATGTTGAGCACAATGGGAAGACAATCTATATGCACTCCAAATACCACTAACAAGGAAGTTATCAACAATGATCATCACAAACTGACATCACTCCAGAAGATATAGTTTTTATTTTTATTTTTTTGCAAAATCATCTTTCAAATATAAGCTTACTTTAAAATAATTCTTTGGTTAAAGTATAATTAAAATAAAAAGTAGAAACTCCTCCAAGCCTTTCACTACAGGGTGAAAAATACCCCCTCTTTCAGCCATCACATGGCCATTTAATCAGCCATTCAGATTCTATGAATCTGAATGTGATGGGGAACACTGTAATCTGAACTCCATACTGGGGTGAAGCAGTAAGCTCCTAGCTACCAACGCAGCAATGGTGAAGAGAGCCTGGGAAACCGAAACCCCCAGCTTATGCATTAAAATGTGCCAATTATTCTAGTCCACTGAGGACTAGGAGGAATGGATGTGGCATTTTAAAATCACGGAAAGCAAAGTCCTATCTATGAATAATAATACTGGGACATTAGCAGATCGATGCGGCATACTTTTGAAGTAGGAAACTGTTCCAGACTTTCAATCCCAGATTAAATCCTTCAGGTAATTTCATGTCACCTAGTTTATTTCAGATAATTTTCTACATTAAAAAAAAAAAATTCTCGATACCAGAAACCATTTGATTCTAAACTGGCATTTCCTTCCTTTCTTGTCCTTCCTTCCCTCTCCACTCCCCACACATCATTTATTCTAATAAGCATTGGCTTAGATCAAAAAAACCAGCCTCAACTTCAGGTTGTAATATCAACCTAGTATGTTTGGATGATATAAAATCGGGTAATAGAGTTGTCTGTTTCCTCTATTATACATAGATTCAACGTGATTTCCAAAGAATTTCTCAGTTACAGTCCAAGTTTAGTTTCTTAAATAGGTAAATGTGCCATGAGAATGTAATGGGAATTCTGATCATTCGGGCCATTTTGGTAAGTAATTTGGAAAATTAAAGCCTAGGAATAAACTCTTTCCTGCACTTAATTATTCAGAATATTATTTCAGATCTCTGCCTCCTTTTGCTCACATAGACCATTGCCTAAGGTTGTGTCCATACTGGACTAAGGACAAGGAATTGTAGCCCAGTCAAACCAATTTATCAGATCATCACAGGACTAAGACAACTGGGAGAGATGGAGCGGAGAGCCAGTTCTGGGCTGTATTTTCTACAAGTACTGATGCTGCCCAGAACACACAGCTACAGTTTCAAGGAGATCTGATGTGAGGTGTTCAAGCATTATTCCAAGCACTCAGACAGAGCCCACAAAAATTTACTATGTACCTAATAAAGATAATGGATCTAATTAAACAGTGGATTTGCTTCATTTCAAATACCAGAAAATTGAAAGGTATCGACATTACATTAGCTGTAATGTGACTTTTCTCTTAAGATCTTTAATGGGAGTAATCTTCCCCTAAAAAACATTTTAAAGCTAAAACATTTATATAAACATGTCAGCACAGGGGTATTTCCATATCCAGAAGCTGGGTCACTTGTTTGTGCAATGTTAAAAGAAACCACAATCTGTCTCTTAAAATGTAAAATTCATGACATGTTTTCCTCTAAGTGACTTAAAAAAAATACATCCATACTCCTTTTGCTGATTAACATATATAGCCAGCATCCTTTCACTTCCTCTTCTGTCCAGGGGCCATCAAATTCCAGTTTTAAATACAAGCATAGATCTATTTTTATATACCATGTTTTATGCATATGGGTTTTGAAATTTATTCCATGTTGCTACAACATATATAGATCTGTTTTACATTAACTAATGTTCTCCCTAAATGGCTGGGATTTCACTTTGCACACATATTCTACAGAGTGAACTATACCATACC
Source organism: Cheirogaleus medius (assembly GCA_008086735.1). Taxonomy (NCBI): domain Eukaryota; kingdom Metazoa; phylum Chordata; class Mammalia; order Primates; family Cheirogaleidae; genus Cheirogaleus; species Cheirogaleus medius. The sequence continues at coordinate 77,353,385 of VBSM01001265.1, read as the reverse complement.
AGACCTTTGTCTGTGGCCATCGACAGTCTACCAGTCACACAATTAAATGGACATTGATAACTGATATATTGGTTTGATTGTCATTTATTTTTCTTGTCGTTTATTTTTTAAATAAACTCCCTCTAAATGCAGGAAGTAGGTGTATTGAGAAACCACAGGATGTGGCTTTCCAAATGTTCTAAATAGCCCTACCTATGTATCTTAAATTACCATAGAAAAACAAACAAAAACCAATAGCACAAGTAGCAGTGCAGTCGTGACTGTCATCATTTAATTAGTTCCCTGACTTCATTATACATCCCTGGTATAACTGATGCATTTGTGGATGTTCTGTTGTGGTTGACATGTACTGTAAATGTCCAAAAACCTGACCCTTGATATGGTTTGTAAAGATGTCCATATTGCACAGAATGAGCTTCTTGCTAACTCAAGTAATGTATCTAATATACATCCCTTCAAAAGGTCAAAATCCTTAACTAGTTAACATAGGCTAGAGTCTAAGGGCAAAGGCAAACAAATAATGGTGATTTAGAAGTGCGGTGGCTCGTTAGGCTACAATACGGGTCATTCCAAGTCACTTTATATTTTGCAAGTTCTCTGCGTCTACAATTGAATACTTCACACTTTATCTTATCTTCCTCCTGAGTATCCAAAAGTGCTTTGTCTCCCCATTTCACAGACAGAAGCAAAGGGGACAGGCTGTAGCAAGAAGGGCCAGCCGCTGTAGAGAAAATGTGGCGGTTCCAAGGCAAATGTTAGCATCCTCAAGCAGGTGTCTTGAGCCAGCGACACTGGTGTATGGGGTCTACTGAGGGTAGAATTTGATGTTTAACTTAAGAACAACTCTCTCCAGGGCATATTTTCTAATAACCTTAAAAGGATTCCTCAGCTTGGCTCTGCTTAACTGGAAAATAGAGTTCAAAAGAAAATTCCATCCCCAAACTGGCAGCTCAATGCTCCCCAGCAGAATTCTGTGCATACTCTTTCTTCTTGCAGCCCTTGCAGCTGGCCAGCAGCTCCCTTTGGGAGAGTGAGACTTCTCAGCCGTGCATAGGTGAAGGCAGAAAATGTCCTCTGCTGCAGCAGGTGCCTGGATTCAGGAAGACGATTCTCCAAAGCCTTGTTAGCTAGGCAAGAGTCCAGAGAGAACAATTTTTTTTTTCCCCTCTGAATCAAGTCTTTTTCTCATTTACGGTCTCATCGTAAGAACTTTAAGCATGAAAGGAAATATGCTAAATTATTCTGAGCTGTCCGCTTGGAGTGTGGTGCAGATTTTCCCACTGTTACCGAACACAACAAAAAGACACGTCTCCAAAAGCCCTTTTCTTCTCATTCACCCCCGTGGTTCATTCTTGGAGCAAGGTCTCTCTCCAGTTGAAGCCCCCAGTTGGTCCATGGGTCAGAGGCAGGATGG
>VBSM01001265.1:77318712-77344189 GCA_008086735.1 Cheirogaleus medius | reverse complement strand
AGGAGGCTGAGGCAGGAGGATCGCTTGAGCCTGGGATTTTGAGGCTGCAGTGAGGTATGACTATGCCACTGCACTCCAGCCTGGGTGACAGAGTGAGAGCCTGTCTCTAAAAATAATTAGTTAAAAAGAAAAGATTTGAGACTTAAAAGAGTAACACTGCTACTGTAAATAAGAGACAAACAACAAATCTAAAAAGGCAAAAATTATTTGACTATTTTAAGTGCAAAGAAAGGATCACGCTCCACAAGCTCTAAATATTTTGCAGGCCTACGATTCATCCAAGAGAGCTTTGAAGTCTCAAGAAAAACATTATTATTAATAATATAATTCCTTTTATTTCTCTTAGGCTGCCTGAGTATGATTTTGTGACTTGTGCAAGATCATCTTCTGAAAGAATCTTTGCTAAAAATTCCAGATTGAAACCTTTAAATTGGCTAAAGTTCCATGACTCTAAGATAATTTAGGTGTGGGGCTGCCTAGAGACAGAGGTATGGACTATTCAACCTTCATCATCCCTAGAGCCTTATACCTTTCAAGATATTGTGTGCAGTCTGAACGCAGCGTAGGGACGGGGAACAATAGACGTGATCAATAACCGTGTGACTCTCTAATAAGGCTTCACCTGCAAACAAAACAGAAGAAGAATCAGTCTGACAGATTTACTCAGCTCAGCTCGGCACTCAACGTGAGGGGCCAAGCAGACTCCGTGGACTCCTCGTTCCTAGCTGGGGCTCACGTGAGGCCAGTACTTTCAGCTTTGTTTCTAACAGATCCCTTTACCAGTGTTCCTCTGGAAGAGAGCAAGTGCAGCCCCCTGCTTGTCTTGTTCTTTCCTTCTCCCTGGCACTAAAAAGTGGTAAAACACCCACCTAGGAGAAACCCAGGAACATAGGACAACGCTTTGACTGCAAGTTAGTGACAGACGTGAGAAGGTTTATATTATGAAAATTAGGCCTTGTTTTAATTTTATTCTGTGCTAATATAAGATCTCAACTTATATTCTTGGACACCAGAGATAAATCCCAACACCTGATAATTTAACCCTTTCCTCATGGAATCCACTTCTTCTCTCCACTGGATAAAGTCCCGACACCTCAGTGTGGTGGTCAAGGTCTTCTGGGAACTTCTCTTTCTCCATCTTTCCAGCCTCATTTCTTGCCCTGCCTCACAATTTATACTCTAGAAACAAGACTGCTTATTTCCACTGTGCGCTTTTGATGCTGTTTCTTACTTCTGTGACTTTGTGTATGTGGTCCTTCCCGCTAAGAATGCCCTCTCCTCCCTCCTGCTCCATCTCGGACAGTAACTTCCACTTCAGCTCCCAGCTTACCTCGCTTCTCCTCTAAGAGTTTTTTCTGTGCTCCCATAATACTCTGTGCATGGCTCTGTTATTTAATATAACATTGTATGATATTTGTCCATGCATAAATTTGTTTTCCTGAAGGTGGGGACTCATACCTGGTTCCCCAACACATAGCCCAGTACCTTGCACAAAGCAAATAATCAATAAATATCTGTGAAATGACTGAACAGGACAAGGTACCATCTCTGCGTGGCAGGTATGGAATGAGCCTGCAAAGAATTGGGCATCTTCCAAGTATCAGTTGGCTTCTACAAATTCAGCCACTGTAGGGCTCCCTGCTCCTGACTCCTGCCCTCTTCCTATAGCCATGTGGCAGAGGCTGCTGTCTTGAACTAGAAGGTGACCTGTCTGCTACACCAGTGACCTAAGTGACTCAAGCCTGACCTCCCCCATCGTTGGGTCATATGCTCCTCAGTAGGGACCAACCCTCATTGACTTTGGTAAGCCAACCCAGGGCTGAGCCCAGTGTCCCAAACCTAATGGTTGTATAATAAATCCCTTTTGACTTGCAGAAATATATCACTTGTAGGGAAGTTACAGAAGCCCCCAGGAAGTGTACTGCATACCCACTGTACCAGTCTTTTGAAGAAGCAGCCAGGAAATGCATGCAGTCATTCCAGGACACTCACCCACTAGTCTTGCTTGCATACATCCGAAGACGGTGATTGGAGCATCTTTCTCATAATCCCGGAAACCACCACTCCGCTGAGGTAAGCTATGAGGCATGTTCAGGTTGGTTCGTATATAGCGGCCTGGAGAATGAAATGGTCAGATAAAGGCTACATGAGTTTCTTGTTTCCTTGGGGCTTCCCTTACCGATCCTGACACTTTCTCCACCCCCATTCCTACTTGGCCAAAGAGACCAAACTGAACTCGTGGGAGCAGATGGAAAATATCAAGGCTGACACTTTCCTCCAGAGAGTGTCTTGAAATTCACTGCTCATTCTGCCGACAAAAACGACAAGAGATAGTTTCTGAGTGAAAGTAATAACCAGACACTGTAAAGCAGGTGGGATTCTCCGATTAGGCGAGCCTATCTTAAAATGCCACTCAAATGAAAATGGAACTGAATGAGCCAGGGTGATTTAACGGAGGGAACTCTGGCCATGGAATCAGGGCATGTCTCTGCTGCTGACTTTCCTTATGACCTTGGGCAAGACATCTGCCATCTTTGGTCCCTGGTGCCTCAGTTTATAGGATGGTGACAAGAAAACTTACCTCTTCCTTAAAGCTCAAAGACAATCAGTAAGAACTTATAGATTACAGGCACAAAACCATGAAAGACTCCATCTGGATAAATGTAGCTTGGATGTGCCCCCTAGAGGCCACGATGGGTATGCCAGTGCTGAGCAGGCCTGCCAAAGACTCACCTTTGGCATCAAAGCACTGAGACAGCCAGTACTTCCCAAACACGACATCCATCCTCTCACCGTGCCGACACACAAAGAGGCATCGCTTTTGAGGGCCAGGCTGGCTGTTGACCCTCAGAGGCTGTGGAGAAAGAAAGGCTGTCAGCGAGGAAACACATGGCAGAGTAGACATGTCCTGGAGTCAGGTGCCAGGTGAGCCGAGCTCCAGAACAAGTTCCGCTGAGGTATGACTCTGACAAGCCTCTCTTAACTGCCTTCCATTTAGGTTGGCCTGTCTGCAAAATGAGGATGGTAAGACTCATCCTACAGAGCTGACAAGTCATTCTGAGGCTCAAATGAGGTAAACTGCAGGTGCTTTGTAAAATAAGAAGGGTCATGAAAATGCTGCTGCCGCTGTGAGTAGGAGTAGGTAGCATTTGGCCATTACAGAAATACAAAGGCCTGCTGAAGTCAGAGCTCAGAGGTACGACCAGCCACTAATGTAGAGGTAGCCATCTAGCGGGCCAGCTTCCTCCTCAAAAGGGATGCTTCCTCAACTTCCTCAGGAGGTGAGGACTTCTAGTTTCACAAATGTGCCTGCCTCATCTTGAAAGTGGTTCTCAGACCATGTGGTTATCATGGTCTTGCTCCTGCAGTGAGGCCCCGTTTTGCCTATTGTCATCACCGCGTGGGTGCTGTTGTCTGACTACGTGCATGTTCAGGGTGGACAATCGCTACCTCTGTGTGATAAGATAGGCAAGTCTAGTCAACGGTATGTCCAAGTGACTTTGGTTTCTGTAACTGCTGCATGGAACCTTTGCATGTTTCTACCTTCCTTCTTTCTGATGCAGTCAGCTGTTCCCAGTTTCCTCAGCGCTGCCAGGTTCATGTTGGCCAGCACTTGACCTTGCTTCTGGTTGCCCTGACATGGTTCATACGAGGAGCAGTGGCATGGTCTTTCCCTTTGCTTTTCCCACTGTTGCCTAATTCAAAACCTGGGCTGCAGACAGGGTGATCTACTCTCTTGACCCTCAACGTGCTTGAACTTTCAACTCGCTTGCTTTTGTCTGTACTATTCAATAACTACTGCCCCACTCCTCCCATCTCCAACCTTTCCTGGACAGGCTAACATATATTGAGCACTCACTATATGCCAGTTACTGTGCTAAGAGCCTTATTTTATTGTTTGCTTTAATCTTCACAAGGAATTTACCAAATAGATACAACTGTGGGCATTATTCCTATTTTAGAGATAAAATCTCCCCTCCTCTCTCTAGGCAACAACCTTCCCTACTCGCCTGGATTCAAATGCTGGTGGTGGTTGTTGGTACCACACAGCTGACCCTTCCTAGCTTTGAATTCCTGTGTATCACATACTTTCTCTCCAAGAGATCAGGGACCCTGTGGGGACAGCCAGGGCAATGTCTCATGGTTAATAAAGAGGTTCTCAGTGACTCCTGATTAGAGTTGAGGAGGTGGCCTTGGTGACCCGCCTACCTGCATGGGCTGGCAGATGATGGTCAGGGGCGTCGTCTCCCCTAGTCCCTGGTCCTCGTACTGCCGCCTCTCCAAGACTCCGTCCCCAAACGTGAGAGGGTTGGACGATGACGTATTTAAGATCGAGTACGAACTGCGATGGAAGACAGGGAAGATGGTAACTGCTTTGGCCAGGAGTCATCAGCACTTCCAGGGCTCAACAAGAGCACGGGGATCAGCACGGGACACTCTCTGGGTAGTGCAGGGGTGGGGAAGGCTGAACAGAATGCTCTATTCCTGGAGGAACATCTTGTTTTCTACTGAAGTCTTGCAGTGAATAAATCAGGGGTAGATGGACAGATGCATTCATCCCTCTGGGCAGGGATGGGGCCCAGTGATTTTGTGTTTATTAGGATGCCGCAAGCATGGTTGGCACCAAAGGCATGTTAAAGAATAATGAGGTATCAATTATGTACCATTGTTTGCAGCTATTTTTCTGGTTCAAAAGAAATAAACAATCCCTGTTGTCTTTAATATTTTCCATGGCAATTTCCAGCTGAAGTGAAGAATGAATGGGGATTTTTAGCATCTCCACCACTTCGCCCACAGGTCCTAATGGTCCAGGAAACTTTACGGCCACTGTCCTCTATCCTACCCTCTTCGGCCCCCAACCCTACCCCCACCTCAATAACACCTCCAACAGGACGATTAAAGACAGAATAATTTCAGAGGAGACTGTTCTCACCAGATGTTTAGAGCTGTGAGCCAAGAACTCTCATTTCTGAGTGTGACTACAGAAGCCCAAAAGAGGTCTCCCCGAAAGGAAGTCAGGCAAAGCATGCCAAGTTTAAATTACTGTGAATAGTAAGACCTCCACAGAGCTTCATCTAATAAACATTGCCATTTAAATACGGTAGTTAGGCAAATCCAATAGACATCTCGCTCTGTATTGCTGGATAGAGGCATAGAGAGCATTTAGGTTGTCGATGTCTTGCTTCTGTACGACTTGGGGAGCCACACCCCAGTTTTCCCAGTGCAGTACCGGTTTGTGTCTGTTGCCCCAGCAACTTGTCCAGTTTAGCACCTGTTCTGGATTATTCATTTTAAACACAGCATTATTATAATTTTATTTTTAAAAAGAACTTTTTATATTCAACAACATGATAAAGCTGACCAATTGTTAGCCAACGTTTTTGAAAAACTTATACAATTTTAATATTTTAGCACCCCTTTCACTCTCAGAAGTGGCCCTTCTTTGACTGTAAATAAATGATAGACTCATTCTACTTATAAACAATGGTCTCAGGAGCCTCATACTTTGAAAAGTGATTTTCAGCCCTTGTATACATCAGAATCACCAGGGGGCCTTTAAAAGCTACTCGTGCCTGGGCCCTCCTCCTCGTGGGTTGTAATCGTGACTCAGTTGGCGTGGAGCAACACCTGGGAACCTACAGTTTTAACAACGCTACATCAGAACGTCTGACGTGCAGCCCAGTGAAACCTGCTATGGTAACATTTAAGTAACTATAGCCCAAGGAAATCTTATGCTACTCACACAGTCTAATAGACCAGCTGTTCTCCTTTATTTTAAACTGAGACCTTCCCAAACATCACACAGTTAAAGAAAATTCAGTCTTACTGTCTGACTCATTAAAGCTTCGGGGCCTACAGTGTCTGACTACCTGGAATCGTGCTGACATCTTGCCTGTGCGTGTCTCTTCATTGCTTTATTGCAGCTGTGAAGACAGAGATAGGATCCCTTCTCTCCCTCCTTAAGCTCACGGTGGCAAGGAGAATGGCAGCCTCCTTCCCTTCTTAACTGTCATCGTAATCAAAGGACCTGACTCTCTCTGAGACAGCTTGGTGCCTGTCAGTCCCAGTAAGACAATAGTCAGATGCTTTATACTGAGAGGAGGAAGCCGGGCCTGACACCTAGAATGTCCTCTCAAGCACCACTGGCTCCTCCCTAGGACATACTGGACACACTAGGCCTGATAAGCCCGAGGGGTGAGGCAGCTCACTCTGCTTCAGAGGACGCAATGGGGCTTCATCAACTGACACATACCTAGGGATGCTCAGAACCAGGCAAGACATTCCAGTACAGTTGGTGAGACAATATTTCCCTGGAAAGAACTCAGAGAACTGAGGAGCTCAGAGTAGGGAGGGTTGAGAGAGGTCACTGACCCCAAGTCCCTGTGTGTAGCCTGGATCCCCTCTGCACCCTCCCATCAAGCCAGCCAGGTCATGCCTGAGCTCCCCCATGGCTCTGCCTCCTCGCATCTGTCTTTGGTTACGACTTGGGGAAGGTCTGGCTTACAGGGAAGATGGGCTGTACCTCCTTGATTTATTTCTACCTCTGAGGTTAAACAGGAAAGTGCAGTGCATCTATAGGATCACTTTTGCGGAAGAGACATTGGCTTCAATGAACATGTAAGCAAGGACTGGTAAACACGAGATAGAAAAAAAGAGTAATCATAATGTGAATGGCTACTTTATAGACAGTGCTGATATATACCTGACCGATCCACGTAGAGCTGGGCCTTGCGAGGTAAGTGCGAGTATTAGCTCCACTTTCTAGATAAACAAACAGGTTCAGAGGGGGATACAACTGGGCCAAGGTGACACAGCTGGTAAGTGGGAGAGTTAGGATTTGAATCCAAGACTATCAGAATCAAAATTTAAATCCTTTTTTTTTTTTTTTTAAAGACCAGGTCTTGCTCTATTGCCCAGGCTACAATGCAGTGGCATCATCATAGCTCACCGCAACCTCCAACTCCCGGGCTTATGCAATCCTCCTGCCTCAACTTCTCGAGTAGCTGGGACTACAGGTGCATGCTACCACACCCAGCTAACACAACTTAAACTCTTAACTGCAAAGTCCTAACGCCTGACATTAGTATTTCCCTACTCTCTGCGGAGCTGGCTGTGGAAGCTGATAGTTTAATTTCAGATGTGGTACCCAGGGAAATAACATCACTAGTAATTTCTCAGAAAAAAAGGAAATGACATACAGACTGAAGTCACTTAGGTTCACCCGTGCTTCAGCCTGAGCTCTAACCCAGGGCAGAGTGGGTTTGAACGAAGTGACCCTAAGCGGGTTGGCAGCGCTTCTCATATACACTCTTCTCCCATGCGCAGCCCTACTTTTAAGAAAGAGATCTGGGAGCTGTGCTTTATTGGGCAAATCTTTTAGTGCTCAGTTTATTCATGTATATTTTGCTTTACTTGTTTTCATAGGGATAAAACAGTGACTTTGGAAACCCAACTTAGGGATTTTGATCTTCAGAAACATTTTTGAAAAGGCAAAGTTTGGGGAACATAAGGCAGCTTTGACACTTTAATTTTGTGCCACCAAATGCTGGATGTTCACGGGCTGGGGTGGGGTGGGGGAGTTGAGGGGAGCAGAAGGGATTGCTGGGTGGGGTTATTCAGGAGGAAAATATTCTTTTCCATCTTTGGGCTTGTGGTTTGTCTGCTTGTTGCTCACCAGGGCAGGGGACCTTCTTTTCTTTTCTCCCTCCAGGCAAAACACTTGCTGGAATCGCCCCTCTCTACTTCTCTTTATGGTGGCAGTAACAACGTGAGCCACCAAGCAGCTGGTGCTCAGGGCTTCTGCATCGCAGCCCTGTTGCCGCGTGGCAGGAACAAGAGCGTGAGAAACAAAGCAGCAGCACACCCTGGCTAGACGCCCGGGCGTGTCAGGGAAGCGCTGGCTTTGAGCTGCTTGGATTAAGAGAGAGAAGGTGCTTTTTGTTCCTATTTTCTCTATCGGGACAAAGCTAGCCACACAACAGAGGCCACTCTGAACATGGGACCATAAGGAAGGGATGGGGGCAAAACAACAAGAAGGGATGGGTGGAAAGTTATGACCCTGAAGAAGAATGGGGAAGCAACATACCCTTTCTGGGTTCTGGCAATTGCCATTGGCTTAGACACGGTCTCCACTGTCTAGGCACACATGTGCTGCATCTGAGGACTTGCTCAGGGTCACCTAGCGAGTGAGGGGTACAATTAGGGCTCCTGACTTTTGAAGCTACTTCCACTGTTGGTCTGGCTGGCACAAAGGGAATCTGCCCAGCTGCTCTGGGGGATCAGACCACCCTGAGTAATGACCCAGGACAGAAGCCCCAAAGCAGTGAAGACATAGCACTGAGATGATACCACCCTTCAGCCAGAAGAAATGGACCTCCAAACTGCCTTGGTTTAGGCTCTCATCAGGAGCTCAGGCAGACAGCTACATCAAAGGGGGAGGGCAGAGTGAAGCAGAGCAATGCGTTTCACATTTTTTCCAAGCTTCGTCAGCTCCTTTCTGGGAAGTCTGGAAGCCATAGAGCCTTCTTCCCCTCGGACTCCATTTCTTGTTATTGGGGCACTGTGTGTCTAGGATCAAGTCCATTTCCACCGCCTCTTCAAAGTTTGCCATAGCAATGTTCTCCAAAAAGCAGTGGGCAAATGTCTTGGAGTCTGCTTACCCGTGAAATATCCAGGTGCTGCATTCGTCGGCCTTGGTAATGTAATTCTCAGGCAGGAGTCCGGAGCAGCCGGTGGTTAAAGACGTGCCGTAGATCCAGCCCTCACTGGTGCTGGTCTGCTCCATTGGAGACATGAAGATGAAGTCCCCGGGGACCAGTTCCAGCTCGTCATCATTCTGTGGGGTGTAGGGGTAGATCACCTGTAATGTCTGCAAAAGGAAGAGAGGATGAGTGAGCCTCACGCCTGGGACTGCGTGTTCTGCATTAACGCTGTACACCTCCAGATGGCGCCATGCGCACGAGCCCCTGAGACCCACAGGCTCTGAGCAGATTTGGCTCTGAGTAGGTTCCAAAGAGAGCAGAGAACACTTCTCTCTTCAGGGTATTGTGAGTGTGTGCCTGGTGGTATGGATGGTTCCAGACTTTCCTTCAGGCATGGCTTTACTTACCATCAGGACTCAAATATGGTTTTTGGAAATTCAGTGGGAAAACTGTCGGCTCTCTGGTGAACTGCTATACAAATGGACTTAGACCTAGTTGTCCCCATTCCATCTGCTGGGGTGGGCACCGTAACAGACACTTGACACCCAGCTCTGTAGGGGGTTACACAAGGGCCAGGTAGAGTGACCCTCCTACAGGAAGGGTTGGGGAATGAAGTTTTCCCCTTTCTGTGTAACTTAGCTGTTGAAATAAGACATGGCCCCTGATTTCAAGGATCTTTCTTTAAACCTGTACAGTTTAAGCAAAGACTCTGAAAGAAAAATACGTCTTTCATAGACATCAGTGGATATGTCTGCATGTAAACAGCTTCAAGCAGCGAACAGAGAGAGAACATGTTCCTTCTTTGGGCTCAGGAAAAGCCCCTTGGTCCAACCGCAGGCCATGCCACTTGTGTGTGTGTGTGTGTCCCTTTCCTGGTTTATATAAACATCATAAGTACAGGCATGAAGGTTCTTTAGAAGACATTTATTTCGCTATTCTTTGTTATGAGCAGCAGGCGACCTCTCATTAGTAAGGAAGATATTTCGTATCCTATTTGTTTCACAGGGGACCACAAGGAGCAGAATGCTTGAATAGCTTTTTCTAAGGTTTCAAAGCCATTAGCTGGAGGGTAAATATTCTGGATCTCACTTTCATATTTTTAACTTTGTTTGGCCTCAGTTTTCCCATCTGTCACATAATACCTAGACTATAAAAGTTAAATTGGACAATCTAAGAAAAGACCTTAGGACAGAACCTCGTACACAGAAGGGGCATAATTATTGCTACTGAACCATGGCACCCAATCCCCCATTTGATGTCCTTCCTTCCAGTGGCCCTGACCCTGGACGCTGTGCTGGATAAGCCTGTGAGCTACCCAGTTGCTAGTGTTAAGGTGACACACTGGAACATGCTGGAAAGAGAGAATGTCCTTCTGGAAATTTCTAATGAAAGGAGCCAGTAAAAGTGTGATTCTTCTCAGAGGATAAAATCGATAATGCACAGAACTTTTCTGCACCACTGGATTTCTGATTTCCTTTTTCTAAAATAGGGCACCTGTTTCTTTCCCTAATTCTGACTCCAGCATCTCTCAGTTCTAGATCTTCCTGTTCTCTGATTGTCTTTTCACTTCTCCTGTCCCTCTGCCTCATCTGCACTCTAACCACCTTTCCAAAGAAGCCAGGAAGGTTTTCTGCAGGATTGTCCAAACAGCTTAAAGGGTGCAACAACAACAAAAAAAGTCATGTGAAATCTCTAAGCTGGATGTGTGATGTTCCATGAAAAGGAACATTCTTTTTCCTGGAACAAGGTGGAGAAGGGCACTGAGTTGTAGGGAAACGAGCCTAAACTCAAGTTTCTCAGATACTTAAGCAGAGCACAGTCTTAGCTCATGGTGCCTTTGGCCCAGTGGTGCCTTACCCTCAAGAAACTCAACGCAACTTCAGAGAACTACTCCTTTGTCCTATCACATAGCAGAGGTGAGCATTCTAGCTGTAGGGTATCCCCAGGGAAACTGAGGCACAGCAAAGGTTGGAGACACTATGTCTTAGGCAGAGAGTAGTTGGACAGTAAGTGGCTTCGATTTATGAATGAACAATAAAACTATTTAGGTACTGTAACAAATTTGAAATTATAACTGGGACCAATGTCCCCACTTCTTGTTCCTTACTCACCAAAAGCAGATAAAAACACTTAACCTAAGTTTGAGAGATAGATACATGCCCAGCTTACATTACATTATAGTAATTTTTTTGTTTTATATTTGGCATGTACTTTTAAGAATTCTCGAGTGCATCTCAGGTATGTGTCTATTCCCTTATTGCACTGAATCTGAACTTAAAGTTTAATGACTAAAGGGCAGTCTCAGCCCTATGTTGTTATAGGAACTGAACCACATTGCCTTTGAAGCCCTTTGTATTCTGAGGAACAATAATAGCTGCAGCAATATTTCTGTTGCATCCACTTTGTGCTGGGTTAGAGCCTTTTCATACATCCTCTTATTTAGTCTTCACAACAGTCTTGCAAAACATTATCACCATTTTACAGATGAGAAAACTAAGGACTGACTAGAGAGTTTTATAAGTTGTCAAAGGGAATCTAACCACTCACTCCTAAAGCGATGGAGCCAGGATTTGAAGCTGAGTGTGCTAGACTCCAAAATTTATGCTTTTTGTATAACTCTTTTTGTATAACTCTGTCCTTCCTCTGGATTTCTATTGCTTGGCTTATGAAACTGGCTTGGCCCAGTGTAATCACTAACAGGGAAGAGTCAATGTCAAGTACAACTAGGCATTTGCAAGTCCAAATCAAGTGAGACTCTAAATAACAGAGGGATGAGAACTTGAAGTTTTCCTAAAGTATCACTGTGCCTTGCTGAGTGTCCTTGCCTACAACCACTTTCTTTCTTTGGATATCTGTCCCCTCATTGGAACAATCTCTCAAAACTGCCTCCTGGGGACACTGGGAAGAAGGCAGGCAAGAAGAGGTTTCCATATGCAGAAGGGCTCAGGTGAGACCAAAAGACCTCAGGGAGAGAGGTCTAGTCCAAAGGGGCCAAGGAGAGCTTTATCAGAAGGAGTTGTAATAAATGAGCTTTTACAAATAAGAGATAAAAGAGGCCAAGTTATTTTTAGAAAATAATTCATGTGGGCGCTTGCTGCCTCTTCCCTCCATGCCAATTGAGCAGAATGTGGGTCAGGCAGAAAAGCAATTACCCTTCGAGTTAACTGGAGGGCACTGTTGATTAGAGGATATTCCTTGTAAAATTCCACTGCCACCTTCCTTCTCTTAGAAAGGTGACTTCTCAGAGGCCATCTGTATGCAACCCTTGGCTTTCTTTTTCCTTTGCCATCAGAAGGAGTCCAGCCAGCCACACCTCCCTTGTTATCTTTAGGGCTCAACCTAAGTGATTCCAGGAGATGTCAGAATTCTTAAGTAAGAGCAGGCCCAGACTGCTTAATGCGCCTTTACAGAAAACTGCATCAAATGATGCAAAAGGAGGGCATGACATTCCCATCAGCAGAGTGAGACAAAGCCACACGTCCTTGACAGTCACAGGGCACGATGCTTAGCCCTGAACCTTCGATTTACGGATCGGCTCTTCCTCACACTTCCAAAATAATGGTGAGGTTGTCTGGTCTTAACCCCGAGGTTCTAACTATTTTTCTTGTCTAAAAAAGCCTAAAAGCCTAAAAGAGATGTTAATAAGCTATGTAAACTAACAAAAACATCAGTTCTTTTGCTGTTGAAAAAAACAAATGTAAATATTGCTTAATAAATGTAGTTAAGTTGGAAGACAACTTTTTTTTTAAATCGAACTGTGTGGTCTTTTTTTAGATGTGTTACCATCTTTATTGATCAAAATACCTGGGCTCTGGCTTCAGCTCTGGTCTTAAATTGCTATTTAGCTTTGGACCAGCCACTTGATCTCTTTGTGACCCAGCTTTTCCTTTGGGACAAACAGGACAATGGTACTCTTCTGAGACAGGACATGCTTGTCTGGAAAGCAACGCTCCCTCGAAAGAAGGATGCTAGGATCACACCAGTCTTCCTGCCTGCAATAGGATTCATTTGCTCCACTCGGCTTCCACTGCGAAGTGCACAAACTCTCACAACGGTTGGCCTGAGCTTCCTTCTCATGTGTGTCTGTCCTCTCTCCCCTGCTGGACTCAAAGCTCCTTGAGGACAGGACCACATTTTGAAATTCTAGTATGTTCCGTGATACCTTGCATGGCACAGATGCTCAGCAAGTATCGGTTAATTATGTCTTTGCAGGGTTTTATTTATTTATTTATGTGTTCTTCAATTCACCTAAGGTCAGGATGATGTCTTCTACTGATACCAGGAATTTATATAACATTAAAAATTTTTTTCAACATATTTTCTATCCATTCTCCCATTTCATTTCTTTGTCACTCCCATAAGGTTGGCAGGGGGACAACCTTGGAGACGTCACCCAGATGAACCACTTTGGAGCCAGAGAGGAGGGATGCATGCTGAAAGCCTCCCCGTATGTCGGGCAGAGGCTGGACAAAATTCTGGGCCTACTGACTCAGTGGCTTGTTCCATTTGTCCCCTTTGGTGGCCATTTCCCTGCAGCAGTGAGCTGCTGATTCTGGTCACATCCCCACACCTGGTAGCGTCAGGAAGTGCAGTGAGACATTACCTCATGGTTAGCGAATCGGATATCCCGAGAAAATATGGTTGCCACCCAGTCACACCCGAGCTTGACGTCAATGTTCTGGGCTAGTTTCTCCAGGGTGGGTAGGTGGCTGGCTTGGAAGTGGTAAGCCAGGGTCACGTGCAGCTGCTTCTTATGAGGTTCCACGTGTACTTCTGGAAAAAAGGAAGAAGAAGGTCGGTTATTAGAAGGTGGCAATCATAGCAATGGTGGAGACTTATGGAAGAACATAGAAAGGAGCCCTGATAAATTCTGTTTCCCAGACAACAAAGAAGATAGTCCCTGGGTTAGACAAAAGCTGTTTGTCTCCCTCCCAGCAGCGCAATAAAGTGGCAGGGGAAAAGACTCTGAATCGGCCCCACCATTCAAGAGACAAAGAGCCACGCGTGCAGATGGCTCCTCTGCAGCAGCTCTGGGTCGGCCGAGGGCCCTCCTTTTGGCTGACTCCCCCTCCACTCCCCCAGTTGAATACCGTCAGCCCCACCATTCACATGAGGACCCGAGGCCTAAAGGGATAAAATAATTTATGTCGAAATACGAAGTACATTTTGTAACTGTGTGACTCCCAAGGCTATGCTGTCTTCATTTTGGAATCAAGTCTCTTAGCTTCTGGGTGAGTCTGATGGAGAAATGAGAGAGGAAAGATGGATATTTTCAAAGTTGAAAGCAGGGCTTCTCAACAGCATGGTGGGTTGAATAATTATTTGTTGGGGGGAGGTGGGGAGATGTCGTGTGCATTACAGGGTGTCTAACAGCATCCTTGGCCTCGACCCACTAGATGCCAGTAGCACCCTCCAAGTTGTGAAAATGACGTCAATGTTGCCGTATGTCCCTGGAGAGCAAAATTGCCATTGGTTGAGAAGCACTGGCTTCAAGTATATAGACTGTTACTCTGTGATACTTCAAAAAACAAAAAAAACCAAACCTACCTACATAAGGGAATTACTTTTATTTCTCTTTTGTACTTTCAATGAGGGAGAATCATCTGCTGCCCAAACTAGAATAATGAAGAAGATGCAACTAGAAGAAATTAGGGGCCGGGTGTGGTGGCTCACGCCTGTAATCCTAGCACTCTGGGAGGCCAAGGCAGGAAGATCGCTTGAGATCAGGAATTCGAGACCAGTCTGAGCAAGAGCAACACTCCATCTCTACTAAAAATAGAAAAATTAGCCGAGTGTGGTGGTGCGTGCCTGTAGTCCCAGCTACTAGGGAGGCTGAGGCAGGGGGATCGCTTGAACCCAGGAGTTTGAGGTTGCTGTGAGCCAGGCTGATGCCACAGAACTTTAGCCCGGGCAACAGAGTGAGACTCTGTCTCCAAAAATAGGAAGAAATTAGGGAATTTGAGAAATGAAGGGGCTTGGGCAAGTCATGTGGAGAAATTAATGGCCAGAATAGAACTGGAAGTTGGACCTTTTGGTTTTAAGTGCTTTTTCTGTTATATTGCATTGCATTTCTTTGCAATGTAAGCTCCATGAGATAAGATGTTTGTAACTTGTTCACATTGTATCCCCCCTCAGCACATTGGATAGATTTTCAGTACCTGTTAAATGAATGAATGCACATGGATGAATCTCCTTAAGTCACCCAGAGTGGAGGAAGACACTAACTATATTTGCTGAAAGTATGTGAGTCTGCTAACAACTCTTGAATACCAAGGCATAAGTTCTAGGACAAAGACAGGATGGCTTGCTTTTCACGCTAGACTATAAGGAGCCGGACCAGCTAAGCTGGGCAGGGTCACCAGTTCTCCAGATCACCACCAGGGGGCCACACAAGGGCAGAGAAACGAAGCCGGCTGCGTTCTAGTGACAGCAGAATCTTGGACAGGGACTGGTCTCATCCCCTTCCCACGTGGAAAGCTGGGGCCCCGACTTGTCACTCAGTGAACACTCTAAATATCTGCTGCAGTCCTGGCTGAGACCCACTTTTCTCATTTGCAAAGGATTTGGGTTTCGTGGCTACGGCATTAGTTTTGGTTCTTGTGGGGATTTAGTGGTTCTGACAATAACTACCGTGGGATGAAGAAAAGGCCATTTCCTTGAGACGGAGGGATCAGAACAGGAAATAACTTGCCTCTCCGTCATGCTATTTCTTTGAAATATTAAGCTCCTGTGAAATGTCAGGCTCCACCGAAGTCAGAAACCAAAGACTAGATAGGCCCTGGGGGAGGAGAGGAGCGTGGGGGGCAGTCTAAGGAGGTTCCCCTCCCAAGGGACAGAAATGGCTTCCAGGCCCGGAGGTCCCTCTGAGAGTAGAGACCTCACGGTGCCCCTGCAGTGATGCTGAGCCCTGCTCACACTCTCCCCACAGTCTGAAGCCCTAGTGGGGACTTCTCTGGCACAGAGGAACACTGAGCAAAGGGCCTGAGCCAGGGATGACAACAGCAGAGGGAACGATGGCAGGTGAGGTGCAGGCCAAAGGCCGGGAGGCTAAGGAGCAAACTGAGTGGCCTTTCCCCTCTCTGGCCTGCCATGAAATGGGGGGTGGGCAAGCTCTGGCTCTCCCCCAGCTTTGCGTTTAACATTTGGCTTCAGGTGTGCAGCTCGCACCCTCCACCCTGCTCAGGTCCTGCTCGCAGCCTCCCATTCCTGCCCGTGCTCGGGCCGCCCGCCCACCTGGGAGGCCCCGCCGCCATTCTCCTGATCAACATCTTCCCAGGGCACGTTTTCTCCCTTCTCTGAAGATCAAACCACTCCACCTGTGATAGACTGTCTCTTCTCAGAGCTATTACACAGGGCCTGAACCGGGTTTCCCAGCTGTGCCTCTGGTCAGGAGAAGCCACTTCTTATTCTCTTCTCGGTTGCATTCCTCATGGATATACCCATAGTAGGGGCCCAGTAAGTACCTGCTGATTGTGATTTCATTCTGGGGTGAGCCAACAGAGGCTCCCTCCCCTGCTTGGTTGTCTGTTTGTCCCCATGTAAAAGGCTCTCTTTGACCTGAGTGAGCTTGTCTGTCCCTGCAGTCAGACAGGACAGCTCTGCAAACTTCTCCCTTTTGTCCCCTCCATGTGCCTCCTGCCTCGAGCACCCCTTTAAGCTAATTCCTTGGATGGGAAATCTCAGTTGGCTTGAACTGAGAGCTCCATGAAAAGGACATCTTGTAGGGGTTACGTTTTTGGACAGACTTTTGAGGCTTAGGGCCCCATCTAATGGGTTTCAGAAAGTAGAAGGGCGTTGGCTCAGTGGATTGTATGATAATTTAATACGAAGTAATTCTACTCTTCCCTCTGTCCTATGCTGCCCCCTGAGAAAAGTTTGGAGTCCCCACGAAGTGAACAGTAAGAGCCAGATAAACACCCGCATGGGTGGGAGTTCCGGAGGAAGAAAGGAAGGCTCCTTAATTTTGAAGTGGGAGGGGGTGGTGGCGCTGCAGAGGAACACATTCTAGCTCAAAGGGGAGAGTCATTGCATCCTTCAGTTTGGATGCGTAGGGAGCAAGCCTAACACAGGGAGTGGACAAGCTCCGGACAACCTCTCCAGAGGTCAGCAGAATGGTAGTTGAATATTTTCACAAGGGAGCTGAGAGGTGTGGGGTGCTGCAGTGTCCTTTGTCATGTGAGCCATCCCTGCAGGGCCCTCCACCTCTTGACTCCATCCCGCTCCTCTACAAACACCTCCTATCCATTTTCCCTCCCAGCTCTTTTTGATTCACAGGGCCCAGGGCTGGCATGGTAGCCGTGTTTGCTCACCGGTCTTGGATGCAGCCTCCGCAGCAAAGTCAGCCGCAAACTTCTTGAGGACCTCGGCGCTGTCTTCCTTCACGAAGAGGCCGATGAAGTTGGAGGAGGTATATAGCTCCAGGGGCAGCGGGGCTGAAAACTTACACTTCCAGCGACTGACCGTGGTCTGCAGGGCTTCCCCCAGGGCATCCACCTTGCTGTCCTCGCACTGGCAGGGGAAAACCAGCAGGCTTCACTCAGCGACAGGGAGAAATGGACGTCGGCTGCTACTCAGCACTGGCATCCCCCCCAGAGACTGGAGGCTGATATCGCAGTTATTTAACTATCACTCCTGTCTGTGTGGAGGGAGAACTGCAGACTCCCAATTATCCAGACACAGACTATTCAATTGGTAAATTAAACTGGGGAACGCAAGACCTCTCTCCTCTCATTTCCTTGCTCTTAAGTGGCCCCTGTGGACACAGCCAAAATGCAGTAGGACTGGCCGAGCAGAAAGCAGGGTTGGCAGGATTGGGGAGATGTTGATCAAAGGACAGACAATTGTGGCTGGGAGGGATAAGTTCAGGATTGCTGTTGAACAACATGGTGACTATAGTTAATAACCATGCAGTGTATGCTTGAAAATTACTAAGAGAGTAGAGTTTAAGTATTCTCACCACTAATAAATACATGAGCCAATGCATATATAATTAATTAGTTTGATTTAGCCACTCCACAATGTATACGTAAACTATCATGTTGTACACTATAAATATATAATGCTTATTTCTCAATTGAAAAAAAAGTTTCCCTTGCTCATGAAAAGAAAAAAAAAAAAAGGGAAGAATGTGACAGGAAAGAGAGAGTACAGCATCCCAGGATAAATTGGGTGTTTTCTACTGTTTTGCATCATCTGTACTGTTTCTAGTCTTCTTAGATGATGAAAAGTTGACTGTACTTCCACCCTCAGGATGGTTGGGAAGGATGAGTCTGGGAGAGCTGTGACATCATCCTCCTACCTTCCTGACAGCACTGGAAGAAAGAATGAGTGTCTCTAAAACCCTGAAGGCTTTAGAGAAAGCGCCTGGGATGACTAAGAGGAAATGATAATCGCTTTAATTTTCAGAGTGAACGGTAAAAGAGAAGATGTTAGGAACATATTTTTATCTAAGGGGGGGAGGTAATATACATCTGGAGAAACTAAAGCACAATATTTTTTAAAAAATTGTCTTCAAATGCTACCATTCTGCTTTGTCTTGAATATATGTGGATAAATCAACTCTTCTCCATCACCACGGAGAGCTAAAGTAGATGAAATGTATTTACATTTATTATATAGTGAGGGGGATTTAATTTGGTCATTAAGCTTTCTGACAGCCAGGATTATAGACTAGCTAACTATGGCAGGTAAAGTGTATCTTTGCTTTCTCTAGAAAGAGCTAGTGAAGAAAAAAAAGTATAGATTGTGTCACAAGGCTAAAATAGCTTTCCCTGTCTATAGACTACACTTCTGTTCCCCACTGTCTCTTAGTCTCTGCTCCCTCCTTGTCGCAGGAGGGGAGAGGGATGCCAATGGACAAGGGGGAAGCCAGATCAGTGGATCTATTCCCACTGCCAGACCAGCGTGCCACTCACAGAGGGTCCCACGGGAGCACTCGGTCATCACGATGCTACATCAGACCTGGGGTACTCCTGGGCCTCAGCAGATATGAAGAAGGAGAAGTTGGAGCAAGACCCTCGCCACGGACCACACTGATCCCCTGAAGGTCCACCCAGCTCTAGGCACCCACAGCTGTTTCTGCCATCTTCCCGAGTGGCTCTGCTTTTACAAGGGGCTGGTGGGACACTGGAAGCCAGGCTCCCTGGTGGGGGGGGGGTACAGCTCACCATGAAGAACTGGCAGAGGGTGATGTGGGGGAAGATGTTGTGCGCCTTGTTCTTCCCGCAGATCTGCTTTGACTGCTGCCAAAAGTCGGAGAGCTTCTGTGCTAAGGGGCCGGTGGGGCGGAGGTAGAGGACATACTCCCGGGGCAGGGGGTCATCCAGGAAGGGGTCGCCGACGTGGGAGAATAACCTGTAAGAGAGGAGGGAGCCAAGGGAGCCTTGCTGGAGGATGACGGGAGGGCAGGAAGAACTGAAAGTGACGGATCCACTCTCCATGAGCTTCACACCCGGGCACTGCATGGGGAGGGGTTTTCATTCATGCTTTAAAAACCTACTCCTTGAAGCTCACACTTCATCACTGATTCTCAGATGCATCAACTGCTGTTCTCCTGCTTATCATATAACCTTCTCATCCCACAACTCCTTAAAAAAAAAAAAAAAAAATTCTAAACCTGCTCTCCAGCAAGCATTCTCAGATAAACTCCAAAGCCTTTCCTAGGCCAGTAGTGAGGTTGCAACCCCGCCTGCCCTTCAGTTCAGTCTATGCTTAAACATACGCGGCTCCAAAGAGAAGGAAGCCCACAGGAAGGCTGCCTTGTGGGATCTGCCCTGGGCAGTGAGATCCCGGAAGGTAAGTAGGGTATTTTTCTAATTGGATCTGCCCATCATCCACACCCCTAAAGCGAATCTTAAAATGACTGGAGGGGGCAGAGATTGTGAGAAGGGATTTATTTTGGAAATACTTTTAATTTTTCTAACCACGACCAAGGAGAAGTACACTCTGGGGCCAGGGCAGGGGAGGCCATTGACTTGATAAATGGGCTTGTCACACCGTCTTTTGGCTCATGTCCCCCCTGGAAGGGTCCATTAGAGGAAGACTGCACAGCCCCACTCATCCACATGCACTCAGAGTTAATTATATGCTATTTTCTCAATTTATTTATTTCATACCAACCAGTCACATGCTGCCTGAACGCTTCTTCCTCCTGTGGATGCCAAGGCTTTTTGTCTGGAAGAAGAAATCAAATTTCTATTGTTAGTATTTTTAGCCTCCTCTCGGCTTTTCTCACTGCAGCGCAGCGTTGAGTGTGAAGGAGGCAACATCAAAGCCCGTGTTCCAGCCGCGCTTTTGTGGTGTGGGGGAGACACCTGCAGCAGGTTTTTCCCCAAGGGTCATATCAAGGCATATGGAAGTTAGGACTTGTAATTAATTTCCATGTAATTAGCATTGGATTTGCATGCAGCCTGACAGCCCAAGCAAGTCTATTTTCAGCAGTTTCCACATTAGGGTTTTATTTTTGCTTCTCTAAAAGGTTGTCATGTCTTGGTTTTTCCTCCTTCCTCTTCACCCACTCATTCTTACTGACCCAGATCCCTGACAGAGCAGATTCTTGTTGCAGCCCCTTGGCAGAATGGGTTAGAAGTGGCTCTGATGGTTATTAAGACACGGGGCTGAATGCCCACGAGGACAACTGGTTTGGTTCAATTCATCGTCTCCCTCTACCCGCTTCCAACCACCACCACCAACAGCCCCAGTCTAGATCCACTATCTCCAACTATTTTATAGATACCTTTGGGGACGAGCAGCACTGGGTAAAAGTTAATGGCCAGAGCAGTGCAGCTCTCATTCCCTGCTCTGGACAAACAACTCAAAGCCCTACTAATGAGTCCATAGCCACAGAATGCTTATAGGAGCAGGCCCCTGTGCACAAGCTTACAAGTCGAGCTCTTCTGAAATTCTACAGACAGGTCTCCCAGAAACAGATAGTTCTGAGTTGGTATACAGCTTTGTTAGTTATCCACCGTTTCATTCGTTTATGCATTCATGCTTACATTTATTCAGGAAATATCTACTGACTCTCAACTACTTTGCCAGCACTGTGCTAGGCTCTAGGAATACAGTAATGAATAAGATGTATAGGGGCCCTGCCCTGAAGGAGTTTCCAGTCGAGCATGAAAATATTATACAGATAAATATTTAATTACATTGGTGTCAATGTGCAATGGAGGGAAAGCACAGGGAACCACAAGAACATAGGCAGGGAGACCTAAGCTTGTGTCAGGGTCAGGGAAGGCTGCACCGTGGATGTGACATTTCAAGGGAGACCTGAGGGATGTAGACACATCTGGCTGGGGGTGGGTGGGAAGTGTGTGGGGGTTGTGGAGGTAGCAGACACCTCGTACATCTACTCTATAGAGAGAGGTGTGAAGATTAAATAAGCTAGTGTACACGAAGAGCCTTGGACAGTGCCTGACACATTGTAGGTGATCAATAGGTGATCATTCGTGTCCCTTTTTACTCTATTGATTCAGGGTCCTTAGGAGGCAGAAGAGATGAGAGGGAATGCGAGTTAAACTGAAAACCTTTTCCTGATTGGCTGCTGAACCCACCTCCTCCTTCCTTGTCCTACCCCTCTATGGAGTAATTAGAATAGCCGATGCTGTGAGACTCTCTGGGTCAGCTTGGAAGGGACCTCAGAGTCCAACTTCTTCATTTCACACAGGATAAAATCCAGGTGGAAAGAAGCGAAGAAACACGTGCAAAGCAGCCTGGCTAAGGTGATCGCTGAGCGAAGGCCAGACTCCAAGGCCAGACTCCATCACTCTGCTGCAGCACAAAGGTAACTTAGAGACCCTTCTTTTCCCCCATGAAAACGTGAGCACGGATACCAAACGATCAGGATAAAGCAATCTGCACAGCTAATGAGAACAGCATTGTAAGAGACATCTCACAGTAAGATGAAGTTATGGAGAAGCAAGACAGACCCCTCTGATGCACCCAGAACAGAAGCTGGTGCAGAAAAGGCTAGAAGCGCAGAGCCCCACGCATGCCCATCCCCACACCTTGACCAGGTACCTAACTGCTGGCTTGTCTGTTTCCTTGCAGCTCACCAGACAATCAGAGCCACACACCTCCCTTTTTTCCATACAGAAGTCATGTACCCACAGAAGAATGCAAATCACGATGTTTCAGAGGTTAGAATCTCTGAGGGAGTAAATTGACTAAAAAAGGACCCATTGTTTCAGAAACAATTGGGAAAAGGAAAACTCATTTATGGTACCAGACAATGTGCTATTTATACAAACGATCCAATTTCTTTTTTCTACACCCTTCCCTCCAATGAAATATATCCGACTGAAATTTAATTTATTTCTTCCAAAGCACTAGGAGTATCCTCTGGAAATGAAAGATCTAATTAAGTTATGGTCTCCGTAACTCAAAAGACAAGTTTTGGAAAGGGTTCAAAGAAATAAATTGAAAAAGATAATTAAACGTTTGGGTGATAAGACTATGATGCAAGGGTAAGGAAATTCAAATTCTTCACTGTGGAGAACACCTGGTCAGAGAGGTCCTCAATTTTGTGGAAGGTTATTTATTGTATCTGATGCACCTTCTTTGGTAAGGGTCAGCCAAAATAAAACAAATTTTGGCTACAGCACAAAGGGCTCAAGTTAGCTACCAGGAAGAACTTTCTGGCAGTAATGTGCTTTAAAGTTTTCTTTTTAGTTTTTTGACAATTTCTAGAAACTAGTTATTTATCCGAAATAGGGGGCGCAATTCCCTAGGCAGTTTGCAGGAGGAGTAAGGTCATATTTTCCTTAGGGTCATGAGTCACGGGCAAACCCTGCTACCCTTTCACCCACTGCTAGGCTGGCACTGATTTGCGTTGAGTTCGTTCCCAGAACTCTGCCCACAGAACAGACTGAACATGGGCACAGGAGAACACTCCACTCTGCTGAAGAAAGCCTGTTGCCATAGAGCACCCACCTCCAGGGTCCATCCAGTGGGGCCAATGCCAAGGTCAAGTGGGAGTGTGTGGGGTGGACCCCAAACCCCAGACCGAGCCTGAACATCTGCCACCCTCAGAGCAACTCAGAAGTTGGCAGAGGGTTCACTTGAGAGACGGCCTGAGACCCTGAGCAGATAAAGGAGGAGTGTCCCTTTAAACTAAAATGCCAGTAACCCAGCCACTGGATTGTAGCAACGAATTATAGCGATTAGTGATTTAAATGGGACCTTCTTGGTTAGAATCGGTGGAACACGTGAGTTGTTGAAGTTCTATCATATGTGAACACAAATTTGACTTCTGATCCTGGTCCCAACCTTCCCAATTATGTCTAGGGTTAATTTGTTGCAGAATATGAAAAAAAAAATGATGCAAACTTTCATGTCTACTAAGGATGGGGAAGAACTGCACAAATAAGATAAACACAATGGCCAATCAAAAAATCAGGCCACAGCTGTGAGGAAATTAGCCAAAAGGGGAGGAACCTGCAGCGCCCACTGATGGCCTCGTTCCACTGCGTCTGGGATTCCTCCCACTATGCAGAAATCTCCACTGATTTTTGGATTCAAGGTTGGTCTGGCCCCAGGGTCACAGAGTCACCCTCATGCCTTTGAAGGAGATTTGGAAAGGAAAAATCCCTTTCCCAGTAGCTTGCCTGAGACAAAGTATTCCTCCCTTCTTCCTTCCCTCCCTCCCTCCCTCCTCCCTCCTGTCCTTCCTTCTCTCCTTTCCCTTCTTCTTTCCTTCCATTCTCTTTTTTCTTCTTCTAAGGAACTCTTACCAGGAAACCAAATGAAAACCAAAATCAAAACCAAGAGTTTGTTGAGTGTAGCTTTCTGCTGGCCCCTTTCTGAGACAACAGCCTTTGGTTCCCTCGATGACAAGGCAGATTCAGGCTGGTACCATTTCCAGATCCAGTGGGATTCTCATTCCCTCTCAGAACCATAGATTTGAGCTTGACTGGCATCCAGGTTGACTTCCTCTATGGCCACCCTGGTTTTCACCCACGGGGTTCCAGGGTGAGCAGGGTGAGGTGTCTGAGCTGCCTGTTATTTCAGTTTCTCTCAAGTGTAGGCCAGCCAGGCCCTGCAGTATCGCTGGTGTCCAAAGAGGAGGAGAGTATGATCCTTGCCTGAGAGGGTTCATGGCTTTAGAGAAAGACACGCAAGCAGCTTAGCACCATGCAATACACCAAGGGCCATGACACGGATGGGCAGTGTGCCAAGAGAGTCCAGAATAGGGGATCTAACCCAGCAGCAGACAATTTCAGAGCCTGAGGTTCTCAAATTGTACACCAAGCTACTCTAGGTCGAGAGATCTCCTGGATGGGTAAAGATATCTCCTGAATGAGAATGCAGGAGTAGAAACTTTGGGCTGGGGGGGTGATGGTGGACAAATAGTTTAGTCATTGCCTCAGGCTAATAGCTAGACCAAGCATCATTAACAGACACAACAGGTCATGTTGTTAGGTACCGTGTGTTTTGTTAGCTTGACTATGCTTCCTTGTCTCTTTCTGTTTTATACTCCAGCCATTTCTTTTGGGCCACCCATTGGGTCCCTACTTCTTGTCTAAGGAATACCTTCTCCTCCCAACTCATTCGATACTGAGGTCAATAAATACTCAAGACATCCCTGACTGAAGTGGATGGGTTAGCCCAGACCCCCTGGTTCTCTAGAGTGGCTCATCACGCGCCTGCAAAGGAGAATTCCTCTATTTTATTGCCACATGACAAAACTCAAATATCTGCCCCCTGCGGTAAAAAACAAGAGGCAATATATATGCCAATGGAAATGGGAAAATATTCCCTCAGAATGGTAAGACTTTGATTCGATTAAGTAGAATACTAATTTGTTGAACTTTCCAGTTACTTGAAGTTTGTATTGTGCTTAGCTTTAAAGATAATTACTATCAAAGATTATTAGAAATCTGGACTGTGGTGGGGAAGGGGCTGGGGGCACGAGTGTGTGGTGGGGGACTGGAAGCATGACCCAGTCCAGAGGCAGGTAAAATATATACCCATGCAGACACATGCCAGAGCCAAGGAAAAATGTCCCGTTACTATATCCCACTTTATGTCACCCCTGCTGCTTCTCCTAAGGGACAACTGCTTCTGTATCCACGGCAGACTAGGACGGGCAGTTCGTGATAGCTCTTGACCCGCATAGGCCACAATCTCACTAGGAGACGCTTCTCTCTCCACTCAACTCTGCTGAGAAGGAACCTGGATATTCACGACAGCTACACCGCCTTCTGCCTTCTCTTCTCCCTTAACCACTGGAGACGGGGAGCCAGTGCCCCCTCCCCGCAGTGCACCAGTCATGCTGAGTGGGTGACACAGGAGTCTTCAGACCCCAGATGAGGCCTTGCCTGCTACAGTTTTCAGCCGAGTCATAGTCGTAAATGACGCCCAGAGTGGTCACAGGCAACGTGTGGAGTGAGGCTACCTTCCATGAAGCTGTGTGAGCGGAGGGTGAAGACACTGACGTCACAGTCACAGCCCAAGAGCAGCCTGGGTACCAGGTCCGGGACTTAAACACAAGTGGATTTTCGGGTATGAAGGCTTCCAAATGGTTTATGCCTTGGAGGTGGGGTCTAAACATGAAAAATACTGTGACTCGGTGGGCTGGGAGCGAGTGATCCATACCAGGCGGTGGTTGCCAAAGTGGTTAATTAATTATCACCCG
The DNA here is from genome assembly GCA_008086735.1 of Cheirogaleus medius. Taxonomy (NCBI): domain Eukaryota; kingdom Metazoa; phylum Chordata; class Mammalia; order Primates; family Cheirogaleidae; genus Cheirogaleus; species Cheirogaleus medius. Next base: position 77,318,851 of record VBSM01001265.1, on the reverse strand, counting down.
CTTCTAGTCTGCTAACCTTCTTCTTCCCTGAGCTGGAGCTCACCCCCACGAAAGAGCTGTCACTGCTCTTCTGAAGTACCTGCTGAGTCCCGTAATCTAGGGGTCTGCTCAAGCAGCCCGACCAATTTCTCCTCCCCTT
>VBSM01001265.1:77284719-77309358 GCA_008086735.1 Cheirogaleus medius | reverse complement strand
AAAAAAAAAAAAAAAAAAGTATAAAATGTTCAGGTCCTTATCCCCAGAAGACTAAAAGCCAAAAGGCCACTGCCACCTGGGTCACCTGGGTCTTCTCTATGGACAAGGTGGGAAACTGAGACCCTGAGAGAGGGGAGAGGAGCCGCACAGCCCTTGTGCTTATGTATTAAACTGAATTCACAGTGGTGTGCGGTTTGGCGGTGCAGTGGGGTTGCCTTTCATTAAATATGCTTCAGAGCTCTAGGGCTCCCCTGAAGCCCAGGCAGAGACATTCGGTGTTGAACCGCGAAAGGGGGAGACTCGTGTAGTCTGACTTCTCCATTGCATAGTGCAGGGAGCCGAGGATTTGAGAAGAAAAATGACTTCTTTAAGGTCATGGTGAGTTGGTGCAGGGCTTACCTTAGAATCCAAGACTTACAAATCCTTGTCAGGTGCCTATTCCACCGCTCTAACCTGTGCCTTCTTTCTACCTCTTTTGACTGACTGTGGGAAGGACCAGGCTGGTGGTGCAGTGAGGCTTCTATTCCTGGCTCTGTCACTAACTCTGTGGCCTTAGGAAAGTCCCCCAACTTTCCAGCAATCGTGGAGAATGAAAAGGGGCTCACATGGCTCTCAAAGGCCCCTTCCTGTTCTAATAGCCTGTGAGTTTCTGTGTGCTGCGGCCCCTCTTCTCCTCCCACCTGCCGCAGGGAGGAAGTTGGGCTGGTTCCTTAACCCCAGATAACACTGAGTGGGCAAACAGAGGCATGGGCTAATCATGAAGACTAGCCCGCAGGGAGGGAGGGGTCACAGAGAATCATCATGGGAACCAATGCCGCATACCAAAGCAGAAGTCATACTTGCAATACACTCCAGCCCCTTCTCCAGGTGCGCCTCAAGCCTCCCTCTGCTTAACGAAGGGACCCGACACTCTCTCTCCAAGCCACGCGTGCACAACCTGACCCCCCAGCTGATCTCGCAAATGCAATACGGTTTGGGATCCCCCAATCACTGTTCTGTGTTCAGTAATGAAGACCCAAAGAGAATAATTCTTTAGGAAAATGAGGTGCCAGTTTTAGCTTATCAGAAAGACAATTTCCTTGAGCAGAAGAAGAGAGAAGGCTGAAGGCCCATCTTCACTTCTGGAGTGGCAGCAATTGGCCAGCACGGCAGCCTCTACTATTCCCACAAAAAGACTCATTTCCCCTGTAGTTTGTCTTAGCAATTGAGGGTGGAGTTCCCCTCACCGTTGTCTGTGACACCATTCCAAGAGCCATTAGAGCTGCGCTGGCCAAAATGCTAACCACTGGCCACATGCTAAATAAAACAAGGCGTTCGGTTCCTCATCACGCCAGCCACGCTTAAGGCTCTGGTGGCTGCCATGTTGGACGGTACAGGTGTGGAACATTCCCACCGTCATAGCAAGTTCAGCTAGACATTGCTGCACTAGAATGTGAGTTCCACCAGGGCAGGGGCTTTGCCTTGCTCATTTCTACATCTCAATTACTTAGTGAAGTGCCCAGCACATAATTAACACTTGATTTGTTGAATGCATTTATGGAATTGATGGATAGACAGGTTAGATAGGGCAGAGAATACTGTAGTATCAGTACAGACGAGTTAATCATTCAGAATTACTTAGCAGGTTTCTTCTAAGAAACTCGGATTGTTTTTCGTAGCATTCATTTTTGAGCATCCATTGGTATTTCCCTAGGCTGGGTGCTAAGAGGGTTATGAAAAATAAGACAGGAGGGAGGTACATGTATTGGAAGGAACAGAGGATCAGGAAAGAAACAACCCAGGTTCTAGTCCAAGTTCCAATCAGAAGGGCAGGTAGTAGGGAGGCAATTAGCCCCTTGAGTCTTAATCTCTTCAGCTGTAAAATGAGAGTAATAATACTGTCCTCAAGGGGTTGGCTGGATAAATCACATGAGATAATATAACAGAAAACACTCTAGAAACTCTGAAGAGTTAGACATTTGTGTTATTGACCTTGTCCTCATGCTGCTGCTGAGTCTCACTGCCATAATCCTGGAGAATATTCTGCTGCCCTCCCTGCCTTGGGATCATTACTTCAACCCATCCTGCACACCTCCAAGGAAATAATTCTGCTAAAACACCACTATGATCATGCCCCTCTGCTGTAAAGACTAAAATGGCTCCTTCCTGCCTACAGGATCAAAACCAAACTCCTTCCAGTATTTGGCACCGTCATCTGCCCCATTTGCTTAGGAAGCTACTATTTCATGATCAGATCGGACCTTCTTAAGGTGAGCCTGATCCTGTTATAAATGTGCCTCATGCCCCATGCATGCCTTTCCTTCTTCCACCTCTGCAAACTGCATCTGCTCCCTTGACTTCACCTTGTCCCTAACTCCAGTCTCGAACAACTCTGTCACTCTTAATGCCCGCCTTGCTTTGCACATTGTAAGATGTTCTCCCAGAGGGGATTGTTTTGTGTGTCTCGGCTCATCAACAATATTGCACAGCACTCCAAGAGAGTGACTGTGCTCAGGATGCACTTGGCACCTCAGGGGTACCTGGCGATGGGGCAGGATGGTGGACCCTGTAGCGTGGGTTTAGAGGGGACCAGAGAGACAGCAGCAAGGTAAGCCAGGAAGAAAATTCTGTTTGAAAAGACAGTTTAACTAGCTTTGCACAGGAGGACTATGCTTTTCCTTTCATGGATATCCTGTTTTAGTAAAAAAATTTCAAATACTTGTGTCTAGGAAGATATAATAATTAATTCATTCCTCCTTTTCTTTATACTTTAGGTTGCCAGAATTCCAGCCTAATCAAAGGAACCGCGTTTTAGTTGCCGGTGGCTTTACTTTGGAGATCCAACTCTGTTTGGTAGCAGCAATTGGTCTCACTCTGGATCAAACCTCTAGGACTCCACTACTCATCTAGAAGTTTCTCTCACTGGAGAAGGCTTATGGGGCTAGGGTGAGGCATGACAATGACAGGTGTGATGTGGAGCCCAGCTTCTTAAAAACAGCACTCTAGGGAAAAGTGGAGCACTGTGATCAGCCACGATTCTCCAGGAAGACGAGCCCAGCCTCCCAGTCTACTGCAGAAGGCCTGGATATGTGGCCCCAGACTCTGTCCCCTTCATAATAAACCCATCTTCCTGGGGAGCAGGGCTGCAGCCAGGCAGCGTGGCCGAGTGAGGCCTCAGCCAGCACAACACTTCTGGCCAAGTATAAACAGAGCGCCAATTAAAGCACCTAATTATAGGGTAAGCTGGAGCCAGGAGGTGGGCTTTGTTGGTGGCCCTGAAGCCAGCTGCCAGCCGGGCTGCCAGCATCTCCCCAACCAGCCACAACCCCTCTCAGACTGGAGTGAGCCTCCTGTGGACAGACTACGGGAGTAGGAGTCGGGCAGAGAGGGACATACACCTCACTGCTCCTTAGCTCCCAGGGCTGTGGAGAGCATCCTCCCAGGGAGCAACCCAGAGGCTTCCAGAAAGACTAAGGAGGGGAAGATTCTCCTTAGTGCATGAGGATCCAGATTTCACTTTTGGGGGATTGAGTTGCCTCATCTATAGAGAAGAATAGTATCTAATTCATAGGATTATGCTGAGATAAATGCTGCCAGGTGTAACTTAAAAAAAAAGCTCTTTGCTCTTGGCCAAGCACGGCAATAGATTATGCACTTTCCCAAAAAGTGAGAGGCAGGGAAGCTTTGTGAACAACATGGTCCAAAACCGGGGCTCACAGTGTAGTTCTTCCTGCCTACCTGCAGGTGTTGGTCCCTCTTGGCAATCACTGAAATATGGATGTTCACCCAACTCTACCTCAGTTACCATACTGTCAGTGCTTAACGTGCCCTTCTCGGTGATCGTGATAGAAAATGAATTTCTGTATCTTTCCTCCTGGGATCTCAAAGCATGCTCGCAAAGTTGTCTGTTCCTCCAACCTTCCTAAGAGGTTGATGAGGAGGGTAAGTAGTGTTTGCATCTTACTGGTGGAGAATGGAGTCTATGTGTTCAAGTGACTTGTCCCCAGCTCCTTGACAGAGGTAGTGCTTGGAGTAGGATCTTAAAACGCAAGCAGTCAGGACTGTCGTCCTGAGCCCCTAGGTTAGCCTTCAATGCTTCACTGAAAATGGACACTGTGGAAATGCAGAACTGGTATTAACACCGCTAGATGCAGGCGAAGTCTCTCAGCCTCTCCAGAATCAGTCCACGAGGCTCCTTTGAGAAGGATGCTTTTTCTGCTTCTCTGTACTATAAAAGGGTAGGTGGGACTTGGCTCTTTACCTCATGCTGGGTGAAATAATTAGTCACACATGGTACTGGCTGAGTGATGGCCTTTGCAGCTTTGGGGGTTTAGGTCAAAAGCATAACAATATTGTGCGAGGGTCACTGGGGGTACATTGTACCTGTGAGTGCAGAAAACACCTGGCCTCTCCCCACCAGCCTGAGCACTTTGCCTGCAGTAAGGAAAGGCTGGGTCCCTGCGACTGAGCCATCTCAACACTGGGCGGTCTGTGCTGATGAGCCTGCTCCTGTCACACGGGCCACTCTGACGCTGCACCTGGCGGCAGCCTTGGCTCTGCTACTCACTAGCTGCCATTTGGGGAAAATCTCCCTGGACATTGGTGTCTCATCTATACAAGTGGAATAATAATGATTATCTCACAAATAATGATTACTTTGTTAGAGTTACGAGACAGTGTGGTTTAGTCGTCAAACCCATTGACCCGAGAGATGGACAGGCCTGGATTCGAATCCTGTGCCACCGCTCACTAGTTGTGTGACCCTGGGGAAATTTGCTAAAAATAGCAAACCTTCGGTTTCTCATCTGACAATGGAGAGTGGTGACAATGCATGGAGTGTTGTCTGGAGGTTTTTGCTGCCATAGTGCCTGGTGCACAGCGGGCACCTGATAAACTTCCTCTGTTAATATTACAGATGCCAGATGCAAGGCACAATGCAAATGCAAGAAATTGTGATTATTTTCTAGGCTTTGGCAAGTGTTGCCAACACATGAAGTGCTTTGCATATAGTAAATGCCTAATAAGTCTCTGCCACACTTAATTACGGAGTTCTTAGAAGCAGTTTCACTCTGGAATTCAGCTCAGAGATTGGTATCATTTGCAATCACTACATTCCAGGCTGCCAGCCCCACAAATTAGACACCAACACAACGATATGCAGTAAATGATTCAGCTGTATCTCAGGGGAGGGCTTCTGATGACAGCCAAAGCCACAAGGGATTTGATCTGAGTACTTTCGATGTGTCAGCAGAAGGCTCTTCCTTTCACAGTGACGATACACATATTGCCATGTGTAGTCTGGGGTGTGCCGTGTGCAGGGACCGTTCTGGGATCAGGACACACAGCTGTCCCAGGCTGTCTTGGCTGTGATAATGTTCTCCATGTAGGTGCAGCCAGAGTTGAGGGCTCTGCTTTCCTTCTTCCTTCCACATACTTGCTCCCTCACTGACATCCAGGAGGCTCGTTAAATAGCAAATCAGGGTTAAACCATAGTGTGTGCAAGGGACTCGAGGACTGTGACATGGTTTGGGGCTGCTGGGAGCTTAGAGCTGGGTTGGAAGTGGCCTTGCATTGAGCCTCACATCACTGTAATCCTTGGATAGACCCTCACAAGGCTCTTGTGTTTTGTTCTGGGTTCAAAATCCACTGTGGGCAAGGAGGAAATGGAAGTATTCAGAGAAGAATCAAAGAAAAGATAAAAATGTCAAGAGATGCTTTGTGATAATAAATTGCATAAACTTAAATGACTGAGCTCAATGTAAAGGAAGCTAAACTGAGATTAAATGACACTTAACAAGCCATTGTCCATTTTCACTCAGGGAAGAGCAAGCAATGAGGAGAATGAGGTTGCTGCCCGGGGAGCTGGGTTGGTGCATGCCCTGTCTGCAGGGGGCAGCTGGGATGAAACCAGATTGGCTTCTGATATTAATAGTCAATGAAGCTGGATGAGGATGCATGGGCGCTCATTCTACTCTTCTCTCTACTCTTGTGGATGTTTGATAATTTTCACAATAAAAAGTTAAACAATGAAAGAAAGGAGGCACCTGCTACCCAACTCCAGCCTACTCCTGTTGATGGGCAGGATGGCAGTCCGGGGTCATCCACAGGATTCTTTTGGAATGATAGATTTCATCCGTTTTGAATCACTGTGTGAAGTCACTCTACCTTTTCTTATTTGTATTTCTTTGAGCACAAGGGAGGTGGTGTTGCTCTCCTTTTGCAGGATCTGGGACTGAATGTGCTAACCTTCTTCCCAGTTAATAATGTCACGGCTGCTGGTGACTGAAATGCAGATCATGTGTCACTCAGTGCACTTTGCTCTTTACCTGCACTGTGTCATTTCATCCTCACAGCAGCTAGGTCATGATTACACCAGTCGATCCTCACAACAGTCAGCTCGTTATCGTCATCCCAAGGCAATATGTGGCTCTTAGGCTGTACAGGCAGGACTTGAACCCAGGCAGTCTGACTCCAGAGTCCCTCTCCACGCCTGTGCTATGAAGCCTAAACTTTGGGACCCTCTCTTTGTTCTTTCCAGATTGACTAGCTCTAATATTTTCACTGTGTCTCTCTCTAAAGAAACCTTTCCAACCTCTTAATCACCTCAGTGCCCTTTTCGGGACCTTCTCCAGCCTCGGTTTTTATCTTTCAAAGTGCAGGAGTCCAAACCACCCAACATCACTCCAGCTGCTGACCCTGTTGTTTATAAAGAGCTTTTAAAAATACGTTATCTCCCTTTATTTTCACAGCAGTCCCAGACGGGGCTCAGGCAGGTCAGATAATTGTCCAGGGTCACAGAGCCACGGCCCAGCTCTGGCCCCGTGACTTTGGTGCACTTTTCTCCCTCCCATCTAGTGCTGCATCTAGGTCCTGAGCTTGGCATTGTCCCTGAATGCACACTGAGAGAATAACCTTTCCCAAAGGTCGTAGGCTGATGTCACAAGACACTTCCACTCCACTCGTTCTGGATCTATTCATTTATTCTATTCCCAAGGCATAAACTCTTCCTTGGATGATTTCAGAGGTTCTGTCAGCTTCTGGGTTCACTTTTGCTCCCATTTTCCACTAAGACTAGAATATCCATCCATTCTTCCTTCCTTCTTTCCTCCCTCCTTTCCTTTTTTCCTTCCTTCCTTCCTTCCGACAGCATCTCATGTTGCCCAGGCTGGCTTCAAACTCCTGGGCTCAAACAATCCTCTTGCCTCAGCCTCCTGAATAGCTGAGATTACAGGCACACTCCACTGTGCCTAGCTAGCTAATCTTTCTAAAATAGTAAGCTGCATCCTGTCTTGTGTTTTTTCAAATGCTTCAGAGGCTCCCCGAACTGCTGGCCAAGCCTGTGCCGGCTCCCACCAGCCCTCTCCCGCGGCCACCCCTACCACGCAGCCTCCACTTCTGTCACGAGCCCCTGCAGCTGCCCAAACACACCCTGGCATCCTCTCTGTTGAACCTTTGCCCACTTTGCTTTTTCTGCTGGGATTGTCCACATCTCCTCTTCTCTGATTAATGAACTTCAAGGATGACTAGGTTAAGACTTCACTTCCTCAGTGAAATCCTCAGAGAAATTTCTTTCTGAATCATAAATCGCCCCTCATGGCCCCTCCCACACTTTACTAATCCATCTCCCCCAGTGGACTGGAAGCTCTTTGCAGATAAGGCTCTGTTTAACTTCGTGCCTTCAGAATCGAGCACACAGTAAATGCCCTGAAATATTCATGAAATAAGCATAGAGTGAGTGACTCCTCCCCGGCCGTCCCCACGCCAGACAGCAGAGAGGTCTCACAGCACTTTGTAATATTCTTCTATTAGCACTGGCCCATCTTCTCTCTGCTTATTTCCTTCTATGTCTATTTTTTCCCACTATATTGAGAGCATCCTTTCCATGAGACTGAGATCTACCAGGGTAGGAGGTACAGGCCTGAGCACAGCGCAGCACACAGTAGGTGTTTAAATCATTGATTGAATGAAGTGACTCCCAGATCCTCGCTCCTTCTTGACAATGTTAATCTCCCAAGGGCACCGTCTCAGACCTCAGATAACCTCTGCCTCCGACTTTGCTCTCGCTGAAGCCACCTCCCACGTGTCCGCCCACTCCCATTTCAGGAGATCCTCCCCTGGTCTGCTCTACTTGTGTGGAACCTCACTACCGAAAGAGCTCTGTGTCACCCACAGATGGGAGGGTTTCACTCTGAACTTCCTTTTCCAGATCATCTATAAAAATGCAAACGCAGCCCAGACTCAGCATCCGCCACTGTTAAAATGCTGTCCCTTGTGTGGTCCTTGCTGCTATCTCTGTAGCTTGCATCTTTCATCACATCAAGGTGGGCAATGGAAACTTCATCCAGCCATCCGCTGCCCACCCACCCATCCGGTCTTCTTAAGAAGGAGGAGGCCTTGTGCCAGGCTCTGGGAAAGTCAGCGATAGGCAAAACATAGCCCCTGGCCTCAAGGATCTTAGCTGAGTCATGGGGCAAATAATCCCCATGCTTGTGACACACATGCTCCCCGGTCATGTAGAACGTGCAGGCAGAGCACCAAGAGGGAGAGATTGACTCTTCCCACAGCAGGGACAGGGTTGGAGCTGGGCCTTGATGGATGAGTGGAATCGCACCATCCGGACAAGGGGAGGGAGCGGTAAGGGCGAGGAGGGGAGGGAGCCAGGGTGCAGGAGCTAAGAGGCTCCACCATGGCTGGGGAGGAAGGGCAGAGTGAGCTTGCCCACTGGTATTTTCTCACTAGGGAAAGTTTTTACTTTCAAAAGCCTGCGGATAATATTATCTTTGTAAATGAAGAAAGGCATATTGGTTATGGCCTCCCCTCTGCTGATAGCCAGAAAAGGCCAGGGCCTCTTCTTCAAAGCTGTGGAAAGATCCCTCACCCAGCATTTGCAGCACCTGACATATTTACATATGTATTCAGGGGGCTGTGGTTGCCCCCCCAACGCCACATGCCCCCTGAGATCAGAGACTTCGTTATGAACCGTGTTGAATCCCAAGAGCCCAGAATGATCCTTAGGGGACAGTCAGCACCCCATAAATCCCTGCCGAATGAGTTCACTGGCCCCTGCTAGCTGCCAGGAGCTGCGCGAGGGCCTGGGGACAAAGGCATGGACCGGCCGCCTTGCAGGCCCTTCAAGCCAGGAGGGGCTCTCAAGAAGCCATTTTTGAAGGGGTAAGAAATTATTCATTTTGAAGCTTGAGGATAAAAAAGACCTTTGTACAAGCTGAGGGGTTTTTCAGTGTTGAGAGGAAAGGCCTCAGGCAGCCCTGTAGGACACGCTTGCAGATGCTAATTTACCACCTCAGGAAGACAGGGTTCCTGGGAGGGCCAGGGCTCCTCGAGACCCCTGCCCATGCCAGGCGGGTCCCCTGGAAGGACAAGCCCTCTGCCTCAGCAGGCCTTCCTCAGGCTGTGCAGCACACCCAGGCTCGGCCCCAGTCTCACACACGATCACACAGTCACACTTGTGATCACAGTCACCACATGCTCACACCTGGTCACACAATCACAGTCATGCACGTGATCACACTCACACAATACATGCTCAGTCACACGCACACTTGATCACACGCACAGTCAGGCACGTGATCACACTTATACAACATACGTGCACGTGACCACACACTCACACAAGCACATTCACACACGATCACACACACACACAAGCGCTCTTACACAGAGACACACATGATCAGTCACAACACACACTCGCACACAGATACTCATGCTCAACTGCACACAACACACGCCCATGTACTCACCCAACACACACACTCGGTCACACGCTCACCCACGTGCACACCCACACACACATGCTGTCACACTCACACACTCACACCTGCACATACACATTTATGCACGCACACACTCTCTCACACAACACACGCTCTCATGGCTCGCACACACACCCAGACACACACCCAGCCTGAGCCGTTCAAGTGGCAGTACTCACATTTTCCATCCATTGGTGGTTTCAAAACAGGAAGCCTGCGTGGGGAGGGGAGGTGCTAGTGAAGTGAGAATCGCTGTGACGGGGCCCAGGTGCACAGGCTGGATTCAAAAGGGACATCTCCGGGCAGGCGTCTGCGTCTCCTCGCAGGAGCTGAGCTGCGAGAGGCCCTGACTTGGCCCAGCTCCTAAGCAGTGTCAGTCCTGCTGGGAGCTCGGAATGGCTCATCTGATGCAGCAACCCAGATCCAATGTCACCCCTCCCTCAGCCAAGGCTGTCCTGTGAGGAAGAAGGGAGCACCCTACACCGTCCTGTCTGTCAATATGGAACCCCTGTCCTTTGGAAATCACTTCTCCCCAGAGCCCTCCTGGACTGACTTGTGCACCCCCAGGCCCTCAGCTATTGACTCAGTCACGCTCCTCTGCAATGGAAATGTTCTGCTCTGTGCCTTGCCACCACCCTGCCAGCCCACTCCAAAAGGAAAGAGGTCAGGGGCCTGCTTTCTAATGTTCAAACCTTGTAGCACTTTGTGTTTTACAAGGGTTTTTCATTACCAGCATTTCCCTAAATCCTCATGGCAGCTCCATGAGGTTAATAATATACCCGTTTTACAGATGAGGAAGAACAAAGAGATTAAGTCACCTGTTCTAGGGTCCCAGAAGTAAACTTCATGATCCTGACTCTCCATTTTTAAGTCACAACTCCTCTCTCCCATCCTGGCTCTGAACATAGTGTACTTAAGATGGCCAAATACATCTGAGCAAAAGTCGATGGTGAGACGGGAGTAGGAAGCAGAGAAAACTAAAGAGAGAAAGAATAAGAGCTGCCGTAGGCTGTGGGCACCTAAGCCCCATGTGGGCCATGGAGGTGCTCCCTGTACCCCATCTCTTGCACACACCACACTGTACCACAGATACATGCATGCACATGCCTGCGCACAAACACCCATGAACAAACTCTAGCTGGCCTGGCTCAAGTTCAGTGGGGAAATCGGGAATTCAGGAGGTGAGGTCGATCCATTTATGTACTTTAATTGCCAGAGGCAATTTCCACAACCTACAGAGAAAAGATTGAAGGGAGGCCATAGTAAGATGACATTTCTGGGGGTGAATGACATTTCTGAAACTTCATGTTTTCCCTCTCTCTGAGAAAAGTGATTAAAAACATTTCCCCACAGCAGTGACCTTGCAAAGGAAATTGGCCTCAACGCTGTGAAGCCCCGAGGGAGCCCTTTGAGCTGTATTCCTGCCAAAGGGGGTTCTGGAGGATCGAGTGGGGGGTGTTGGCAGGCCGCCCTCCCAAACCAGCCTGAGAGAATACGATCTAGTGATACCACGCACGTGGCTGCAAGGAGACAAGAGCGGACCGCAAAATGAGCCCAGATGGGCTTTTTCCGCCAGGCTAGCACTTCTACTGCAGACCATGACCTCCTCGTTATTCGACCCTTCCTTTTAGGTTTTACATATTTAACAGCTAGGGCCTACAAAATAGGACATCAGAGTTCATAGGAAAAGGGATGGGTTAGACTCAGGGGAAGCCCTGGAATTTCCTTTCCTGGAGATCTTCAGGACTGAAATGAGAGACTCCTCCACTTGGGAGGATTTCTCGCTCTTCTTGGCTCGCTTTGCTTCTCCTGTCTGGAGTACTGTCCAAATCTCTTTCTCCAAGTCCCACCCTTTTCTTAAAAGCTTCTCCTGATCCTTCTCCTGACCCCAGGCTTAAGTGCTCCCTGAGGTCAGAGACTAAAATCAACTCGCTGACTGACAAGTGAGGAAGAATTTGCCCGGAGGAAGCAGATGCCTGAGATGACCTTGGATGGCATCCAACACCAGAGTCCGCTGCTGCTGAACTAGTTTTGCTGCAAGGCTGGGAGGGGCTCTCGGGATGCTGCTCCATCAGCAGACTAGCGATGCTAAATCTCAGCTCATGGGGGGGCCCAGGTTCCAGAAGAGATCTGGCAAAAGGGGAGGGGAGCCATTCTCAGGGAGTTGGACTGCTTGGGTTGGATGAAATACCAAGGAATTGCTCAAGGCTGGTTTCCTTGGTCAGCAAAAAGGTCCAGGAAGCAGAACCCGTGGGAGGGAAGGGGGAAGAGCAAAACAGGGTTGCTGACTGCAGAAGAGGCTCCGAAGCAGCCTGGTCACCCAAGTTCAGAAAGTTCATGTTCTCGGGGCTTGGAAGTCATGAGGGCCTCACGGGAGAGAAGGGAGCAGCTGGACTCCTTGCTCCTGGTCCGTGCTGTTCCAAGCCAAGCACCCCTGGACCTCATAATCCAAAGGGATCAGCCTTCCTTCCAGGAGACCCGCGAAGGTTTTGGATTTGGATTATTTGATTACTTACGCAGTTGCTATGGAGTGGGAAGTTGAATGACCACTATGTGAACCGACTTAGATCTTAAAGGAAAGAGTCTGAGATGAAGCAAACATGGTCTCCAGTTATGCTCATTCACTGAATTCTAACTCCAATGTTCATTTATTAGTAAACAGCCAACACGAGTGCTATTTGTGTTGATTTATCTTTTTGTTGGTTTGGGTTTGTATTTGTTGTTCGAAATACATCACGGATATATTTATACTAGGATCAAACTGAAAATTTTGGAAATTTGCTGTCAGAAAAAACCAAAAAAAAAAAAACCACCAGAACATAAAATTGTTCTATGAGCTGAAAGTAAATTGAATAGATATTTTATTCTGTGCAAGTTCCTGTAAAATCTGAATCGCATCACGATGTTTGTCCTTAAACCAGTTGATCTTAAATTCTGAATTCTTTATTTTTTAATAAAAATGAATTTTATCATTTTTAATCTGTAAAGAGCTAATAACTTGTAGTGCTTTTATATTATTGGGGTTTACTTTGATGACTGAAAATTCATTTATGTGAGTATGCATTTTCGAGTAAGCAGGAATCAAAATCCCTAAGAACAATTTGTTTTTAAGTGAGATTACTAATCTCAATTCCTTTGTTTTATTTACATAATTATTTACCACTAAAGCAGGTCTTCTGCTAAAAATTAATCTAAACAATGGGTTCCACTTCACTTTACAATACAAAAAACAAACATGCAATGATGTTTGTCTACAACAACCCTATCTTAGTGTTCAGTACCTCAAAGCTGCCTCAATTTACCTTTCTGCCTTCAGCTTGCACCCCTCACCCCTCACCCCTCATGCTCTGTGCCATGGTCCACACATCTGGCATACTGGGGTGGCTGGAAAGCACGTCTCTGGTGTACGGGTCGGCTTATATTCAAATCAGAGCTTGTCACTGTGTGATCACGGGCAGGTTATTCAATCTCTCTAAGCATCATTTACATCCCGTGTAAAATGGGAATGACAACAGGGCCGAGCTCATGTGGTTGTTCTGTGTGCACCAAGTGAAATAGAACAAGAAGCACTTAGCACCATGCATGGCACACACTGAGCTCTCAGCAAATAGCTGCTGGCATCCTAATCCCAGGATGACGCACAATTCACCTGCTTCAGAACCAGCCATTCTCTTTCAAGCATGTGTCGTTTCATCAGGAAAGCCCATTCCCTTTTCCTCACCTGGAAGAATCCAGCTCGCACTTCAAGATGCAGTTCGAATGCCAGATCTGCTGAAACTTTTTCCTGTGGCCTCCCAGTCCCCAACCACTTTAAAGCCAGTTGGTAGCTTGGACTTCACCTAGCCACAGTCTACTGAAATTATGTCTTTAGATCCTGCTTTCCCACAAAATGTGGGATCATTCAAAGTGCAGAACTGAATTATTATTCTCTGCACCACAGATGCCAGGCACCAAGCAAGCATTCAATAAATATTTATTGAATGGATAAAACGAGATGGCATCTGTGAGGATGTGAGATGTACAGAGCATATGGCTTGACAGCAATACAACCCGTAATATAGCCTTTTCAGAAACTAGTTATTTCTGAGTAGAACTGAATTTAACCAAAGGAGCTATCATGGAAGACGGGGTGAAAGGAGAATATTGGAGAAGAAAGTAGGGACTGGCTTCAGGAATCTGCCATCTGTCCAGGAAGGATGAGTTATCCATTTTATAGGTAAATGTTTTAAAATCTCAGTGGGAAAGTGATACTTCTAAGCCACTGCCCAGCCCCAAACACAAACTCTCGTGCCAAGAAAATCTGGTACACAGCAAATAAATTCTGCCAATTTGCTAAATTAGGGAGTGAGCAAAGATGAAAATGAGCAGAGATGAAAATTTAGCTCAACTCTTTGAAAGTTTTTGGAAGACAAGACCTAGGGGATGGGAATAATATTGATTGAAGTGCTTACTATATACCAAGCACTACCCTAGGTACTTGATATGTAATACCCAAAAGAATCTCAGACACAAATGTTGTTATTCCCATTTTATTAGTGGAGAAACTGAGTCTTGGTGAATTTAAGTGACCTACCCAAGGTCAAACACATACAAGTGATTTTTTTGCTCTGCATTGAAATTTCTCCACCAGCAACCACAGTGTGGATGGCTCTTACCTAAATCTTCTTCCCTATCGTTTATCCTTCTCTCTACTGTGAGAGTAATTTTCCTAAAACAATTGAGTTAAACTTTCCACTCCTTTAAAACTGACAATGGCTCCTTTAAACTCATAGAGTAAAATTCAAATAAATTCAAATGTCTAAATTAATTAATTAAAATTCTTTACGGACTCAACTCCCACCCTAGTTCTTCCCGCATCTTCCCAACCATCCATCATACTTTTTTTTTTGAGATAGAGTCTCACCCTATTGCCCACGCCAGAGTGCAATGTCATGGTCACAGCTCACAGCAACCTCAAACTCCTGTCCTCAAGTGATCCTCCTGCCTCAGCCTCCCTAGTAGCTAGAACTAAAGGCTATGTTGTTGCTATGTTGCCCAGGCTGGTCTCAAACTCCTGGATCCTCCTGCCTCGGCCTCCCAAACTGCTGAGATTATAGGCTTGGGCCACTGTGCCCCTCCTCTGACCATCGCACTTGACCATGTCCCTTTGTCACACTGTGTGACTCCACACCTCAGGCTCCTCAGCTCATATCTGTCCTTTTGTGTTCTTTTACTCTAGTCCTGTTGAAAGCCAATCCATCCGTCTCCTGGATCTTCTATCTCTTCCTCCTTTGCATTTAAACAATCGCTCCCAAATCCTCAATGTCACTTTGCCCTCCTGCTAAAAGGCACTCTAATTCATCACCTCCCCACCAACACTGCTTCCCCTAAAGTCCCTAAAGTTATCGTGTCACTAAATTCATTGTATTATCACTGAATAATAATGAGTAAACTTTATTTAACAGTTAGATGCTGATCTAAATACTGTACAATCATTCCAATTTATAGACAAGGCTCAGTGTAAAGTTAATAACCTGTCTAAGGTCACTCAGTAAGTAGCAGTGATAATTCGAATCATTATACTCTAATGGGCTTTTTGAATGCCATTCTCTCTTGACCTCTGCATAGCGTTTCCCATTACCACCCACCCTTTGTTCTCTACTTGTACTTCCCTGAAGCTGTATTAGAAGTCCCCAACCTTTTTGGCACCAGGGACCGGTTCCATGGAAGACAACTTCTCCACAGATGGACTTGGGGCAGGGGAGGTAGAGCTCAGGTGATGATGCGAGTGATGGGGAGCAGCTGTAAATACAGATGATGAGGCTTTGCTGGCTCACCTCCTGCTGTGCAGGCCCCCAGGTTCCTAAGTTTCATGGAAGATAATTTATTCACGGACGTGGGGTGGGCAGCGGGGTGGGGGTGGCAGAGCTCTGCGGCACGTTCCCTAATAGGCCACGGACGAGTCCACTGGGGACCACAGTGCTATACCCTTTTGGTCTTTCTTCTGCTGTGTTCTCCAGCTGTTTATTCTCAGCTTCCTTTGTAAACTCTGATTTCTGGACAGGCACTTTAATTGCTGGTATTCCTCAAGAACCTGTCCAGTCTTTCTCTTCACGTTTTATTCATTCTCTCTAGGAGGTCTCAGCTATTCCCAGGGCTAAGCCTCTCGCCTCTACCTGCTAACGAGGCCCTAATCTCTAGGTCCCACGAATTTCTCCCGTGCAAGCTTTGGGCTTCCATAACCTGTTCCTTTCTGGAAATCTCCACTTGAATCTCTTGCTTGCACTAAACCTCATGTGTTCAAAAAATGAACTCACTCTCTTTCCCTCCAACCCTGCTTCTCTCTGGACTCTCTTGGTTCATGACATGCCATCCACCCAGTTTCCCAAGTTGCAAACCTAAGATCCACCCTCGACTTCTTCCTTTCTCTCACCTCTCATATCTCACTAATTAAGTCCCATCCAAGTCGGCCTCCTGAATTTCTTACATATGGCTTCTCTTCAATCCTTTGTCTTCTCTTTATGCTGAGCCATTGTCACCTTTCAGGTTGGCTGTTCCAACAACTCCCTGACAGATCCCCTGCTTCCAGTTTTGCCCTTTCCAACTTATTCTCCAAATATGCAATCATCTCACATTCTTCTGCTTAAAACATCTGGGTAGCTCCCTCTTTCCTTTAGGATAAAGTTCCAGAACCTCAGCATGGCTAACCAGCCAACGTGATCGCTGTTTTCTGGCCCCTCCTTGCCGTCCTTTAGACCACCCCACCCTTCTCTATATGCTCTAGCCACGTTAGATTTCTTTCAGTTCCTTGAACATGCCACATTTTCTCACAACTGAGCAAGTAAGCATGCAGTTCTCTCTCCTGAAACACTCTTTTCCTCCCCTACGCCAATATGTCTGCCCACCTTTCGCATCTCAGCTTTAATCTTCTAGTTTGGTTTCCCTAGTCTTTTATTATTATTTTTATTACTGTTATTATTGTTGTTAATTTTTTTTTTTTAGATGGAGTCTTGCTATGTTGCCCAGGCTGGACTTGAACTCCCAGGCTCAATCAATCCTCCTGCCTCAGCCTCCTGAGTTGCTGGGACTACAGGAGCGTGCCACCATGCCCAGCTTCCCAATCCCAGTTACACATTCTCATGACACCCTGCATTCTCTTTCTAAGCATTCATTCAGCCATTAAATAAATACTTATTTAATGTGTGTCTTCCTTTTTATGGTATATATATCAGACTGTTATTCTCAAGGTCAAGTGTAGTACAGGGCACATGCTGGATGCTCAAAACAAATGAACAGTCTCGCTTAAGCACTAAGCACCACCTTCTATGCCAAATACTCCCAGATTCTCCCAGCCTTCTCTCTATGGTTTCTCTGTCCTTTTGTTTTCATTCTTCTTGAGTTACTATTTCCTCCATAAGCTCATGAGCTTCTTGGAGGAAAAGACCAGGTCTTCACTGCGAACGCCTTATCTTCCAACATGATGCCAGTGGTGTTTATGAATTAAAGAAGAAGTCCTAGTCTTGTACATTACAAGTCCTCAGAACTAAAAGCGTCAGAGTGTGGAATGAGGCTGTGTCCCAAACAAACTCTAGGGGTGAGTTACACATTTCTGAAAGGAGATGGAAGAACATGGAGAGGAAGAAGGAATTGGGTTTGGCAGTAGACATTTTTATCTGTGCACTTGGAAAATTGGCCACAATACTGAAATAACTGAAAATGAGGAAGAATTCTTGATTTCCCCATCTTTCTCCTGCACCTTCCTCTGCAGGTACCAAAGCATCCTAAGTGGGACTGACCTGCACATCCTTTGCCCCGTCTGCATCTCCACTGTCTCAGGCCAGAATAGCTTTGTCTCGTACCTGGCAAGTGCGCTCTGGTTTCCCATCTTTTCTCCTGCCTTATACACCATACACATTACTGTTACAGTTATCATTCTAGAACTTAGATTCAACCATATTGCCTCTGCTTAAACCTTCAGGGACTCCCTGTTACCTACAAGTTCAAAGCCTTTTCATATGGCATCCAAGGTGCTCCATGGTGGTGCCCAAATCCATCTCTCTAGGCTCGACCCTGCCGTTCCCCTCCCATGCCCCCTACATCCCACCAACCTGAACTCTCCCTCCCTCAATACCTGGTTTCCTTCCTTGCCTTTGCACTTCCTAGGACCTTTGCCTGGAACACTGCTTCCCCATTTCCACACCTAGGTATCTGTGCCATACTTTTCTATATTCAGATCAAATATTTCTCTGTGAAATAGAGTGGAATTAGTTGTTCCTACTAGGGACTCTCAAATCTATTTGGGCATTTGTCAAATTATGTTTTCCTTTACTGAACCCCAAGAAGACAGGGCGATGTCGTTTCCTTCTTTGACTCTCCAGCACCTAGTATATATAAGGTGGTCAGTAAATGATGAATGACTGAAGGAGTAAAGTCTAGGTCTATGCGAGTCAGGTTGATGGAATAGGCCTTCCTGTCTGTCTAGCTTTGCATTTCTTTCCTTAACCAGAAGACTGCACATTTAGTCTGTCTTTATGACAAGCTGTTCTTGTTAGTTCATCAGTTTGGTTACCCACAAATTGGTGAGTTATCCACTGTAAATTTTTTTTTTTTGCCTATCTAGTATATGAATAAGAATTGCAAATGAAGGAGTTTAGTGTGGTAAAAATAATATTGGAAGTACATTCCAAGGGCAAATAAACAAATGAGGAATACATGCCATGAGGTATTATCCATGTGATCGCTCTAATGTCATTTTGCTGGTAAATTTATGCAGTTCCCCTTCTCTAATCAACCCCTTAAGTGCAAATAATTGAAGGTTGTCAAAACATTTGAAATAGCTGTGACCTTCATGTGTACAATGAATAACGAGGTCCAGAAAAAGTACTGGCCTCCAAAAAAAGGAAAAGTTCACTCTTAAATGGCTTAACACAAACCAAAATGAATTTGTAAAAAGTTTGCTAGGAAACAGGAAGTTAGAAAAAACTGTGATAAGGAAATCCATAAAGAGCAAAAGGTGACACAGAAAAGACTGATCTGAAAATGCAGAGGGAAACTTTTGACACAGATGCAGGATCATTTCTCTAAGTTTTCTATTTTTTTTTTTTCCTAAGACACGGCTAAAAAAGTGAGACTTGAACTCATCATAATTCTATAAGATAAGCATGTCTGATGAGGGGGGTAAATGATTACACACTCTACTGGAATTGCTTTAATGGAAACTTCTTGATGAAAGCTGCATCTTAAAATACTCATCCAGTGATGAGGACTTATTTCGAGATGTGAATCAAGGCGAGAGTCGCAGCGAGGTTTGTACGTGAAGCACGCCACGTCTTCAGGCCGGAGACTGAGCCAGACGAAAGTGTGCCCATAGCTGTTCCCACCAGCCTTGCTGGACAGCCAGTTTCCACGCCAGTGCCACACTGGAAGCCTTCAATGGCTAGAAAATCTATGAACACCACCCAAGCAAAATGGTAGGGTCAGAGCAGAGTGGGACAGCCTTTGAGCCTCCCCCTTTCCCTCTGGTCCTCCCCACCTGCCCAGGCAGAGCCCTTTCCTCTGGCTCAGCCACACCAAGATCCTTTCGGTTTCCTTTCTCTTTGCTGTACTTCCCAAAAGGCCCCTCGTTGATCACTAGGCCACTGACCTTCTTTCTGTGCTCATGAAAACCAAAAGCTTTTGGAGCACAAATCCTAAGAGAAGAGACATTAAATTTCAGCTACCTAAATCAGGGGTACCTTCTGTTGTACATGATTAAAGCTCTAAGTCAATTGTCACCTTCTCTAAGATAACTCATCCAATTCTTCCAGGCGGCAAGATGCTACTTCTTCTGAGTTCACACAGTGCTATACATTCCTCTACTATCACGTACTCTTATCATTACTATTAATACTATATAATAATGTGCTGACATGCCCGTGGGTGTGTGTAAGGCAAGGACTCCAGGGCTACTCAACACATGTTTACGGAATGAATGTGTCAATGCAAGAGGATTGTGGGAAGTAGATTTTGTCTGTCAACACCCATTAAGAAACAAAAGTCAAACATGTTGAATGGCAGGAATTGCCAAAGAGAAATTGGATTTGGGTCAAGCTTGCTTGGATGCAGGGCACCCGAGCCACATACCCAAATCGGGTGGCTGGGATTTTTTCTAGTGACTTATCATTGACATACTTGTTGAGGTCAAGACTCCCCTTTTCCAAAGCCTCATCCAGGCACTGCCAGACATCTTTCCCTGAAGCATTTATTAAACTGGGCACTAGGGAGCCCCAGAAATAATGGAGCTTGAAGAAAGCACTTTGCATTCATGATGATTTGGATTAAAATTTAATTGGGGTTTGAGATGGAATGAGTGGGAAGCTGCTAAGGTTAGTCTTCTAGAGCAAAGGAGGAACACATTTTCTATTGTGTACGAAGCCACCTATTTGTTCAACTCCCCATATCCAAAGTTTTTTTGCATTTTCTATTTAGCGCAAAGGCTTTGGGTCTTCAAAGAGAGAAAGGGCAATTACATAACCAGTATGGATGGGAGACCTTTGCTCTGATACCCCAAATGCCTTCAAAACCTTTCTGGTTGATACTAGGTAGGCAGAGCAATGGTCCCTATAACTCACTGAGAGAGATGGAAACATTTCACTGGAGGGAGGGAGGGTGGATGGGATTCTGCCACTGTTTGAATAGGAGGAGCCATTTTGGGAAACTATAATTTTTAAAATAGCTTAAGTTTTTGGGTCTCATGGCTAATAGCTGTTGAATAGAGTCTAGAACACAGCCAGCCAGTCCCTTTGAATGAGCATAGGAAATTTCAGGACAAGCCTTTTATGATACAGTTGTTGACTTACACAAGTCCCCCCCTCCCACTTTAAGGCTATTTTTCATTAGCTTGTTAGCTTAGATAATTGAGGCTTGTTGAGGATGGAAAGACAAACCATGATTTCACTTCCATTATAAACACAGGAAATCAGTGGTGCTACAATAGGACTTTACAAGTTGTATTTTACAAGTTGCAGGAAATACCACTGGGAGAACACGAGCCTTCCTTAAGGCGACAGCAAAATTCCTGTGTCTCCATCAGGAAATAGATACCTAAAATATACAGGGCCTGGGCAAGAATATAAAGGGAGGCTCACATACCTAATGTCTGCATGTTTAAAAGTAATAAAACAAGCCAACCAACTGGTACGTCCTAGCCTCCTACTTCAACCAATATGCATTCATAATGCCCTGGTTCGATGCTTAGACTCCTTGGCATTCTGCGCCAGAACGTGGCAGCCTGGGAAGAGCTAGCAGCTGGTGGTCTTTGATCTCTCTCTACTTGTGGTCTGACCCATCTGCTTTATGTGCCACCCTGGCTCCTCTGGGTACCAGGGGCCTCCCACGCATGCATACAGATCCCCCAGGAGCATGTCAAAGTTCTGTCCACATTCCTATAAACAGAGGCTCCTTGGTTGTCCTCAGGCTAGGGGTGTCTGTTTGGGAGGCTGCAAATAGGGGGGAGACCCAGGCAGCAGATTCCTAGTCATCTGGGTTCCTAATATCCGCAGCGTGGGGGGTATGCGTGTGTGTACACGTGCGTGTTGGGGTGGGGGCAGGGGGAAGCACGGGCTCCAGGCACGCATGTCTCTTTGGACCTAAGGATTCTTCACTCCATACTAAAGGGCATGGCCATAGGAAGACCAGAACTAGGGCAGGGCTGGGTATAAAAACCTCATAAATGAGTATGACAAGAGAGTGAAAAAGGGAAATGAACTAGTACTGTAGTTCCTCCTCATCCATGTTGTCACTTTCCACTGCAGTCTGAAAATATTAGATGAAAAATTTCAGAAATAAACAATTCTTAAGTTTCAAATTGCACACTGTTCTGAGTAGCAGGATGAAATCTCATGCCATTCTGCTGCATCCTACCCAGGCTATGAATCCTCCCTTCGCCCAGCATATCCACACTGTCTATGCTGGCCACCTGCCAGCCACTTAGTGGCTGTCTCCGCTATCAGACTGACTGTCGTAATATCGCAGTGCTTGTGTTCAAGTAACCCTTATCTGACTTAATAATGGCCCCAAAGCACAAGCGTAGTCATGCCGGCAACTCACATACGCCCAAAGGAAGCTGGATAATGGTTCCATTAAGTAAAAAAGGTGAAAGTTCTCGACTTAATAAGGAAATAGAAAAAAAATCGTACGCTGAGGTTGCTAAGCTGTATGGTAAAAATGAATCTTCTATCTGTGAAATTGTGAGGAAGGTAGAAGAAATTCACGCTAGTTTTGCTGTCGCACCTCAAACTGCAAAAGTTTCAGCCACAGTGAGTGATGAGTGCTTAGTTATGATGGCAAAGGCTTTACGTTTGTCAGAAATGACGTCTGATGGGCACAGTCAGGTTCAGTCCTATGCAGTTTCAGGCATGCACTGGGGGTCTTGGAAGTAACCCCTGAGGATAAGGAGGGACCACTGTAACAGCGAGATCTCCATGTCGTAGAGGCTGGGTCACTCAGATCCTGCAGGACCACTGGGGGTAGATGTAGTGGTGCTTTCACTCTCAGGCAAGGAAAGGGAAGAGGGACAGACACAGGCGGAGGGTGAATAAGGATTCAAATGTTGGTATCACAGAGGGTGGAAGAGATAAGCTCCGTCATGCAATAATGCGCAGTGTTGGCAATACATTGTGTCACAGCTCAAGCAAGATTTGGCTTTGGATGGGCCACTCTGGGTGAGTTTGAGGAGACTGGCCTGAAACAGAGATGGACTAACAATGAGAATGGAAACACCAAGGATGGCATTGGGTTCATCTGGCTGCGGAGGCACTGGCTTCCACAGGCACTACCAGGCACTGGGCGATCTCTCACAGGTCCTTGAATAATCGCACTCACATGGGGTGCTCCTGCCCTTCCACGTATCCTCTAAGATAGCCAGAGACTTGAGCCGATTCCCGCAGGGTCTCTGCAGTATCATCCTCACCTGCTCTGCCGTTGCAGGGCAAGTCTCACCCATTCTGGAAGGGTTCACTGGTGGGCGTGGAGAGCAAGTGGAGAGACCCAGGCCCCTATCATCTTTAACTTTTTATTGTGGAATTTTCCAAACATGCACAAAAGTAGAGAATATCTTATAACAAACTTCCTTGTAGCCATCATCCAGCTTCCATAATTACAATTATCAATGTTTTGCCAAATTGTTCACCTAAAATTTCCCAACTTTTTTTTCAGTAGTATTTTAAAGCAAATCCCAGATACAACATCTCACCCCAGAACACTTATGAAAGTTTCTTGTAATCCCAGTACTTTGGGAGGCTGAGGTGGGAGGATCACTTGAAGTCAGGAGGTCAAGACCAGCCTGGGCAACATAACAAGACTCTGTCTCTACCAAAAAAAAAAAAAAAAAAAAAAAAAAAAAAGATTTCTCCCCCCTGCCTTGAGTATGTATGTATGTGTGTATTTACTTATTTATTGATCAACTGAGAAAGGGTCTTGCTCTGTTGCTCAAGCTGGAGTGCAGTAGCAGGACTCAGCACACTGCAGCCTTAATCTCCTGGGCTCAAGCTGAACCTCTTGCCTCAGCCTTCTGAGTAGCTGGGACTACAGGCGTGCGCCACCGCACCTGGCTAATTTCTTATTTTTTCTAGAGATAGGGTCTTGCTGTGTTGCACAGGCTGGTCTCAAACTCTTGGCCTCAAGCAAGCCTCCCCAAATACTGGGATTACAGGCATGAGCCACCAGGCCTGCCTTTTTCCTATTTTAAGACAATCTAGATATTAATGTGCATCTCTAACTGATAAGGACTATTTTTAACATAATCACTTGCCATAATCATTCCTTAATATCATCAAATATCAAATCTGCATTCATTTTTTCATGATTGTCTCAAAACTTTCTTTTCACCGTTACATTGTTTGAAACGGGGTCAAACAAGGTCCTGGCCTGATTTTAGCAGGATGAAAAGCCCTTGTTTGTGGTTCAAGTACCAGGACCTCTCACATACCGGACCCTCAACCAGAGCCATTTGGCACCTCAGCTGAACAGGGCCACAGGTCAGAGTGATGAGCCTTCAGCCAGTGGGCATTCTGGCCTCTTGAGCATGAAGCCTCGGCTGGAACTGCAGGCAGCTGGGCCCCTGCTGCCTGTGTGTAGATCTCTGCAGTGTAAGTCGGACAGCCACTGTCCAGAACTTCCCAGTCCTTAGGGGATTTAGGTCACCGAGCCACAGTAGACCTGCAATGAAAGTGGGCTCCTGCTCTCTCTGGTACTGCCTCTACTTTTCATGATTTGCTCTTTTTAGTTTAAGGCCAAAGCCAAGCTGCACGGGGTGACAGAATGAGCTGAAAGCAGGGACTGTGGGCTGAGCACTCTCTCTGTCCCTGTCTGACGAGGTGGCCTTGAGCAAGTCTCTGACCAGTTTCTTCATTTCTGAAGTGACAGCAAGGGACTCAACAATCCCTAAGACCCCCCAGTTCTGACATTTTATGATACTAAGCTCAAAAGCCACCAGTGTCTATGTTTCTGCCACCATGCTGGATCTTGGGAGTACACAGACCCCTCTTCTCCTGGATTACAAACTCTTTATGGGGAGGAGTCATATCTTACTTTGGCATCGCCAGAATCTAGCACATCGCAAAGCACATAGTAAGCACTCAGTAAATGTTGCTGAATGGAGTACCCAATCCAACAACCCATTCTTGAGCATCCACATGAGCCAGATGCTGTTCTAGCCTAGGGCTCACACATATCTCCCTGGAGAGGCTAACATTTCAATAGTGAGTTGGGGCCAAGCACAGTGGCTCACACCTATAATCCAGGTATTTTGGAAGGCCAAGGCAGAAGGATTGCTTAAGGCAGGAGTTTGAGACCAGCCTGGACAACATAGCGAGACCCTGTCTCTAAAAATATGTCTCTCTCTCTCTCTCTCTCTCTATATATATATATA
>VBSM01001265.1:77269002-77284619 GCA_008086735.1 Cheirogaleus medius | reverse complement strand
AAAAAAAAAAAAAAAGATATAGACATTGGGGCTGGTGGCTCCAATCTACGGGTTTCCTGCTCCTCAAGTTGAACACTGGCCACGAGCTATCCTTTCCTCCCAGTCCCCCCACCTGCTTCAATAGCAGCACCGTAAAGAGTGTTCCTAGCACCAAGAAAGGGCACAAAGATGTCTGTGCCAATTCACAAAGAAGAGTGTCTCCCAGCCAGCATCCACAGCGCCATCCAGGGTCAGTCTTCCCTAAGAGAGGCACGTAGAAATGACGCAGACTGCTAAATGTTCCTTACAGGAACTCAACGGTTCTGCATCCTCCTGAAGATCCACTTAGAACAACTGCGCGGCTCTGCCTCCAGACAGGCTGAAACTGCAGGGCAGGGGCGGGTCCTCCTCAAGGTGCATTTCCTCCATGAGAGGGCTGCGAGCCTTCAGAATGGGGCACATGCCACTGGTTGCTGTCCCGGCTGGCTGGGCGGGCAGGGTGGAAAGACTGTTGAAAATCTCTCTGGGTCCTTGCGTGGCACAAGGATTTCTTGAATTCACAAAGCGAGTAAGGTTGTGAATCACGGCCCAGAACGGAACTCCGTATTGCCAAGCCCACGTCTGAGAGAAAACGGCCTTGAGCTTTACCTGAGAAACCAGATTAAACACCCTCCCTCCAGAAAAAACTTCCAGGAAGCTTCCCAGTAAAACAAAACCCAAAGCCCTTTCAAAACATTAAGATGGTTCTGTGGCTTGCAGACAATAGCCTCACTGTCCTTGTCTCCCGGTGTGTTCCGGAGGCGTCCGCTGAGCTTACTGCGCATAATGTCAACTGTCTATGTTGGGCCCTGAAGAAGATGCCATTACAGTGTAATTTTAGAACTGAAGGCATCTTGGAGATCAGCTAGGCTCGCCCCTCCTCCACTGCACAGACAGCTTCCTTCCTCTGAGCCTCTCCAGCGACCCTTAGAGAACGCAGGAAATTCTCCACGGTAAGCGAAGGCACAAAGTCTTCATGACCAGGAGGAGTTTGCAATTCTAGCTAATTACAGCCAGCACTGGCTGACTGCTGCGCTGTGATTTGGAGCCTTAAAGCTTCTGTGTGGCTCAGCACATGTGGTAGGAAAAAAAAAAAAAATGAAGAACTTTGCAGCAGATACCAGGCGAAGCATTGCAGCCACATGTGTGCAGCAGGCGTCTCCGGCAGGATGCTGCTTAAAATCAGACACACGTGGCCCTGGCAGAGCCTGCGGCTGCCAATTAAGGCTCAGAAGTTTTGAGAGGAAGAGCTGGAGGGGAGAAAAAACCCAACAACTTGTTAACAATTAGCAGTCTGGATTCTTTTTCTGAATAGGTCCTGGGACCAGGGGCCAAGCGGGAAGTATTTCTCTGAGAATCCCTTCCGCCAGAAAACTCAAAGAGGTTGGTGAATGTGAAATGACTTGTAGGTTTCCCACAAGGGAGTCAGAGTAGACAGAATATCGTTCCTATTTTACAGAGCAGGGAAACAAAGGCACGGCCAAGCTTCTGCTTTCCTTTTCTTCACTTTAGGAGGAATAACTGGACTAGTCAAAAATCCCTTCACGAGTTTGATTTTTAGTTTTCAAAGACCTTGTTGATACACTTGATACATATTCCTTTACTTATACAAGAAAGGGAGTACAGTAAAAATCTGTATTTGTCTTTGCTCATAAAGCAACGCTAGAAGGAAACCCACGGCACTGGTCAGCGTGGTTGCTTGTGGCAGGGCTGCGGACGGCAGGGCGGATGAGCGCAGGGGTGGCAGCAAACTTGTGTCGATGGGTAACTTTTTCTATCATTTTGCTTTTTGAACCACAAGAATGTTACGTATTCAATGATAAAATTAAATGCAAATTATCCTATAGGAAAATGAAACAAGCTATAGGGCCCACTTTTCCTTGTGAGTTGGCTGTATTTTGGGGGAACAGAATATAGTACACTGCTCTTACATTATCTAAAGATGGGGTATGGGAGGGAGCTTGATATCCCCATGGCACTTACAGAACTGGGAGTCCAGACACCTGTAGGGCCCTTCTCAAAGTCACCCTGAGTGTCATGGGTAGAACTGGCACCAGTTCTCCAAAGCCTTGCCTCCTGGCCACAGTCGATGTTGAGCCCTCTTGGAACTGGTGGGTGATCTACGCTCACGTTTACTGAGGGGGAGAGACTCCAGTCATGGGTTTGGTTCTTTCCTTTCTTTTTTTCTTTTCTTAATTGTGCCATGCTTCTCACAGCAATCAGAGTGATTTTATTAAAATACAAATTTGAGCATATTGCTCCAGGGCCCCTGATCCGTCCCAAGTGCCCTTCCTTCAGGCGAAGTCCACGTCCCTTGATATCAGTGGCTCTTACCAGGGAGCTCACTGACCTCCCCGCCTCACCTCCCACCTCCTTGTCGTGCATCTCAATCTCCAATCCACTTCATCCCCTGCGCATGCAGGAGCTTCCGTGGGTCTGTGGTCCTGTGGGTGCTGTTGCCTCTTCCCGGGATGCCTTTCCCCTTTTCTCCACCTGAGGGATTCCTACTGACACTTTAAGATCGAATGCCACTAGCCCCTCTAAGACGTCAGCTCAGGCCTCGCCCAGCCCCTCCGTGGTCCCCAGTGGCCTCTTGTCTGTGCTCTCACGGTGCTTTGAGTGTTCCTCTCTTGCAGCACTTCCCACGGCACAAGGCGACTTCGCATGGCAGGGGTCTGTTTTCGTGCCTGCCTCCCAGTCAACTGTGAACTCCCGCGAGGCGGGGCCCCTGGCTGTTGCCCTGGCTGTTGGCTGAGCAGTAGTGACATCTAGCACTTACTCAGCACCTTCTATGTGCCTGCCCTGATCTACGCACTCTACACATAATAATTTATCTAATCCTCACCAAAACCCGAAGAAGTAAGTACTAGTGTTGTCACAGTCTTACAGATGAGTACACTGAGGCACAGCGACATAAATTACAAAGCCAGCGAATGACAGAACCAGAGTTTGAATCCAGGAAATCTCCCTCCAGAGCTCTCAGGCTTCTAATCCCTGTGTAATAAGGTCTATAAATAAACGAAAGAATGAAATAACGAGAAATCGAACTCCCATTCATAAGGCAAAGGTCCGCCAGGTTCCAGTTTCTAAAACTCCAAGAAGAGCAGCCACACTGTGACTCTGGGCTGAGTGGGGACACCCACCCAAGTCAGCATAGGCATTTCAACCCCAGGAGCGCCCAGTGGCACAGGACACGCCAGAACAAAAGAGCCCTGCTCTCTAGCTGCTCTGACTCGCTGACATCCTCTCGACCAGAAGCAGCAGAAAACCCACTAAGAGTTTCCCATGGCCACCCCCAGGGCCACCCTGCATCCTTCCTATTACAATGAAACATGAGACTTTTTGAGGTTTCTTCATGATGATCTAGCTCTTAAACACAATGCATATGGAAAGAGGAAAGATTTACCACTAACTCTCTATGCCAGTGGCCAGTGGTTTCTGCTCTACGCTCTTTAGAACTCTTTCTTGGAACTGGGCGGAAACACCCACTCAGGCATGCAGGTTGGTCTGCAGTCCCTGCCTGCTGGCCTGGTGACTGCGGTGACTCCCCCAGGGTAGAGCCTGCACGCCACTCTTGCCTGATGGGCCCAGATAAAGGATGGATTTTTGAATGGCTTCCTTGGGGCCTGTCTTTCCACTGTCTTCTCCAAACCTGCTCAGAGCTGCTCTCAGGAAAGAGCAGTTAAATGTGGCCTTCCCCTGGTGAGCAATCAGAGGGTGAGGGGAAACCATCACCCCACCCCCGACCCAGGGCAGCAGAGGAATAGGAGAATGAGTCTCCAAGGGAGACTGCAGGGGAAAGACAATCAGGTTTGGAGACAGAGGCCTTCTGCCGGAGACTTGGCTCTGCCATTCACAAACTTAGAGGCTTAGAATAAGTTATTTACCATATTTGAGTCACATCTGCAAAGGACGTTAACAGTTTCCTCATGTGTTTTGAGGAACAAATGAAATATTATATACAAAAGGGCTTTGTAATCTCAACAGTGGTTTCCAAGCCTGGTTAATTGTCAGAAACGCCAAGGAAAAAAAACAAATTTTTTTTTTAATTACAGATTTCCGGATCCTTCTTAAGCCTCCTGAATTAAAATCTCCAGAGGAGGGGTCCAGGAATTCATATTTTCAGAAACCTTCTGGGTGTTTCTGAAGCATAGCCACAATCCTAAAGCACTGTACAAAGGTTGGCATTATTATAACTGTGGTGAAAGAAATTCCAGGTCTGAGTAATGTGCTTAAAAGATAACCGCTAGAGCTACGTGACTGGCAAGTGGAGAATTTCTTTTTTTTTTTTTTAATTTCAGAATATTATGGGGATAAAAATGCTTTGGTCACATAAAGTGCCTTTGCACCGCCCGAGTCAAAGCTACAAGCATGCCCATCCCCCGGACGACATGCACCGCACCTATTAGGTGTGAATTGCAAATGGAGAATTTCTAAGGGATGTGACTTCACTATAGATGTCCACAAGGGAAGCCCAACTCTTTACCGAGTTGGAGCTTAGACACCCATGAACTCAGAGAGGGCAGCTGTCCATGGATATATAGATAGCTCCTTCAGCCACTGAGCATTCTCCTAGAAGGAGAGCAGTCCCAAATACACAGAGACGCATGGACCTCTCCTGTCTGTCTCAGAACCTGGCAGAATCAGGAGAACCAGAAGCAACATGTTTCAAGTTAGAAATGGACTCCCGCAGCAAAAGGCAATCATCGAGCGTTGGAGACCAGTACTTGGGCTTCTGGAGCACAGTAGAGAATCGGAGGGACACCTACCAATGGTCAGGGGAGGCAAAATGCTGTTTGAAAGTCCTGCACGTCCAGGAAGTGAGAGAGCAGGCGGCCTGAGCTCTGGATCCCACTGGGCTCTCAACCAAGAGCAGCCCTCAGCTAGTCACTACCCCACCCCCCACGCCTGTCTTCATCTGTAAACTGTGATATAACTTGTCTACAGCAGGAAGCCTTGCAAGTGACAAATGAAATAACAGATGTGAAGGGTGGCAGGGCATGCGGAAAGGCCACGCAAATACAATGCAACATTTTTATTCTTCAAAAGTATGATGATTAATGCATTGTATCACAGACAGGAGCATTCTCCAAAGAACTGAAAGTCTGTGTAACTGGTTCATCCAATAAACGGGATCCTCGATGAATGTCACTCTTTGACTCCTCAAGGTAAAGAAGCCTCCCTCTCCTAACAGACATCCCTAAGGAAGGGAGTGGCATGTTTCTAAATTTCACTCGACCGCAGATGAAGTGCACTAAGGGATTTGCCGATGAGCTACCAAGTCTAAGAGGTTATGTTAGGTGACTTGGAAAGAAGGGTTAAAAGCGAGCAACCTCACCAGGGTGAAAAGGAAAGAGATCCTGGAAGGCTTTTCGAAACCACTAAGGAACAAATGTAGCTCCCACCTCCCACCCACATACCACTGGAAATAACTTTAAATAATGCATCTGAGAATGTCTGCAGAACAGGCAGTCTGGATTAAGGGCTTTTAAAGGGATGGTATTTGAACAAGGATCCTTTCAGGGAAACCATTCTTGAGAATTGTTGAACTCTCAGGCAAGTTCACTCTGACAAATATCCTTAGGGAATCTTTGAGGTAGAGCTGAAATCCTGGTTTGGTAAACTGTGGAAAAGCAATTTAGAGCAAAAAGTTCTAGTGGTCCTCACAGCCACTGTGTTCCCACTCCCAGGCCCAACAGTGTTGTGCAAGATTCACTTACGCTAAGTGAACAGAATTCCATAAAGAGCTTGGCTGGTCCTCTGGAATCTGTTGTAGAAACTGACCTAGAATCACTCATTCTTTTAACAAATACAAATCGAACACCTACCATGTGCCAGGCATTTTTCTAGCCTTTGGGGATATAGCCATGAACAAAACATACAAAGATCTTCAACCTCATGAGTTTATATTCCAGGGGAGAGGACAGACAATAAATAAATACATGTACATTACAATAAGTGTTTCGGAAAAGAATAAAGCAGGAAAGGATAGGAAGGGATTCCTATTTTACTTGGCAAGATCAGATAAGATAATCACCAGGATAGGAGCAGCCCAGGGGATGTCTACCTGAAGAGGATTCCTGGCAGAACAAGTACAAAGGCCGGAGGCAGTAGTGTGCTTAGTGTATTCAAGGAACAAAGAGTAGACCGTGAGCAAGGAGGAAAGTGTTAGGAAGTAAAATTCAGAGAGGTAGCAAGGGAACACGCTAAGTAGGGACTTGAAGGCTTTAGATTTTACTCTGTGATAGGAAAACTCTGGGGCATTTTGAGCATTGGAGGGATTCAATCTGCCTTGCCTTACGTTTTGAAAGGATCTCCGGCTATTTTGACAAGGGTAGACTGTAGGAAAGCAAAAGCAAAAACAGGGAGACCAAGTAGGCAGCAACTGCAATATTACAAAGAAGAGAGAAGACCAGGGATTTGGGCCTGTGGTAGCAGTCAAGCTGATAGATTTGCTGATGGACTAGATATGAGAAAAAGTGAGGCACTGAGGATGACTCCAGGGGTTAGACTTCAACATCTGGAGGGAAGGAGCTGTCCTACTTGGAGATGGCAAGACTGTAGGAGGAGCTATGCTTGAGATGCTTATTTGACATCCATAAGGAAGTGTTGAATATAAAGTCTGGAAAGCAGGAGAGAAACTAGGCTGGAGATGTAAATTTAGGAATTGTCTGCATGTTGATGATACTTAAAGACAGGAGTTTGGATGAGATGACCATAGGAGTTCAGCCAAAGAAGAGCAGAGGTCCATGGTGCCCTCCAATATCTAGAGGTGAGATGATGAGGAACCCACAAAGGAGTCATAGCAGAACCAGCCATGGAGATAGGAGGAACAAGATGGGAAAAACTCCTGGAAATCAAGTGTCTTAAAGGAAGTGTTAAGAGAGGAGAGATTACCTGCATCACACACTGCTGATGGAGGATAGAGTTGCCCACTGAATATGGCAATACTGTGACTATTGGTGACCTTGACAAAAGCTGCTTTGGTGGAATGTAAGACAGAAGCTTGATTGGAATAAGATCAAAAGAGAAAAGGAGGATAGGAAGTGGAAACAGCCAGTATAGACAACTGTTAAACAATTTGTTTTAACACTTTAATTTTTTTCTTTTTCATATGTTTTTCCATTTGTTTGTGTCATCTTTTATTTCTTTCCTTAGTGTTTCATAGTTCTCTTTGTATAGATCTTTCACTGCTAGGTATTTTATTTTCTTTGTAGCTATTGTGAATGGTATTGAGTCTTTGATTTGACCCTCAGCTTGACTGTTACAGGTGTATAGGAATGCTACTGATTTGTGTACATTGATTTTGTAACCTGAGACTTTGCTGAATGTATTTATCAATTCCAGGAGTCTGTTGGTGAAGTCTTTGGGGTTTTCTAGATATAAGATCATATTGTCAGCAAAAAGCAATGTTTGACCTCCTCCTTCCAGATTTGAATACCCTTTATTTCTTTCTCTTGTCTGATTGCTCTGGCTAGGATTTCCGGCACCATGTTGAATAGAAGTGGAGATAGTGGGCATCCTTGCTTTGTTCCAGCTCTTAATGGGAATGCTTTCAACTTTTCCCCATTCAGTATGATGTTGGCTGTGGGTTTTTCATGTATGGCTTTTATAATTTTAAGATACATTCCTTCTATGCCTAGTTTGTTGAAATTTTTATCAAGAAAGGGTGCTGAATTTTGTCAAATGTTTTTTCTGCATCTATCAAGATAATCACATGGTCTTTGTTTTTGCTTCTGAATCACATTTATTGATTTACGTATGTTGAACCACCCTTGCATCCCTGGGATGAAGCCCACTTGGTCATAGCGGATTATTTTTTTGATGTGCTATTGAATTTGGTTTGTTAGTATTTTATTAAGGATTTTTGCATCTAATATTCTATATATTCTATTTTTGCATCTATAAGGGATATTGGTCTATAGTTTTCTTTTTTTGTTGTGTCCTTTCCTGGATCTGGTATCAAAGTGATACTGGCTTCAAAGAATGAGTTGAGAAAGATTCCTTCCTTGATGTTATGGAATAATTTCTGCAGTGTGGGAACCAGCTCTTCTTTATAGGTCTGGTAAAATTCAGCTGTGAATCCATCTGGTCCAGGGTTTTTTATTGTTGCAAGATTTTTTTATTATTGCTTCAATCTCATTACTTGTTATTGGTCTGTTCAGGAGTTTTATTTCTTCCTGATGAGTCTTGGGAGGTTGTGTGTTTCCAGGAATTTGTCCATTTCCTCTAAGTTTTTGAGTTTATGTGTATAAAGATTTTCATAGTATTCACAGATGGTATTTTGTATTTCTGTGGTATCAGTTGTAATATCTCCTTTTTCATTTCTCATTGAGTTTATTTGGGTCTTTTCTCTTCTATTCCTGGTAAATCTAGCAAGAGGTCTATCAATTTTGTTTATCTTTTCAAAGAACCAACTTCTTTTTTATTGATCCTTTGTATTTTTTTTTCTTTTCCATTTCATTTAGTTCTGCTCTAACCTTAGTTATTTCTTTTCTTCTGCTGATTTTGGGTTTGGCTTGCTCTTCCTTTTCTAGTTCTTTGAGATGTGTCACTAGATTGTTAATTTGTGATCTTTATGTCTTTTTGATGTAGGCAATTTAAGGCTATGAATTTTCCCCTTCAGATTGCTTTTGCTGAGGTCCCATAGATTTTGATAGCTTGTGTCCCCTTTGTCATTCTGTTCAAGGAATCTTTTGATTTCCATCATAATTTCTTTATTGACTCAATAATTGTTCAACAGCAGGTTGTTTAATTTCTATGACTTTGTGTAGAATTGAGTGTTTCTCTTGAAGTTGATTTCTAGTTTTATTCCACTATGGTCTGAAAAGATATATGGTATGATTTCTATTTTTTTGAATTTGTTGAGACATGTTTTGTGGCCTAAGATATGATCAACTTGGAGAGCGTTCCATATGCTGATGAGAAGAATGTATATTCAGTAGTTTTTGAGTAAAATGTTCTGTAAATGTCTGTTAGGCCCATTTGTTCTAGAGCCCCGTTTAAGTCCAGTGTTTCGTTATTTTTCTGCTTGGATGATCTATCCAGTTCTATTAGTGAGTAGTTCTATCAGTGCAGTGTTGAAGTGCCTGGCAATTACAATGCTGCTGTTTATCTCTTTGCTTAAGTCTAGTAGGGTTTTCTTTATGAATCTGGATGCACCTGTATTAGGTACATAAATATTTAGAATTGTTATGTCTTCTTGTTGAATTGCTCCATTTACCGTTATATAATGACCATCTTTGTCTTTCTTTACTACTGTTGATTTAATTTTATCTGACATGAGAATGGCTACACCTGCTTCTTTTGGTTTCCATTTGCATGGAATATTGTTTTCCATTCCTTCACCTTTAGTCTGTACAAGTTGTTGTATGTTAGATGTGTTTTCTAGAGAAAGTAGAGTTGTCTTCAAGCTCTGAGATTCTTTATTCTGCCTGGCCTAGTCTATTCTTAAAACTTTCCATTGTGTTTTGTATTTCCTTAAATGAATTTTTCATTTCCAGAAGTTCTATTTGTTTTTTGTTGTTGTTTTAGTATGTTGATCTCTTTAGTGAATTTTTCATTCATTTCCTGAATTGCTTTTCTGGTTTCTTTGAGTTGGTTTTCCATTTTCTCTTGGATTTCAATGAGCTTCCTTACAATCCATATTTGGAATTCTTTATTTGTCATTTCAATATTTTCATTTTGGTTGGTATCCATTGCTAGGGAGCTGGTGTTCCCCTTTAGGGGTATCCTTTTACCATGATTTTTCATATTTCCAAAGTTCTTTCACTGATTCCTTCTTATCTGGAGCAGCTGTCACTTCTTATTTTCAAATTTTCTTTTGTTTATATGGGGCTTCCTCCCTCCCCCTACTCATAAGGTTGTATCTGTAGGGTATGTTGGGTATGGACCCTTGGCTTTGCTTGTGGGTGCTTTGATGGCAATCTAGGTTTTGGATGGATGCCTTGGTTATGGATATCCTTACTATGGTGGTTTTCTCAGTTGCTAGTTGTTTGCAGGCTGTAGCAGTGGCGAGCTATGTGTGTGGGCAGATTCCCTGTCTCAATGCTTTAAATTTTGCAAGAAAAGAAACAGATGAAATAATCTTTCAAACTACTAAGCCTGACTATAACTACCTTTGCTGGGAGGCTCCTTGACTTATCATGGGCTCCTTGACTTATCATAGATGCCTGGTTTCGATGAACTCATGATGCCTACTACAAGTTTTTTCCTCTTGGAGACTTATTTTAAGGAAGAAGAAGAAGAAGAAAAGGAAGGACAAGGAGAGAATAGTGAAAGTAGGTGGCAAGAGAAAATGTAAGGCTTTTGAAGAACTTCAGGTTATTTTAAGTTTCCTAAACCATTTCTTTTCTTTCATAAACATCACTAACATAACCCCTAAGTTCCCACATACTCCACAAAGTTTCCCAGGTAAATTTAGCACAGACATAGAACTTTGGGCATCAGTGGACATTAGTGAGTAGCTAAACCAACTCCCTGGTGAGAAAATTGAAGCTCAGAGAGGGGAACTGACTTCGTGGCTCTCACAATCATTATCTGTATGGTCTTAGGCAAGTTATTTTTAACCTCAGTGCATTGGTTAGCCCATCTGCAAAACAGAGAGTTGTAATGATACCACCTTGGGTTGTAATGAGAATTAAGATAATCATTCTTAGATTCTTAGAACAATACCTGGCACATGGAAAAAAATGCTCAATAGTGTCATTTTTTATTTCCATTGCCCAAGTCATACAGAGAAATTTTGCCACATTGAAGTGGAAAGAGGATGATTCTATCTTATCCCTCCCGCCACAAAACACACACAACTCTATGAGTTAGCTTTTTATCTCTGCCCCTCCATTATCCCTTTTTGGCTTTAATCAAAAATATATTTATTATTCCATACTATTAATATTACTATCAATATAAAAAGTACTATTGGCCAGGCATAGTGGCTCATGCCTGTAATCCTAGCACTCTGGGAGGCCGAGATGGAAGATCACTTGAGTTCAGGAGTTCAAGACCAGCCTGAGCAAGAGCGAGACCCCGTCTCTACTAAAAATACAAACATTAGCTGGGCGTGGTGGCACATGCCTATAGTCCCAGCTACTCGGGAGGCTGAGGCAGGAGGATCGCTTGAGCCCAGGAGTTTGAGGTTGCTGTGAGCTAGGCTGACATCACGGCACTCTAGCCCAGGTGACAAAGCGAGACTTGGTTTCAAAAAATAAAAATTTAATTAAAAAGTACTATTATTGAAGACCTGCTGAGCACTATGTTAATTTGCTTTTACATATGTCTTCATACTTAATCATAACATAATCCTATAAGGCAAGTTAGCCACCCCCATTTTATGGGCCAGGAAGCCAGTGCTCAAATGTTAAACAACTCACCCAAGGTCATATGGCTGAAGGTGGCAGAGCCTGGATTCAAATGCAAGTCTGTTAGACCCCACAGCCTTCCCCAAGTCTGCCCAGCACTAAACATTCGTGCAGGATGCCATACACTAACGTCTGAGCAGTTTGCCGGGAACGTTAGGCCCTAGTGCTTTAAGTTAGGAGATTTTGAAACAAGAAACATTCTATGTGAATTGTATTTTCAACATTAGACTACGTGTGTTTGCATCTACTTTCTTGGATGTGTTTAACTCTCAGGTGAGAAATTCCCATACAGTTGAATTCCTTCTCACCAGGCAAGTGCCGGCTTAGTGTCACGGGGCTGGGCTGCGGGGGAGGGGACAGCAGGGGAAGGGAACAGGAAGTCATTTGCTGGTGGTTGACCAGGCCCCCTGTGACTTCTCAGAGCTGCAGAACTGCCACCAACAGTCACAGCAGTTCCTGGTGAACAACGAGAAGCTTGGGGTCAGCCAGAAGGCACCTGCGGTGACATCATGGGGTACAGCAGCAGAAAAATATACATTCTCCGGGAGGCCGTTTCCCCCTTTGCGGCACACAGGGTACTAGAGACACTAATTATAGCCGTGTCTTTCCAACCCCCACTGAGGGCAGTTGACATTTACAAGTGCCTCTGCTGTTGGTGGTGCTTCTTCCCCACTGATCTGTAGCCACAGCCACACCTAATGCGTGTGGTGGAGGCCGCAGGATCCAGGCGGCCTGGGTGTGGCAAGGACACCCTCCTCCCGGCCTCACCTCAGCAGGGAGGAGGGTGTCCTTAGGAAATCTCTTATACTGCCATAGGTCCATTATCTTCTGATGTCATTATCTGGGGGGCCATAGGGCACGATCACTTCCCCAGGAGTAGAGCGGGGACCTGGCCCTCCGGTCACCAGTCAGTCCAGGATGTGGCAGTTCTTGGGCAGGCAACAAGGGTTTAGAAGGTAGGCCTCAATAGGACAGCAAAAGAGAGTCTCCATGTCTCCAGGCCTCACTCTCTTATGCTGAGTCCAGGGAGCCTGGCAATAGTTGAGGACTTTTCTGGGACCCGGAGGACAGACGTTTCTGCCACATGGAGGCAGTCAGCCACCCCATGAGAATGAGCTGGACTTAAGGGCAGCCCTGATGCTGCGCCGTCAGTCAAATCTCGTTCAGATCGTTACACTTTGGCCTCCGCTATGCTATGGGAAATGTAGGCACCGATCTGTGTTAATACTTGGATGGGAGGGGAGAGGGGGAGATGAGATTACAATCGACACGATTCTGTCCATCTATTATGTAACCTACAAATCATGAGGCTAGAGGAGCCGTACCCGAAGTCTTCCTCTGGGAGCAAAGGGAAGGATCTTCTGTCTTTCTTCCTTCCAGCACATTTTTCTGGGGGTCCCCTCTTCAGTCTGATGTTCACGATTTGGGTAACTGAACTGGACTCCTCAGACAGGAATTTGATCGAAAAGGGTGATACGGTGGTTGTGTTATCTGCTCGTGGGTGGAGAGAGTACACGTCTTGCAGAGAGTGGTGCAGACTGAGAGCTCTGAGCAGACAGATTCCCCGCGAGGGATGCCACAGCCCGCCTCCGGTGCCAAGACGCCCCCTCCTCTTGGGGTTCTCACCAGCCCCAGCCTGCTGCTGCCGCCACACAGCTTGTCGTCCCCGGCAGAGAGACGGTGCATCAGGACCAGAAAATGCTACCTCCACGCCCTCCCTCCACATTTCCCCCTGCCTCTAGCTCCCATGCTGGAAAGAGAGGAAGGGAAGCATTTGAGTCACCCCTATTTCTGGAACATTTTCAAAAGAGAGGAACATGTATTATAATTTTGATTAATATTCAAGGGTTTGAACCCCACGACCCTCTCGTCTTTGAGGGAGGGGTGCTGCCCCTGCCAGCAAGCAGTCGCGAAGCCCGGGGCCGCGGCGGAGGCTGAAGACCTCTTTCTCTGCGGTTTGCGGAACCTGGCAACGGCTGGGGAGCCATATGTTGTGTTCTGAGACTCGAGCATAAACTTCTGCTCGATGTTTGGATTTTGGTTTTTTTAATGATTCCCTGTTTTGAGAGAGAAAAAAAGGGGTGTGTGTCTATGTGTCCTTTGAGGGAAGCGGGGGAACAGATGGGAGGAGCAGAGTAGCAGGCACTACTAGGCACTTTCTGATCAGTGTCTCTCCAGCACTTTCTGCTGCGTCTCTCTGGCGACAGGGCGGGTAAACGGCTCTCAAAGATGATAGCTCTGCAGAAGCTACAGCAGTTACCGAGGTTTTATGGATTCAGAAGCTTCCTGGATGGTTTCTGCAGAAGCGCAGAAGGCAGCACGTGCACTGCCTCGTTCTTGGTAGACGCCGACGGCAGCACGGCACCTGTTCTGACGGAGGTGCCCTCCCCTCGATGGCAGAAATGCGAGGCCCGTGCAGACCCTGGAGTCGCACCCCCAACTGCCAATCACGTAACATTTCTCGAGTGTTATCTGTATGCGAGGCGCTAGGTAAGCATTTGTTAATATCTCATTTCGTCTTCAGAACAACTCTACGGTGAAGGTACTATTATTGTACCCACTTTACAGATGAGCACAAGAGAAGGTAAATAATTTGCACAAGGTGATGCAGACAGTGAGTGGGAACCAGGCTCAAAATGCGGGCTTGCCTGACCCCTCTGTTCTTCACTGTCCTACCCCACCCTCCCGTCACAGCTGGCCTTGCCTCACTGGGAGTCAGGATGGAAGGGGAAGCACATTTGTAAAGTGTTTCGGCTTAATTCCCGCCATCATTAGTATCTCCAGTTTTACTAATGAGGAAACTGAGGGTCAAAGTTGTTAAGCACTTTGTCCAAAGTCTCAGGACTCATAAGCAGCACAGCCAGGATTCAGAGCCAGGACCGAGTTCTGTCGTGTGCTCACCCCATTTTATCACACCGCCTCTCGACCAAATTTCCAGAAGAAGGGGTCTGCCTCTTAATTGCTTCAGATTTTTAAGAAAAGGCAGAAGAGGAAGCCCAGAAGATTTTCTTCTTGAATGTCCCATAACTATAAGCTTTTGATAAAAGCCTTGAACCTAAGGGCCAGTGGGTAGCAATTAAGGAAGGCAGATTTAGGTTTCATGCAAATAATTTCCTAGTTATTGAATATATGCAGAGAGTGAATGGATTGCCCTGTAAGATGGTGAGCTCCCCGATGATGGAAGAGTTCAAGCACAGTCTTGGTCACTGTTGCAACACTGTACAGAGCAACAGTTGTTTTGTCCGTCCAGTATCTGAGAACCCTTCTTATTTAGGGGGAATCCCGCCATGAGTGAGGGGGAGCCTCGCTAAGGAAGCTGTTGGGGCAGATGTTCTCTCTTGCAGCTTCCTGCAGATAACACCCAGGCATATGACCTGGGCTTAGCCAATCAGCTGCTCCCGTTAAAAATATGGACCCTTAAGGAAGTGAACAAAAGTGTAGGGGTGGTGGCAAGTGTCTGGTAGCAGTATCCTTGGTTCCTGCCTATTTCTAGAACCTGATTATCCAGGTTGCTGATCAATTCTGTGAGCTACCTAAAATCCTTTCCTGCTTAAGTTAGCCAGAGGCGGGACGCAAGCATCTGATGGAAGGCTGGACTAGAGTAGGTCACCAGGCTGGCTGCATATGGGAATTACTGGTGGAGCTCAGCAAAAACTCAGACTCCCAGGTTCCCTAAGACCTACCGGATCAGCATCTTCAGGGGTGCATCTGAAACATCTATATATTTTTTAACTCCTCAGATGAGTGTGACATGTAGCCAGATTTGGGAGTGACTGGGATAAATAAGCTTTAAAGTTCATCAAATAAAATACTATGATTCTCTGAAAAAATCTTACCAAGAATTTGAGCAGGAGTTTCAGAAAAATGCAAGATGCCTGTAGTTTCTTTACATTTCTCACAAAAAGTGTATCTCCTTGAATAAATCACATATGCAAATCACAGAGGCTAAAGCTGTAATATTCCTTCCATTTCCATGGGGTATTCCTTTCCCAGGGCTTTTGTATCTACAGATCTATTACTGCAGTTGATGTAACTTCCCGCCAAGCTTTCACACGCACTCGGCTCATGCCACAGTCAGCCTATCGCGTGGCTTTTTACTTCCCAAACCAAGGCCTCTCTTCCCCATGCAGTGCTGCCCTTAGGACCTACCACACACCTTCTTTCTGTGTGCCCTAAAGAATGCCTTACCCCGGCCGGGCGTGGTGGCTCACGCCTGTAATCCTAGCACTCTGGGAGGCC
>VBSM01001265.1:77252704-77268902 GCA_008086735.1 Cheirogaleus medius | reverse complement strand
AAAAAAAAAAAAAAGAATTCCAGGGTTTAGACAGAGGATGCCCTGGCCCCTCAC
Organism: Cheirogaleus medius; assembly: GCA_008086735.1. Lineage (NCBI taxonomy): Eukaryota > Metazoa > Chordata > Mammalia > Primates > Cheirogaleidae > Cheirogaleus > Cheirogaleus medius. The sequence goes on along the minus strand of VBSM01001265.1, from coordinate 77,268,848 downwards.
CCCCAAAATATCTGCTGCATAAATTTTGGGAGCCTGGGACTGCAAGCCTGGGAAGCTTCCTTCCCAGGAATTGGCTGAGAGGTCCTCCCTGGACACAGACGAGGGCAGGAGGGCACAGACTCTCCCCTCCTGCGGTCCTCAGGCAACAAGCTCCCACACTTCCTAACCCAATGACTTTAACGGTGACCCTATTTTCTGAAACAAGAGTCAAGATCAAGGTTTTGTCTATGATCTGTCAATGAAATGAATGATTTGAAAACTAAGATTGTCCCAGAAAGTCCAGGATGTATACCTAGCTGTTCCCATGACCGCTCCACTACCACCACCACCGCCCCAGGCCAAAGCCTTTGCACCTGAGGTTCCTCTCCTCTTGGGATGAGAGAGCAAAAGCTCTAAGGCAGTGGTGTGCGGCACGGGCTTTCTGTGCTCCCACAGCCTACCAAGTCTGTGCCCCCTAATCCTCCCAGCGGCCCTCCCAGGGCAGCTTCCAGCCCCACTACCACTTCTGCTTTGGTTCCTTTATCTTCCCATGTTCTCGGCTATATCAGGATTCACCGTCATTTAACTGCAGCTCAAGATCACATGCTTCTGGAGGCAGAGGTTGGGGATACTGCGACCAGATGGACCATGGTTTGACTTCTGCCTCCACCACACTTCAGATGGGGCACATCAGGTATGGTTTGTAATGTTTCTGAGCCTTCTCCTCAAAAAATGGGAGGAGACTGGACCTGCCTTGCAGATGGTTGTGATGCAAAGTGAGATAACATGTACAAAGGACAGCACAGTGCTGGCGACTAGTAAGCACCACAGTAATGGTGGCCCCACCAGCTCCCCAACTACCAGCACACTCTGGGACTTGCTCTTCCTCCTCCTGAATGCATTTCCTAAATTGCATTTACCTGTACCTTCTAACTTTACTTCTGTTGGTCTAATCTTCCTTCTGTTGTGTAGGGTCCTGAAAGCAAGGTTATTTATTGTACATTATCTTAAATCCACGACTGAGAATGCTCTTTCAATCCAAGCTAATGAATGAACACGCACACCAAAAACAGCTTAGAGGCCTAGTTTCTGAGATGGTGTGATCATATCTTTCAGATCTTTAGGAGAAAAGGCTAGGTGGGGACTCAAATTCCCCACTTGCAAAAGCCTTAGACAGGATAATTCCACCAAGGATGTCAGGAGTGCTTGCTGACTTGAAACATTTCTGCTGATCATGGACCTATACCCGAAAAGAGTTAACCAGCAGCTGCTGAGTTTATTTTCATTTTCTTTAATAAGGGAATCAAAGCAGCAGGACACACACACACACTCACTGAATCTCTAATCACCCCAACACCCACACATGTTCCCCATCCCCTTCTGATTTAGCAAAGTTCAAGCTCATTTACCATGCACTACACTTGCCTGGCTTCTAGAGGGGCCGACCTGTAAGTGATCCCAGTTCTTTCCCAAAACTTTCACTCCTGAAATCCCATCATTACCAAATTCTTCTTGTAGAACAGATATTGGCATTGCCCTCTGTCTTCAGCCTCCTTCACAAAGTAGACATAAAGGTGGGGCTGGGAAAGGGAAGTCAAATAGTTCCAAGTCTCTAATACCACAGAACGAATGAGCTTATCAGGTTTAAGTTGGCTGAGTCTCGGGTAGTCATGCAATGCTGCCTGCACTCAGAGGAGGCGACAGGAAATGACCATGTGTTGAACACTTATTACATGCCAGGCATCAGGCTAGATGCCTTACATACATTTTTCCATTTCCTTCTCTCAATAACTATAACAGAAGGATTATTATATACATACATTCAGCTGGTGAGAAAGGTTGATGCCCAGAATGAGGACTTGCCCCATATGACACGGCTTCTAGAAGACAGAGCCAAGACTCACACCAACATCAAAGTGAGAGATGCCTTACTCCAAAATTTGTGTGGGCCTTTTGAGAGATACAAGTGAGTGGTGCTATTTGCTAATAAAATCTGTTTTATTAAATCTGAAGAATGAATAAACAATTAGGTTACCAAAAACCAAACAAAAATAAAGTTCAAAATGATTTAGTGAAACTCCCTGGAGAATAGTCAGCATCTCCCCTCTGAAGACCCCTCCTTCCCACCCTCTATAGGATATTGAAAACAGTGAGAATCTCTGAGATACTCTCAATCCCTTTTCATTACAGATAGAAAACTGTGTTTCCAAAGAGTAAGTGGCCAGTGTCAGAATTAAAGCCCAGTTTTCAAATTCCTGGCCTAGCGCTTTTGTACTAGTACTAATATGATGTCAGGAGAAGAGACAGCTCCTTCACAGTATTCGTGCTTCATAAACTATACATGAGATTAGCTGTTTATCGCTCCCAAGGGAGACAAAGGAGACAATAAGCTTTAACTGCAACCTGAGATTTAAGATACCCATTTATTCAACACATATATATATTTATCAAGCATTGTGCTTAGTAATGATGAAAAAAAAAAGATAAAAAGATAAGCTGTCAGGAACCTCAGAGCTTAGTAAGAAAGAGGCTCATTCCAATAATTCTCTTTTATCATGGCCAGTGCTAAAACAAAGTACAAACAAGGTGCTTGGGCAGCCTAGAGGAGGAAAAGGTGAATTAGTTGCCTTGCAAGGAGTCTCTAGAAGGCTTCACTGGGAAGAGACAAGGAAGAGGGCACCATGCAGAGAAAGCACAGGCTAGAAAAAGGTTACAGGTTAAAACTCCCCATCAGGAGCAGGAGGAAAATACTGGAAAAACCTGCAGAGTAGGGTTGTAGACTGCTCTTTTGGGACAGGGAGCAGGAAAGTATCATCTGCCTGATGGCTTACAAGAATATGGGTAGACCAGTTGGTTCCAGATACTTGGATTTTACAGACCAATGCACTTTGAAAACAGGGGCCAGTGGGGTGGGTGGGGGTGGATCGTGTGGATTTGTTAACTTTTAATTTTCTCCAGTAAGAATCTGAATCTCAAGTCCTCATTATCAGTTACCACTATCAGTTCATAAAAGAAAGGATGTTTTGATACCAAGGAAGTAAGACGGATATAATCTCAGAATAAAGGGCACTTCCTTCCCAGGAAGATCACTATCAACTCTCCACTAATGTCCTTTTTTATAATACTTTATTCACTTCACTGTGGACTAATGACAACATTAACAGGCTTTAGAACCAAGGTCATGACTGAAGAATACAGCCCTTCAGCCCAGATAGATTTAGATAGAGACAAACCATATTCCCTTTTTAGCATATGAACCAAGCTGCACGTTATTGTTTTTATGGACATATATGTAACTTCTTGGTACTCCTTCTAGCCAAGGGTTTCCAGAACTATCCATCCACATGATTCCTCTGAAAACCTTCCACTCCTTTCTGGATTCCAACATTAGGAGAGCAATAAACCTCAAACTCATTAATCTAAGGGCTATCCTCGAACCCCACCCCATACACACTCAGTTCTGAGGATCAATAACTCCCTAAGGGAATCTTGTATCCACGGTGCTGGAGGAAAATGTGGAATGTACACTCTGTAGCTTAACAACACGAGTTGTCAGCAACAAAGCCACTTCTCCAGACCTTTTTATGAAAGGAACTTTCCCATAGCCCGCCAGATGTACAAACAAGATCTCTGAGTGCCTTTGAGTGCTCAGATTATATAGAAGCCACCAAAACTGTAAGGCTAAGGAAAGATTTCTCAAATCTATTTTTTAACTCTGTTTAGAAAGAGATGGATTCTTCCAAATAACCCACACTTTCTAAAGTCTCAAAGTCCCAAGCCCCAGATGTGAATCCAGAACTAGAGGTTTGGCAAATAAGGAAGAAATGCCTTCATCTTCTCTCTTCATGATGGCATTTTGGCCTCTTAGGAGCAGCCACTAGGACATTAGGTGGCCTGAGATCTAGACCCAGTTAGCCATCAGACGTGTGTCCCAGTGCCTCGGCATGACTTGTGGAGGTTGACATCACACCTGGGATCACAAGATTCAAGGCTAATCAACTGTTTTCCTCACAAAAGAAAGATTTCAGCCCCTGAGGACTGAGTTAGGCAGAGCAAGGGAGGAACAAAGTCCTGCGACAAAGTTGGATGGCAGAGATGGGAGGTCAGAAAGAATCCATTTGCAGTCACTTTCTTTTCCCGTTAATCTACTCACAAGTCCTGCAGACCCCCCACCCCACTAGCTGCTTAGGGAGGGTGATGGTGGGGGTGCCCTACTGAGTGGGTGAGATTCAAGGTTCCTGGTGAAGAAGCCCAGGAGCCACAAGCACGTTTGTGAGGGTAGCTCCTAGGGAAACAGTCTCCTGTCATTAGGACCAGAGAGCAGACCTGGCTCTGACAGTTTCTGTGCGACATTACCATGGTGTGCAAAGGGAAGCTGGCCCTCAGGCAGTGGAGTGTGGGCTCGGGGATTGATTCTTCGTGGTGGAGAGGATGTTAGGTTGAGCCAGCTGCAACCTCAACGCCACTTTTCTCTGGGACTTATGAGTCTGGCGGGCAGCTGGAGGGCAGCCTGTGTCCGTGGGGATAGTTTCTCTCTGTGCAGGGCCAGGGGCCTGGGATCTGGCCCAAACATATACTTTTGGCCAGGTTAGAACCTGGTCCCTCCCACAGTAGAAGTAACTAGGCTTGGAGCCCTAAAACAAATCCTTCTTTAACCATAGGTCTTTTATCCAGGTGACCTTCTTTTCTCTTCTTCTAACCCCCCAAATAAAGCAAACATAAGACTGTTGCCTATTTCCACCCACTGCCACTTCTAGAAAGTTCAGCCCTTAAAGAAACCCCAGAATAAAATCTCTATTAAAAACAAAATAAACAATTGTTTCCAGAGACATCTGTTTATAGTCTCTGGGGAAAGTGGCCTCTCTAATATCCCACCAGCCCAAGACGCGGGGAATTCTCTTATTATCTGTCGCAATGAGGCCCTTCAGTTCCCCGAGCTCAGGTCCCCCTGGAAACTATTCTCATGGCCACGGCTGACCTGCGTAACCTTTCACAAGGCCATCTCCAACTGAAGTAAAGAGCAGAAGGTGTCTTCAAAGCTGAGAAATGTGAACTTCTTCCAGCCACCTTCTCAGAGGAAGAATCGGAGATTGTGATTCAGACACTCCGTAAGACACCTGATAAGACACCCTGTTAGACCGTCAATGACAGGCTTCAAGCCAAGGACTCCGTCACCAATAAAAGGTCAACAAGCTCTGGTTCCTCTAAGTTCCTACGCAGCCTTCAGAGCACTTGCTTCTGTTGGCAGAACTTTGTTTTGGTCTAGATGAGACCTGTAGCCACAAGCGCCTTGAGCAAGTCAGGTTGGTTTCCAAGTCCAGGTGAGTCATTTTCTAGGCCATGACTGTTGTCACGTAGGAGACAGTGGCCCCCAAGCCCAGAGATCCTCTTGCCCACAAAGATAGGGAGGGACAACCACTGCAAAGCTTGGAGAGCAGCACATTCCAAGAATGCCAGGTCCCTAGAGTGCATTTTCCCAGGGCTTGTGCCATTGCTAATCTCTCGTCCACCCTAGAAAAATGTGCTTTTCTGCCAACCACTAAACTAATCCCAGGTGACAACCATGTTCTCTGTCAGAACCTCAGTCGGTCATTTCCTGTGTCCAGGAGTGGGATGCTTATCCTCACACAATAAGGGGCTCAAAAGTACAATAAAACAATACATTATATTTATGCCAAGAACTTTGTGTTAAATCCTTGAGTCTCCGATGGCCCCACTTATTCACAGTTTCTAAAAGTGTTTATTCAGATGTGATCTAAACCTCTTTTTGAAATAGATAAACTGCCCACGTTTCTAAACCTCACCTGTGACTCTTAATCAGGCAGATTTTCCCATATTTTCCAAGGGAATAAGCATCATTTGATTGCTGTTTGTTTTGAAAAGTTAAAAAAACAAAGAAATCAAAGAAGTACAGGGCACGTCTGCAACCAACCCAGTTCAATAAGGGCACGTCTGCAACCAACTCAGTTCAATAAACGTCTACTACGTATCTGCTGTTCGCAAGGCTTGGGGGAAAGAGGGAAGAGGCCATTCCAGAAATGACCCAGACACAACACCCACTTTCAGGGAGCATGTGCTTTGTTTAAAGAATGAGTGATTATTTGACAACTAAAGCAAGTCAGTTAACAACAACAAAAAAATGAGTGAATGAATGAACAAATGAATGATGAATAAATACAAAGTCAGGATTAGTAGTAAGTTTTATAGTAATTCCACTCCTTCATTTAATGGCATTAGTATAGTCCAAAGACAAGCAAGGAGAATATACATTTTTCCTGAGTTAAAAATCTGATGATTTTTCCTCCTGCTTAACGTCTTATCTGTTCCCCAAAACCTAAAACACATTTTTGACTTAGAATTTCTTGCAATCTGGGGTTTACTGCAGTCTCCAATTTGATCTTGAACAATAATGGCAAGTGATCTGCCTTTTAGGTATAGGGCCTTATATTCTACTTTACGTGATATTCTCTGTCTTCCTTTAAATACTTTCAAAAGATCTTTATTTTAGACTCCTATCTCCCTCCATGCTGATGTCATTAGTGTATTGGATGCAATGTTTCCTTGCACATGACTATGTTGGAGATGAGTTTATTACTCAAGCAAATAATTCCATTTTCCAAGGAACAAGTGCTACTCTTCCTCATGGGGCGTTTGCTGATCATCCCTCTTTGTTGCAAATACACTCTAGTACTTGCAATCCACATGTTAGGACTAAGGGAGATATAAAGAGGCAAAGAACACAACATCTGCCCTCAAGGAAACTGTAGTCTCCCCTGGGAGTCAAGATTAAAACATGGCAGTACAAGGGCTCAAAAGGGAGAAGGCCAATGCAGGCCCTCGGAGTTCAGAGGGGCAGGATGGTTTGCTGTGGGCAAAAGTTGTCAGGAGGGATTTTCAGACCAAGATAGGGACATCTTGAGGGAAGAGTCAAAAGGAAAGAATTGATCCTATTCTCAGCCCTCCATCTCTTCTACCCTGAACATCCTTAGTTCCTTAGGAAGCCGTGGGCTGGTGAGTGGATGCTCCAGGACCACATGTTGATGCAAGCGAGGACCCTGTGACCTTGAGCAGACCTCCTCGTCTCCATGGAGCTTTGAGATGAGTGTCAGAAGGAAGAACAAGCTCATTTTAAAAAGCACACAGATGTCGGAAACTGTGAGTATTACCCAAAAGAGAAGCTTGAAAGGCTCCCGCTCCCATCGGGTGACCAGCAGAACTTGCCATTGCAAGAGCCTCGTTCTCATTAATAAGAATTCATTTTATTATTTCCATGCTATGTAATTTCTCCCACTGCCTTTTAGACTGGAACATTAAACTTTTTGCACTTCATATTAATTACCCTGGGGAACTTCAGGCTACACTGCACAATAAAAAGACCCAATTAGAACATTTCCCACTGTCTTTTTGTTTCTTTGTAATTCAAAATCAATCAATAATGTCCTTAGACCATCCCAAGAAACAACTAGATCTGTTAATGCCTTGGGACAAAGAAGCCAAGAAATTCAAAGCAGATGGAACAGAATCGCACAACCATGCAAATTGGTACCGGCCCACAAGGGCTTGACAGGATTAGGATGTTGGGGGCTGGGAATTTTTAATATAAAACAGAAAACATAACCCATGGCACTAATGCTCCTTTGTGATGAAACATGATGATTCTGGTTAAGTGTGGAGCAGAGTGTCTTCTGAAGCTCTGAACACACACAGGCTTCCGGGGCTCCCCACATTGTAGAGCCCTATCTGGGGCAGTTTTCTGTTAATCTCTAGTAAAGCATCACCTCACCTGTCCGCAATACATTTCCCCTCCAAATTACATCCCACCCTGTTAACATCAAGATGAGAAGTAAATTATGAGAGCGAAGAAGAGGAAGGCATGAAAGTTTAAATTGAAAAAATAAGATGAAAAAATGTAAGACATAATGATGTTTAGAAAATAAATGTTAAGTTTATCCAATAAACCCCTAAAGCTTAACAGAATCTTAAACTTGGGAAATGATTTGAAAAAAAAAATGTACTCATTGTTTGTAACTCTGGTCAGGGTCCAAACCAGGGAGGAGACAAAGCTCTCAGTGTTGAACCATTCCACTCAGCTCTGGGGACTTTGCACTAGTTAAAAGCCTTGAGGAATTGGATCTCGAACCAAGTCTGTAAAGAATAACTCAGGTCTCTGCCTAATCATCAGAGCTGACCTCTTCCTCACTCCAACAGCCGGGCTGCTCCACGGGGAGAATGGCTGCCTCCGCTTCTCCTGGCCTCCCAGATGTGCAGCACACGGGGCCTCCTCTAGTACCCACAGCTGATGCTGCGTGCTGCACAACTGCCCACCGAGCAAGTCCAAGCGAGTCAAGCTCCTGACAACAACCTGCATCTGGTTCCATTGCTGGCTAGGGGTACCGATGCCGGTTCCTCGATCAATTTCCAAAGTTAAATAATAACACTTACACAGGCCTTAATCACAAGATATTGAAAAATCTGTCATCTGATATGTTACTCACAATAGTTCTGGAAGGCAGATAATGCTACCTACAGATAATTCACAGACGAGGAGACAGTACAAAGGTTGAAGGAAATGCCAAGAACACACAGCAGCTTCCTGAGCCAGGATTCAAACCCAATTCTGTGACTCCATGTGCCACACTCTCCAGAGTTGTGAGTTCTTGAGACCAGGGGTCATATTTTTCCACCCCTTATTAAGATGTCGAAGGTAAGTGCTATGTTACATCTGATGAGTGGTAAGGTGGAAGAGTATGGACTCTGGAAAGAAAGCCCTGTTCTGATCACGGCTCTGCCGCTTGCTGGCTGGACAGCCTTGAGCAAATTACCTACCACTGTGAGCCTCAGTCTTCATCTCCATAAAATGGGACTAACACCTACCTCATAGTGTTCTGAGGATTAAATAAAATAACCTAGATATAGCAGGCACCTAATAGACATGAGCTCCCTCCCTCTGTCCCAACAAGTGTTAACAGCTGTTGGTAGTGTTAAACAGCTCTTGATGCTGGAAATAACCTGGCGAGACACAGAGAGTCGGAGAACTGTTTTTATTCCGCCTGCACCCTCAGCCGTCTTCTGTTCTTCTGTCCCACTTCCCCGGTCTCCTCCAGCTTTTATACCTTTGGTAGGACTCAAAAAGCGTCCAATCAGCAACAAGCATTAACAGCCAATCAGCAACAAGCGTTAACATCCAATCAGCAACGAGCTATAACATCCAGTCAGGAACAAGCTATAACATCCAATCAGGAACAGTGGGATTCAAAAAGAACCCAATCAGGATCGCGCAAGCAGCGCGACCGGAGGACGGGAGCAGGCGGCCGAGCATAGAGCGCGGCCGGGACCGGCACATGAGGGCTGGCTCCAGCAGCGCACACCCGCACGCCGCTGCCTCCAGCCGGCTCCGCACAGCACCGGCCCGCGGGGATGCGGAGCGGTGGGGAGGCAGCGAGCGGCTGCGTCCCAGCGCCGGACAGTTTTCCCCATCACCTCCATGCCACCCTTCTGCCTCTTCGGACCTTGAGGCTCCATCAGGGGCCCGGAGATTTAGAACCAATCCCAGTGTGTCGTTTGCATACATACACATTTATACACACAACCTCAGGTTGGAATGAACATCAATGGCAGTGCTGATGCAAACATACCTCCACAGGGGTGGGGAGTGCTGGCTGTCAGGAGGGTGGAATGTGGAGGCTGTGGAAATGTGGGTGTCAGGGGACCAGCTTCAGGTTCTGGCTGTTGTGGCAACTTAGCCAGCCTCCACACATGGTGCCTGGGGCACTCCAAGGCCTGGTTTCTAGGATCCTTGCAGCAGCTGGTGCCTGCCTTACCTAACACTTATCCCGGGCTCTCCCATACCGTGGGTGCGGTTTCCATTAAGTGATGCACCCGTCTTCTTCCTCTACTTTAGCCTTATGCGATCCTAATTTTTCATAGTCGCAAAAGCCATTCTCTCCTACTTTGGTGCAAATTAGGGAGAAAATGTAAAAGTCAAATGGTCAAATGGAGTGACTTGTGAACACATTTTACAGAGCCTAGATGAGTGGCATGGAGGATTCTGGAAGGTGGGGAGCAACAGAAGGTAGAAATCAAAGCTTAGTGTGAATTGCAACAAAAAGTTGGCATGACGTACAGGGGCATGGCTGAGGGGAGAAGAGGTCGTCCGCAACATTGACAAGTTTTCATCTGATAGGACGGAGGAGAATCTCAACTTTAGATGAGATCTGCCCGGTACACTGGCGAGAGCACTGAGGTTACTCTGCTGAGGCCAGCTCTGCCCATGAAGCGCTGTGGGACCAGAGCAGTCATTCTGCCACCCTGGTTTCCTCGCGGACAGAATGTGGGGGTTCGACTGGGCTGGCTTTGGAATCAGACAGACCTAGGTTCAAATTCAGGCTCCACCGCTTGTTATGCAATCTCCTTACATCTCCAAGCTCCAGTGCCCTCATCTATCAGATGGGAATGAGAAAACATGTTTCCAGAGGCTGTTTGAGAGTTAAATGAGGAACTATATTCACATATGCCCCCTCGCACACTGTCAGGTCCAAAAAGCTCCCAGCACAGCAGCTGCTTGCTGAATAAGCACTCATTTCTTTCCTTTATTCTATTTCTAAGTTGCTATAAACCTATGAATCTATGCTGCAATGCAATGACTCAATCCCTAGTGGTTTTACCTGGCTACCCTGCCCTCACTAAGCCTCAACTTTCAAGGCCTCCACTGAAGCAGCAAATGGATTCAACTTGAACAAGAGGATGGAAGAAAAAGAGCCCAGAACTGGTAGGCAGTGGACCTGGGTTTGAATTCTAGCTCTCTCAGTCCCTCGCCACAAAAGATGTGACTTTCGCCACAATTTTCTAAATATTTCTGAGCTTCAGTTTTCTCCTCTGTAATATGGGAATAATCACATATATAAAAGTGCTTTGTGGATTGGAAAGAGCAATTGAAGTGTTAATAGTAAATTGCAAGCCACCATTCCTGGTGTTTCTTTTTTTGAGACAGTCTCACTCTGTTGCCCAGGCTAGAGTGCCATGGAGTCAGCCTAGCTCACAGCAACCTCAAACTCTTGGGCTCAAGCGATCCTCCTGCCTCAGCCTCCAGAGTAGCTGGGACTATAGGCATGTGCCACCACGCCCAGCTAATTTTTTCTATACATGTATACATATATATATATATATATACATATATATATTTTAGTTGTCCAGCTAATTTCTTTTTATTTTTAGTAGAGACAGGTCTCACTCTTGCTTAGGCTGGTCTCGGACTTCTGAGTCCAAACGATCCTCCTGCCTCGGCCTCCCACGGTGCTAAGATTACAGGTATGAGCCACCGCGCCTAGCACATTCCTGGTGTTTCACTGGGATTATTTGGGTTTGAAAATGTAGTTCAAATGTTTTGAAAGCTATCTAATTCCCCTTAGCAGTCAAACAAAACATCAAACTTCCCCCAGACCCTAATCTTCAAAATCAAATGGCTGTCATATGGAATTGTTGGAGATGTATCCCCAAAAGAGCTGGGCTGGTTTTTCTTTGCCATGAACAAATCCCTCCAGTGACCCATTGGAGTCACTAACTCGGGGTGGCCTGATCTTTACTTAAAAAACAAAACAATAAACCACCCTCTTATTTTAACAGCTAGCCCAGGGCAGGGCAGGGGGAACCCCCACCCACGCTTGCTCTGAACAGAAATCATGTTGCAACCGATGTGAAAACAAGATAAGGAGAAACCTCTGTCAGCAGACTGGGGCCTCCCATAGAGCTGGGCTGCTCTCTGTGTATTCTGCACAGAGGGGAAGCCAGAGGCCTTGCAGCCACCTGCCATGCTGCTTTGATAGGGCCTTGGTACTAAGCATGGCCCCAGGAAGGGTTGGCAGCCGCCTGGACACACATGCCACTTATTCTAGTCCTTAGCTAATACAATCTTTTAAAATATCTATTTTGTGACTTAGTGCCCTGTAGAAATCATCATTAAGGTTAAAATTCTGCTAGCTCAGAAGTGAGGAATTAAAATTATTTGTTATCGGGCTGGGCGAAATCATAAGCTCAACATGTCTGTTCAGTAACTTCCCAACAGCTCCATGCTGTGGGTAGCTCTAAATGAAAACTTTGCTTTTTAAACCCCTCTGACATGGCTGGGATGCAGGAACCGATGTGTCGATGCCAAAATGCTGCAAGGCAGTTCTTCCTCCCTCTTACCTGAGCATCATTAGCGCTCCAGGGAGTTAGGCGCAGGGTAATGAGGGTCCAAATGACATGTCCAAGGCACTGAGAGGATCGTCATGCATAAAACGTGACATGCACAAACACTTATGAATAGTGGAGGGAAAGTAAAAATAATTAAAGGGAGAAAGAAACCACAAAGTCTCCCAAGAGCTATTGAAATGGTGACAGTATCAGACACTTATTAGCATTTACCATCTCTGGTTGTTACCTCTCTGAGAATAACAAGAGTGACCACCATAGGCTCCAGGGAGACATTCCCAGGAGGGGTTGAAGTGTTATCAAAACACAAAGTTGGCCAGGCATGGTGGCACACGCCTTTAATCCCAGCACTTTGAGAGGCCAAGGTGGGAGGACTGCCAGGAGTTCAAGACCAGCCTGGGAAACATAGTGAGACCCCATCTCTACAAAAAAAGTTAAAAATTAGCAGGGCATTATAGTCTCAGCTACTTGGGAGGCTGAGGCGGTAAGATCACTTGAGCCCAGGAGTTCGAGGTTACAGTGAGCTATGATCACACCAGTGCACCCCAGCCTTGGTGACAGAGTGAGACCCTATCTCAATAAATAAAAAAATAAACACAAAGTCGAGAGGACTCAACAGGTTTGCAGAGGAGGATCCAGGTGAGTATGCTCCCTACCCGGCTGGCCCCAGTACTGGAAACTCCTACCCACCCACAGCCTCCAACCAGACAATGTCAGAGCTTCCAGCTCCCTCCAAGCATCCATGCGACTGAGTGATGACATGAATGGGTAGAAGGAATAAATGCAAAGTTTTGGATTTTAAAGCAGATCAGTTGTGAACGGTATGCCCTGAGATACCCCAAATTAAGCACATGCTAAGTACCAGGCTCTATGCGAGCAGCTAAGGATCTCGAAACCAAGGGGGCACGCTGAAACCTGGCACTCAAGGAACCCACATTCCAAGCAAGTCTTGGTTAGGTGCTCTTCCTCCCCGTGCTTAAAACTCTCACTCCACTGGCTTCAAATCATCTGTGGTAGTGCTTCCTAGACTTCAGCAATTTCCACATCAACTTGCTAGTTTTGCTATATCTGCCTTTGTACTCTATTTAAGTATTTTTCTTTCTTTCTTTTTTTTTTTTTTTAACTTTCCGAGACCAGGTCTCACTATGTTGCCCAGGCTGAAGTGTAGTGGCTATTCACAGTCGTGATCATAGCACACTCTAGTCTTGAACTCCTTAGCTTGAGTGATCTTCCTGTCTCAGCCTCCCAAGTAGCTTGGACTAGAGGCATGTACCATTGTGCCTGCCCTAAGTATTTTTCACTAAAATAACCCATTTACTCAAATACCTTTTGAAGAAAATTTTATGACTACCATAAATGGAAAACTATTACCACTTGCCATAAAAAGAAAACAAACAACAACAAAACAGGAAATAAAGGAATCTTACTAAATTCTAGTTATATCCTTTTGCTATGAGTGTTCTAAGCCTAAGGCCTAGAGCTCTGATTAAAAAAAGAGAGATTAACAAGTACTAGAGAGTTATTAAAGATCAATTAGCTCTGAACTGAGATCCCCCTTGTAATTAGATCTATAAAAAGAATCACCATATGATTCATCATTTTCCTAATGTCATGCATGTCTGTATGTCACCCAAATCAGGCCCCATGGTCCCCCTAACACCACCTCCCTAGCCCACCTCATGACTGTGTATCCAGCATGTATCCCCGGAGCCTCGCAAAGCCACGTGGGAAAACTGTGGGCATGCAACACGATTGTGTGAGTGAATGAGTGAGTAAGTGAATGGATGGATGCACAGCTTAGCATCATCATTCTTTCTTCCAGCCACTATTTCTCCTCAAGTGACCTATGTCTGCTCATCCCTCCACACCCTTGTCCACCCCGTCAGGTCCCCTCATGGAATGTCCTTTCCCCATCTGCTTTCCTCCAGCTGGTTAACTCTAAACCTTCAAATCTTAGGTCACGTCCTCTTCCCTTGATGGTTTTTCCCCACCACTTTGGATTAAGAACAGCGACTTTTTTCAGCGTGCCTGCGACATGACCACCTTGATTATAGCGCTTAGCACATCGTAATCATGAATTCACTTGTCCTTTCTCTCCCGACCAGTCTCTAAACTCCTTGAGGGGAGGAAATTCGTCTCCTCCTCTGTTGTCAGGACCTGGCATTAGCTGACACTCCATAATCATGTTGGATGCAGGTGGAAGAGCCGGGACATGGACCCAGGCCCAAAAAGCGCCAGTGTTCTAACCAGCACTCTGGGCTGCTCCGTGACCTCAGTTTAGCTGGCCTACCACACTCTTTCGGGATCAGAAGCCCAAGCCTGGGTGGCTGGACCTGGGCCTGCCTGGGGGTGGCACTGATTGTGCCCTTCGAGAGCACAATTAAGTCAGCAAGGCAACAAGTAAACCCCACCACAAGCACAGGACCCTGCCACGCATGACCATCATGGCCTCTTGCTTAAGCCGTGGGCCTCAGCAAAACCACCTGCTCCACACTTGCCCAGCAGAAGGCCAATCAAGGCAGCCTTTTCATTGATTCCAGAAATGTCTCTTTTTCATTTATAAAATACCCACAATTTGACATTTCGGGATTTTCCTGCAAGTGGTGGGTGGCTACAGCAATAACAGATGAACTGGTGTCTTTGAAAGCTGAATAAAAACACTTTCAAATAAAGATTTTAAGGCTTAAATTGACTGAGGAGCAAAGTAAGTGTCCAGCAGCTCCCCAGCAGGGGAAGAATACTGGCCCGGTTTTGACAACTGCGACCTCGGCACAAGGGAAGGGGTTACAGCTGCTCTTTCCTCACCCACAGTCCTGTGTCAACAGCATCTGAGGTAACAAAGGCCAGTTTCCCCTAGTTTGCACTCAAGGAAGTGAGAGAAATGCTACTCGGCTGCAGAAGTTTTCGGCCAGAAAAGAGTGACTTTATCTGACAAAAACCAGCTTCAAATATTTGAATAAAATTTGAGAGGGGAGAGAAGAAATAAGAGCCACCTTATAAAAGTTCCTTCCTGCTTCCTGATGATGTTACCAGAATGCTCTGCAGGAAAAGCCCAGCAGAGGCACAGGGCAGCACACACAGCCATGTGGTTTCGCTTTTCCAATGATGAACTTTTCGGGAGAAACATTCTGTTTTGGAGAGAGAGGCAAACATATCTGGACAACAAGTTAACCATGACCTTTCATTTGCTGGAAATGAGCAAGGCCCAGGCGGAAAAATTGTGGATGGAGGAGGGATCCGGAAGACCTTGGGTTTGGTTCTGATTTTGCCAAATTTTTGTTTCATGGCCTTGGGCAAATCATTTAAATGCTCTGGGCTTCAGCCTTTCACAGAAGTGGAGGGATCAGTCCCCATGATCACTGAGTTTCTTTCAGCTCTGAAATCCTGCGATATTAGTATATATTATAGAGAGCAAGATGACCCATCTGACTCACTCTTCCCAAGGCAAACCTTGTTCCAATAGCAGCGGTGAATACAGGAAGCCCAGCACACCACCCCGGCCATCCTTCCTACAATCGAGACACAGTGATGGGAAATAAGGGGGTAAGGATGAGTTTTGGAGGGAGGCAGAGCTTTAGGTGTCTCTAGCTAGCTCTGCTGGATATGCATCTAAAACTTTAGCAGCCGCATGGCCTGTGATAGCCAGTGGATTCGGAGCCCAGAAGGTCTAGGCCAGGGATGCTCAGGAACACAGCAGTCTGACTGCCAGGACTCCATCTTGGGTGGGTGCTGCCTTCCCTCATCGGTTTAAGCAGAGGCTGGGCTGATGTGTCACAGTGGCTTCCTGTTTTACCTGACCTTCAGATAGGCTAACACAACTGAATCACACAACCTTCCAAAACCATGAGGACATAATTCTACTCTTAACATTCAACTTCAGAACATAAAAAATCAGATGCTGGCTGGGCGTGGTGGCTCACAACTGTAATCCTAGCACTCTGGGAGGCTGAGGTGGGTGGATCACTCAAGGTCAGGA
>VBSM01001265.1:77239107-77252604 GCA_008086735.1 Cheirogaleus medius | reverse complement strand
ATTGGTTTCACTGATCAACACATAAGTGGACATATAGGAATAACATTTATCGGGCGTCGGGCAGGTGAGAGGAGGGAGGAGAGTATAGCTATATACATACATAATGAGTGTGATGTGCACCGTTTGGGGGGATGGACATGCTTGAAGCTCTGACTTGGGGTGGGAGGGGCAAGGCAACATACGTAACCTAAACATTTGTACCCCCATAATATGCTGAAATAAAAAAAATAATAATAGCTACCATTTATGGAGCGCCAACTATGCATAAGGCAGGTTGCTAAGGACTTTATATGTATTATTATATATAATACTAATAACAGTGCTTCCAGATGGGCATTATATTTCCATTTCACAAAAGAGAAAACTCGAGCTTTTATTTCCACTCTGCTATTCAGGACACAAAAATTTATGTGTAAGAATATTCATCTCAACAAAATGACCCAGATTTCCAAAAATAGGCAACTGATTAAATGGTATATTCATTTAATGGCATATTAGAAAAGCATGAGAAATCGTGTTAGGAGAATAATTAACGACATAGAAAAAGGTTCACAACAAATTACTAAGTAAAAATCCCAATTTATTTGCTTGTTCTTTGTGTTTTTCTATATTTTCCAAAATTTACACAATAAGCATATATCACTTTTTAAATTGTGGAGTTATTTAAAGGCCCATCAGAAATAACCAATGGCCTACCCCCATCCCTCTTGATGTCTGGACGCTGAATAAGGCACTCTAACAGATTCAGATTCTATACAACTGGCATCTCCCCAGTCAGAACCAAGAGGTCCCCTCACCTTACTCCTGAGACATGCAGTGATTGAGTGAGGGATCGAATGGAAATTCAAGGCAGATGAACGGTTCTCTCTCTAAGGTTGGGGCACCTGCCATGGCAATAGGCCCAGACACCTTTGCCCTAAAGAAGTCAGGTGGAGAATCCAAAATAAAACCAGCCAATAAAATAAAACAAAGGTCATGAATACTCTATCTCTGCTCAACTATTCTTATTGTTACTATTGTTATCATTATTATTATTAGGTATTTAAATGAGGCACTTATGTCAGGATAGAGAGATGAGACAGTACAGAGTTGGCTTCACGACTCGGCAAATTCTCTCTGGTTGGAGACATGAGAGCACCAGGAAAGAGCTGACCTGGGAGAAGTGGCCGGACTCCGAGTGCGGGGGAAGGGACACGGCTGGGCCACAGGCGTACACGAGTTGGAATGCTGATCTCATTTACTAACTGAGAGATGCTGTGCAAATTCTTAACTTTCTCGTATGTAAAATAGGTTTAAAGAGGCTGTTGAAAATAATAAAATGGCATATAAAACACATGGTAGGCCAGATGCAATGGTTCATGCCTGTAATCCCAGCACTTTGGGAAGCCAAGGCGGGAGGATCGCTTGAGGCCAGGAGTTCAACACCAGCCTGAGCAACGTAGTGAGAACTCATCACCACAAAAATTTTTTTAAAAATTAGCCAGGCATGGTGGCACACGCCTGTAGTCTCAGCTACTCAGGAGGCTGAGGCAGGAAGATTATTCAAGCTCAGGAGTTTGAGGCTGCAGTGAGCTATGATCGGGCCACTGCACTCCAGCCTGGGTGAGTGACAGAGTGAGACCCTGTCTCTAAAAAAAAAAAAAAAAATTTAAATGGCAAAGTAGAGGACATATAGTAAGGTGCTTAGTATCTTTCTTCCAGACCCTCCTCCTCCATCCACCCCCAACACAACACGCCCGTTCTCCATCTTCCTCGAGTTCTAAAATCTTCCCCCTTGCAGGACAATGAGGCAAAACCTCCCATTGGAAGCCCAGCACTGCGAGGGACCATTTCAAGTGGAAGGTTTGAATCAACATGACAAGTCATTTCATCAGTCGTTACTGCTAAATGAGAATCAGGCAGGCTCCCAAGAGGATGGCAAATTGCCATCTTTTGCATACTGAAAATGCCGTGACCTTATCATGTTTATTACGTACTCCTAAAGTGGCTAAGGTGATGGCATCGAAACCATCTGCCACTTGCGTTGCTTACGATAAACTTTCAACTTTTCATGTTTGGTGCACCTCACCTTACTAGAAGTATAGAAAAATAGAAATAGCCTGATTTTACTTAGGAAAAAACAGGGCTCAAAGAAATGAGTCGATTTGTCTGAGATCTGCTGGTGGGCACGTGGGAGTGGAGGTGGGGAAGAAGGGAACGAAAGAAAAGAGAAAGTCAACACCCAGACTAGTTATTTCCACGAGGCATTTGCGGCAGGACAGGGAGAAGAGTCAGGACATCCTCGGCCCCCGCCACCCTGAGCTCTCTTCATGAGCCCAGTGGCCTTTCTTTCAGGGCCACGTTCTTTCCCTGCACGTCACGGCCAAGAGCCTTACTCACCCTGCACAGATCCAGCTACCAAACGTGTTTTATAGTTGTTTTCTTAACATTTAAGGCCATCCCAGCACCACTTTCACCTTTGCTATAAATCTCCCCCTCTGCCATCAGCAGCATCCGTGTGCCCCGGCAAGGAGAAACAGTGTTTGCTCCCCACTCCACGCCCTGGCGTCAAGCGGGACCCTGTGCTTTTTCACAGAACTGGGCGAGAGTCTGCTGTTTCTACACGCAGTCGTGTGCTGACCAGTTTACTTCCATATTTTTCCTTCATGGGCATCTGTCTCTTCCTTGACATAACTCAGCTCAGGAGAAAAATCTGCTTCTCCCGGCTCCACTTAGGCTCTGTCTGGCAGACTTTTTGCCAAGCACTTAAGCAGCCCCAATGATCTTGTTCCCCAAAGGACTCCAGACCACTTAAGGCTGTAGCTGGGACTGCAACTTCCCCCGAGAGCTTTCCAAGTGACCTGGGGAGAAACCGGCTCCTTTTTGGTCTTTATTTTCCACGAGCCCGGTGGTCTTGCAAAGGGTCGTGCCTGGTTTTAGTGTCTGCGTTGCTGCTCCCTGGCCGTGTGGCCGCGTGCAACTCACTCAGCCTCTCAGAGCCTGTTTCTTCCTCGATGAATGGTGATAACATTATCTGTTCAGCCTTCACCCTAATAGGTGAAGTTCAAGTAAGGCCAGGAGACAGACATGCTTTGCAGACTGTAATGACGAGCTATCAAAACGGGAGGTGCTGGCCTTATCACCGCTGGCCTTGGCAGGGGGATGTGTCCCATCACAGCACTTTACATTTGAAAAGTGCATCTCTGCCTCTGAACTGGAGTACTCTCATGGGAAACCCTCAGAGGAAAGCCCTACCCTCGGTGGGAAGGACAGGGAGTGGACAAAGACGGATACGTTCATTAAGCCTACAGTGTGCCCTGAGCCCCTGCTCTGTGGCAAACACTGTTCTCCGCAGTAGCATCAGAGAGATGAATGAGACGGTCAAGGTCCTTACTCTCGGAAAGCTACATGCAGAGATAGAGGACAGAGAACAAGCAAATAAATGAAGAAGAATAAAAACAAGCTAAGTTGTCCTTCTACTGTGGGCGCAGGCGACCTTCACCCCCTCTATTGTCCTATTCTGTGGCTGCTGGAATACTGGCTGCAAACTCGGTGATAATCCAAGGAGAAGACCCAGAACTGGTGAAAGAAAGACGTTACCTTCCCCTTGTCAGGACAAGATACACAGTTTCAGACCTATGAAGATATGTTGATGAGCCAGAAAAGTTAAGAAATGAGAGATCTGAACAAATGATGTTCTAGTTATAGGAGGATTCCTAGCCTCTCTGCTTGCAATCCTTGCTGAAAATCTTTCTTAAAAAATAGACACAGCCGTGTGTCGCTTTGAGTCCCTCTCCGCTTTTCTAAATGCAGGAAACTAGACCAAATACTTTCAGTTCTAAAATTGTTCACACCTCATCCTTCATAATATGTCACCTCCTCCAGGAAGCCTCCCGTGCTCCAGGGAGGTTAACACACACCCTTCTCCGCAGCTCTTGGCATCTGTGAAAAAGTGTACACAGCACTTTCACAACATGCCACCATCCTGGATTTTAATGGTTTGTCCCTCACTAGAGAATAAGCTTCTCCACGCCAGGGCGCGGCCTTATTTGACTTTGAACCCCCAACACCTAGTATCATGGCAGACACATAGTAGGTACTCAATAAATTCCTATTCACTAGATCACTCCTCATTGGCCAATCTGGTATCTACAGCCAATTTAGTATATGGGTTGAACGTGAACACAGACTCTAGGACTGCGGTCCCCAATCCCTGGGCTGCAGACCAGTACTGGTGCGTGGCCTGTTAGGAACGGGGCTGCACAGCAGGAGGTGAGCAGTGGGCAAGCGAGTGAAGCTTCATCTGTATTTATAGCTGCTCCCCATCGCTGACATCACCCACATCAACGCCTGAGCTCTGCCTCCTGTCAGACCCACAACAGCATTAGATTCTCATAGGAGCACAAACCCTACCATAAACCGTGCATGCGAGGTATCTAGGTTGCACACGCCCATGAGAATCTAATGCCTGATGATCTGAGGTGGTGGAGCTGAGGCGGTGATGCTAGCGCTGGGGAGTGGCTACAAATACAGAGCATCATTAGCAGAGAGGTTTGGCAGCACAATAAACATAATGCACTTGAATCATCTCGAAACCATCCCTGCCTCAGTTAGTGGAAAATTCTCTTCCATGAAACTGGTCCCTGGTGCCAAAAAGGTTGGGGACTGCTGCTCTAGGACACACCTTGTAACTGATATCATAAGACAAATGCCTCATCTCAGCCTATTCTTCAGTGAGGTCCCCATTTCTCCTATAGCATGTGAGCTGTATCTTATGTCTTACCAAGAGTTCTTGGTCAATTGAGGTTTTGATCCCAATGAAATCTATATTAAACATTGATAGTTTCCTCTTGATCTAACTACAAAACTAAAAGAACCATAAGAAATAGATGTTCCATGCCACCCAGGGCTAAAATGAACATAATCCAGCCATTTGACCTGGTCATCCATAGGAAAGTTACACAAAAAATCAGCGAAGGGTGGGCAGGGAGGGAAACTACACCAAGAGACACAACCCTCCATCTCAAGTATAGATCTGATTTGAAACACACACACATGAAATTTTTTTAATTATAAGGCAATTGAGGATATAGGATCACAGACTAGATATTTGATGATATTAAATATTTATTGTTTCAGGTGTGATAATGCTCCTATGGTTATATTTTAAGAAGAATTATAATCTTTTAGAAATACATGCTGAAATATTTACAGAGGAAAATGATATGGTATCTAATTCTTAATTCAAAATAATGTGAAGGACGGTGGGGAAGTAGGTGGTATAGATGGAATAAATCAGGGATGAACTGCTTGATACATTTGTTTCATCATACTATCCTCACTACCTTAATATAAGTTTGAATTTTCCATTAACTTTTTTTTTTTTTTGAGATGGGGTCTCACTGTGTTGCCCAGGCTAGAGTGCAGCGGCTATTCACGGGCGCGAACACAGCACACTACAGCCTTGAAGTCCTGGGCTCAAGCCGTCCTTCCCTCAGCCTACCATCTAGCTGGAACTACAGGTGAGGGTAGTCCCAGTGAGTGGGCCATGGTGCCTGGCTCCACTGAATATTTTTAATCAGTAGTTTAATTACATTTCTACTCACTGCAGGGTGACTGGTGAATTCTGTAGAGCAGGCTTATCCATGATAGGCTGGGCTTGGTGCAGGTCCCTCTTGGAGGGGAGAGGAGGGTCCAGGCAGCTCAGAACTGGGTTATTCCTCTAGTTCTGCCAGAAGAGAACAAGAGGAGAGCTGGGCTCTGGTGCCCTAATGAACATCTTTCTCAAAGAAGCTCTTGGTTAGAAAGAGATGTGTTATTTCAGGCTCCGGGAACCAAAGGAAAAAGAAAGGTAATTTTCAACTTTTCATATGGAAAAGTAAAAGCTAAAAAAAGGCAGACTGAAAGGAATATGGGATCTGGAGTCAGAAGTTTGGACTCACTCCTTGCCCCTCAACTGGAACAAGTGAACGTCTCTGTGTCTCAGTGTTATCATCTGTAGAATGGGAACCTAACTACCATCTGTATCAAAGAGCTGCTGTGTGGATAAAGTGAGATCTCATATGGGAAGGTGAGAGGCAGGCAGCGCTGTGCCGTGGGCCAGACTTGCATCTGAACAGCGGCTCCGTTGTACTACCCACATAGTCAACTACTAAATAAGTGAAAACTATTATAATTAATTATTTAAGAAAAAGCAATTTGTTCAAGGCCTCAAAGTGAGTCAGCAGGGTGCTACACAGGAGGAGAATTTGCACTCGCCCGTCCTCTCCACTCACCCTGTGAGCTTCCTGAGAGGCTCTATATGAGCAGATGATTCACAACCGGTCGCTTTTTTGACAAGGCAGGGAGATCGGAGAGGAGGAGATAGGCCAATCTTGCTCTGACAGCTGGGCCACCCCGGGTGGCAGTGATGAGTCAGCCTCGCTACTGCCATGCTCAGCACACAAGGCTTCCCAAGTCTAGGCAGAGCATCCTGGATCACGGACACCCCGACCAAGCAGTTGTGTGATGGCAACAGCAGACCTGTCTCTTTGGGTCCCTCCCCAGAGGCACTTGGTGACCTCACAGGCTTCTTCCAGCCTCTAAGTCAAAGCACATTTTTTTTTCAAATTCTGAAGGGATCAAGCAAGCAAGAGGGATGTGCATGTGTGTTTTCATGCATGTATGTTTGAATGCATGTGTGTGTGTGTGTGTATGTTGTGTGTGTGTGTAGGAGGATGCATATGAATTTGCACCTGCCACCCCAGCAGGCAGTATGCATTCCCAGTGCCACGGTGGAAGAACAAGGAACAGAACACCCGAACAATGAATGACCGGGCCCCTACTTCCCAGGACTCGGCTTTATTTAGAGGGAAGCTTATCCGTGTTCCCTGAGGACCTCCCTGCATATATGATGTCAGAGTGAAATTATTCAGTTTGACTTATTGGGGATCTATACTCTGAATCTCATCATTGTCTTCTGTGTCCAAAAGCAGAGCAGTGGAGGTAAAAGAAGGCAAAACTCCTCTGTGAGCAACTGTTTCTGTTTGACTGAGGAATCAGCCTGGACAACAGAAAAAGGGCCAGAGCTGGGGATATATTAATATATTTATGAAGGATGTAACATTTTTGGTAGATTTTTTTTAAAAATCTACAATGTCCAAATAGGTATAAATCAAATAAGTTCTAGCCAAACTTCATTTGTTATGGAATAGCATCTAATCTAACTTTTATTTTGCTAAGTAAAGAAGAGCTTTGCTGTCTCATGTCAGGTGTTGCAATGCCTGGGGTCTTGCTCTGCACAGTACATTTTTCCAGGACAGGCTGAAGCTGCTTATAGCATTTTGGCTTTGACACAACAGCTCCGACATGAAAAAACCCTTAACTAACCATTTGTAACATATAAGAAGGAAGGTTAATTTGCCTTTTCAGCATTCTTTTTTCTGTTTCAGTTGCAGGAAAAAAAAAGAGATAGGACTCTAGTCTCCTTTCAAGTCAGTTACACATGGAATAGGCGAGGAATATTTGCTTTGAATTCAGCAAGACTGTGTTTGAGTCCTGATCAGGAAAGAGCTGTGTTACTTTGAGCAAGTCATTTTCCCCACTCTGGGACTCTATGTCCTCATCTGAAAAATAAGGGCTTAGTTTGGATGTCCTCCCCAGCTCATTCGACGTTCACAACAACTCTCTGAAGCACGTAAGTCAGGAGGGAGTATTTGAAAGCTGAGGACCTACACATCAGGGTGAGCAAACTACCGCCCGGCGAAATCAAGCCTACCACCTGTTTTTGTACAACCCGCAAACTAAGAACGGTTTTTACATTTTTCAACGGTTAAAAAAAAAAATCAAAAGAATAACAATTTGTGACACATGGAAATTATATGAAATTCCAGTGCGAGTGTCCATAAATAGACTTTTATTGGAACAAAGCCATGCTCATTTGTGTACACATCATCCATGTTTGCTTTTGCACTACAAAACGGCAGAATTGAATAGTCACCATGGAGACCATGTGGCCCACAAAGCCTAAAATATCTACTCTCTGGTT
This sequence comes from Cheirogaleus medius, assembly GCA_008086735.1. NCBI lineage: Eukaryota > Metazoa > Chordata > Mammalia > Primates > Cheirogaleidae > Cheirogaleus > Cheirogaleus medius. Next base: position 77,244,599 of record VBSM01001265.1, on the reverse strand, counting down.
CTTTACAAAGTTTGCTGACCCTTACTATGTACCCAGGCGTCTTAAACTTGAACGTATACACCAATCACAGAGGTATCTTCTTAAAATGTAGATTCTAATTTAGTAGGTTTGGGGTGGAGCTGAGATTCTGCATTTTATTTTATTGTAGAGATGGGGTCTCGCTATATTGCCCAGGCTGGTCTTAAACTCCAGGCCTCTAGTGATCCTCCCACCTCGGCCTCCCAAAGTGCTGGGATTACAGGTGTGAGCAACCATGTCTGGCAAGATTCTGTATTTCTAACAAGCTCTTGGCTGGTACCAAAACGGCCAGTCTGAGGACCACATTTTGAATGGTAAGGCTAGGCTCTCTCAGACAAATCTGGTTATGCCATGAACTTGCTCAGTACCCTGTCGTGCCTTTCCAGAGCCTTCAGAATAAACTCAGATTCCTTAGCACAATGCGGTTCTTGCCAGTTTCTCCACTTTCATTGGCCACCGTGCCTCTCATGAACACACCCCAAACACACTCCCATGAAAAACCAGGATTTCTCATCCTGCATGCCTCTGCAAACACTGGCCTCTTTACCTAGAACACCCCTCCTCGTCCTACCCCCTAGCCTCAACATGTCCAATTGTCCAAATTCCTGTCCTTCCAACCCCAGCTCAAGTGGCACCTCCTTTGAAAGGATCCTTCCCGGATTCCCCAAGTCTGGGCTGAGTGGCTTTTAGTGAGCTCCCTAGTACCTCATGTTCCACTTCGCAGCCTGAATTACATGGTATGACACCGAGGTTCTTTCACGGGTATGAACAGAGGTGGCCTTGTTTATTCCTACATTTCCACTGACTGAGCATAGTTCTTGGTACCTTGTCAGCGTATAATATGTATCATTTGGAATGGAACAAATGAATTGCCCAGGGTCATGCAGCAAATCAAGCGAAAGCTGGGACTAGAACCCACACTTTCAGAATCCTGGTGAGTGGTTTCTCTTCCCTAGGCCAGGCCTCAGAAATGGACACTCTCTGTCCTGACTGATGGAGGAATTAGTTCCAAAGCATTGCAAACAGAGGGGGATTCCACTTGGGTCTGAAACTCTTAGAGAGTTTGGGAATAGCAGCTCCTTCCCACGGTTGGCCACTCTGTGGAGCACAGGTAACTTCAGAGCCCAGGGGTCAGAAGCTCCTGAAAATACACCTTTCAGCCTCCAGGCAGTGGGACCAGCAGGGCTGTCACCCATGCCAGTGAGTCCTCTGGGAGTGCCCCCGAGGACAGTGTGGCAAACTGGTTAGCGGGAAGGCCTGGGAAAGAGATCCTGCCTTTACCACCTTCACTCCTAGAGGCTGCAGGCATGTCCCTTCTCACTTCTTGTGGTTTCTATTTCCTCACTGGTCACTTGGACCCAAAGGAGTGTGGGTCGGCCAGACAGATCTGGCTGAGTGTGGCAGCAGTGGAAGGAGGGGCAGAGAGCACAGTCCCCATTATCCCCCCAGCTGGTTGAGAGGGCTGGGGTAGGACGGAGGGGGAAGGGCAGGAGCGGTCGAGTATGGAGGAAGCCATATCCTGCCCCAAAATATGCCACCCTCCTTCTATATAGCATCTTCCTCTCCCACCTGGCCTCAAATTCCCACCAACAAATTCACATAGGTATTTTCTCCCCAGAAGGTCATGGATGGCTGCTATGGACTGAATTGAAATGTGTTCCCTCAACATTCATATATTGAAGCACAAACTCTAATATGATGGTATTTGGAGATGGACCCTTTGAAAGGTAATTAGGTTTAGATGAGGTCATCAGGGTAGGGTCCTCATGATGAGATTAGTGCCCTTCTAAGAGACCATAGAGGCCAGAGCATGTTCGCTCTTTCTCTCTCTGCCATCTGAGGACCTAGTGAGAAGGTGAGATGGTGGCCGTCTGCAAGTCAGGAAAAGAGCCCTCACCAGAACCTGAATCCTGCAGGACCCTGTTCTTGAACTTCCCAGCCTCTAGAACTATAAGAAAATAAATGTCTATTGGGCAAGCTCCCCTCAGCCTATGGTATTTCGTTGTGGCAACCCAAGCCAAGACAGCAGCCTTCTTTAATAGGTAAGTTGATTAGTTTCAAATTCCTCCAACAAACTTTTATGAAGCTTATGAAGGCAAGGACAAGTCTAGTTTTGCTTATCATTGTTTCTCTAGCACAGGGCACAAGAATAATATTACTAATGTAATTTTAATTATGTAATTAATGTAATTTACTAATATTAGTAAAAAATTAATAAAAGAATGAATAAATGAACTGAGTGCTTACCATGTACTAGGCACCATGCAAAAGGCTAGGGAAATAGAAAGACTAAGACACTGCCACTCCGAGGGGCCACAGTCTAGTCTGGGAAACTGACATAAGCCAACCTTGATGAGGTGATATGACAGGTGCTCCACCAGAGGCATGGTACATGGAACATGGCACACGGCACATACATTGTGCTGGGGCAGCACATGCGCACATACACACGTTCTGCCTCGAGATGGGAAGGGAGAGAGGTAGCTAGAGAAATTAGAAATGGGAAATGCAACCTGAGAAATTTTCTCCAAGGAGAGAGTATTTGAAAAGGATATCCAGTCGTCCCTCAGTATCTGTGGGTGATTGGTTCCAGGACCTCCCTCGGATTCCAAAATCCACAGATGCTCAAGTCCCTGATATAAAATGGTGTACTATCTACGTATAACCTATGCACATCCTCCTGTGTACTGTACCTCATCTCTAGACTCCTTCTACTACCTAACGCAAAGTAAATGCTATGGAAATAGTTATACTATTAATATGTTGTTTAGAGAATAACGACAAGAAAAAAGTCTGTACATATTCAATACAGATGCAATGTTTGTCCAAATATTTTTGATCTATGGTTGGTTGAATCCATAGATGTGAAAGCCATGGATGTGAAGGAAGGGCTGACTGTATATCATTTCACCTAAGAGAAAAATGCACTCAGGAAGAAGGCATGTATGGATCCACTGACAAACTTGAGCAAGACCCAGAGGTGCTGAAAATGCAAGGAATTGAGTAGTCAAAGGTGGGGAAGAAGAGACCACATGGGCAAGTGGTAACCAGACTGTGATCACCTCCTGATTGACAGCAACAGCCAGAAACACAGAAGGGAGCTCGGGTGAAAGAAATGAGAGGAGGACTGTTGGAATATCGGTATTTTGAAACTTTAAAGTGAAATCTTCAGAGGGCTGTGAGGGTGAGGTGGAAGGGCTGAAGGATCTGAAGCCAGCTGCCTCCCAGTAAGTTGGCACAGCCACTTCCAAGTGGGATAAATCCTTTAATGTATCTGTTTCGCTTTTCTCATTTGTAAAATGGAAATACTACTCACTACTTCCCTCAGGATTCAGAAAAGAGTAAAATAAGACATAGCTGGTCCACACAAATGTGAGGTCTCACTATCTGTCTCTATTTAATTAAGAAATTCCAAATATCCCGCAGTTCTAAGATGGCCCTTTGCAAACTGGAAGAGAACAGGCCCCTCTTTTCAGCATGTCCCTCCTGGTTTTGTGATTATCTGCCACCTACGTGTCTATCCCCTTCCTAATCTCAGGGGTTCACGGAGGCCAGGGTGCATTCTGTTGATCTTGGGGGCCCATGGACCTACGCAGTGCTTAGCTCATCCGAGGTGCTCCTTGCAACTCTGGAGAACTAAAGGGCACAGATGGGCAAGGCAGACATAAACTCTCTCACCCAGAGTCACAGGGCAGACCTGCGGCGGGACAAGTTCTAGAATTTTGACCTCACAGTCCATTGATTTCAGGAGGCCACGTGGTCTCACACCAAACAAAACAAAGAATCTGATCTCGTCCAGCGACATACAAATTCCTCCCCAAATCCCCACCAAATGGGAACTGCCACGGAACACTGAGCATCCACTGGCACCTTCCTTTTCCTCAGAAGCGCCATCCACACTTTCTCATGGAGGAGCAGACTCGACACTCAAAACAGCTCTTAAAACACTTTCCTGCAATGTGGTCTCTAAACACAGGAAACAGCAGCTGACTGCGTTGCCAGCAACGCTTGTTTGCCAGTCAGGGTGCGAGAGCTCCGTGTGTGAGCTTAAAGCTGTGATCCAGGAACGAAAATAAACCAGCAAAGCAGAAACCAAGACACTCTAAACATGAGTCTAATGAAAGTCCTTTGGAGGGTAGAAAAGTTGGGTTAGGGACCCAGCTCTGCCATTTGTTCATGGTGCATGTTTAATAACCTTTTTGAACCTCAATTTCCTCACCTGTAAAATAGGTTTATCAATATTAATTGCACAGGTTTGCGTGAAGAGGAAGAAAGACAGTGTTTGGAAAGTACTGAGGCTGGTGACTGGCACATAAAAGATGTTTGAGTGGTATTTACGTCCAAAACCTTTGAGGACCTAATGAATTCACTTGACAACACCCAGCTCTTTGGAGGAACTGAGGACCCCAGAGCGGAGTTATTCACTAGCTCCTGTGAGATTCCATAGCATCATTTACATCTGTGTTTCTGGGCACTTAGAGGAATGCTATATACTTGTTTGTTCACCGCTCTATCTTTAAAAAATTTTAATTTAATTTAATCTAATTTTTTATTTGTCTTCCCCACTAGACTGGGAGCTCCAAGGCAGTAGAGGCCATTCTTTATTCATACTTGTTTCTTTTGATCCTAGCACAATACAGACTTAATAAATATGTGTTGGAAAAAACAAAAACAAAACCCCTATTAACAAGAAATTAGTGGAAGGAGGAAAAAGGGGCATCCTGAACCCTTGATATACAGCTCTAAAATGATCTCTGGCTGGATGCAGTGGCTCACGCCTGTAATTCTAGCACTTTGGGAGGCTGAGGTGGGAGGATCAGTTGAGACCAGGAGTCAAGGCCAGCCTGGGCAACATAGCAAGACCCCATCTCTGCAAAAAACTTAAAAATTATCCAGGCATGGTGGCACGTGCCTGTAGTCCCAGCTACTCGGGAGGCTGAAGCAGAAGGATTGCTTGAGCCCAGGAGTTTGAGGTTGCAGTGAGCTATGATCGTGCCACTGCACCCCAGCCTGGATGACAGAGTGAGAGTCTATCTCTAAAAAATATAAATAAATAAAATAAAATAAAACGATACTCTAATATTTTGGCAGGAGTGCAGCAGCAAGCTGAGAATGGCTGAAGAAACATGAGAGTACTTTCTTCTTCATCATCATCTTTCTTTCTCTTTTAAAGAAGAAAACTCTCTTTGTAGAAAAAGTAATTCCAGAGCAAAGAGAACCAAACAATGAAATAGCCTTGGACTCTTTAGCACAAAAAGTGTTGCAGGCCAGGCTTGGTGGCTCACGCCTGTAATCCTAGCACCCTGGGAGGCCAAGGCAGGAGGATCCCTTGAGGTCAGGAGTTGGAGACCAGCCTGGGAAACAGTAAGACCCCGTCTCTATTAAAAATAGAAAAAAAATTAGCCAGGCTTAGTGGCATGTACCTGTAGTCCCAGCTACTTAGGAGGCTGAGGCAGGAGGATTGCTTGAGCCCA
>VBSM01001265.1:77220838-77239007 GCA_008086735.1 Cheirogaleus medius | reverse complement strand
AAAAAAAAAAAAGGCTAACCTAAGGCTATTCCTCTTACTGCTAAAAATGTCAGCTTTCTGTCTTTTCCAAGTGTGAAGCCATCCTCAGGAGCCTCAAGTGCCTGCATTCCTGTCCTCTTCAGCTTAACAGTTCCTTTTCTTCCTCCTAAGGTTCTGTTCTGCCCTGGCTTGGTTACACTGGACTTGCTTGCCACCTCCTTTGCTGCTGCCTGAGCACCACGCCCTGCCCCAAACGCTGGTCACACTCACTGCCGCGTGCCCAGAGGCCAGCCAACGGCTAGTATACACAGGCGAGTGCTTGCCCAACAGGTGATGCTCAAGTCCCATCAGTTCATCACTTCAGCCGTTGGGTATGGATGATCCATTCCTAACCACCCCTGGGAATCATGCCCATGAAAGCAGCTACCCAGAAGCTGGTCCGTACAGGATGCCCTCAGATGCCCTGTCCCCCCATGCAGGCCTCAGATCCCAGGCTGGTCCCGCCTGGTGCCTTGGGGACTTCATATATGTTCCTGACTCCAACACAGGACCCTTGGGTCCTTCCGAGGAGGCTGGTCAGGAAGCTCTGCTGTACTTGATCGGAACCAGCGAGAGGAGACCCTACCTGAGGAGGCAGAGCATCTATAGTTGGAACGCTGGCTTCCAAAAGTTGTTTTTTTCTCCTGAACTGAAATCTGACCCTGCCCCCAGCAATTATAACCACCCATTAAAGTTCACAATGTAAGCACCCCCTTTTCACATGACAGCCCTTCCGGTATTAGAGGAGAGATACCCTCCTTCCGTCTCCCTCATATCACATTATACCAAAGTCATCTGCCTGAATCTTGAATCTGTCTTCCCCAAGAGGCAGGGAACTCCGGCGGTCAGGGATTGGGTCTTACTCATATCCGTACTTCCAGAACTCAGAAAATTCCCTCGGCATAAAGTCATTGCTCACGTAAACGTTTGTTGAATTAGTAAGACCCTCTTTCTGCCCTGCCTCAACACCTTCCCTATCTCTTTGTGTCTTCCAGACTGAACATCTGTAGCCCTACATGACCTGTTGCCCAGGACGACTCAGAAATGCAGGGCTAATGCCCCAGACTGCAGAAGATAGAAAGTGGGAACTAAAAAACCAAAACAAAACCAAACCTTTGGATGCTAAGATCCCATCCTCTACAAGCTTCAGAGCCAGCTGCCCAGCAGACAGCAGCCTCCTCTGTTTACACAAGGCCCCCTAAGCGTAGACACACTCAGAAGGCTTCACCAGTCACACGCGGCTCAGGCCACCTCGCTGAGGCAGTTTTCCTGGCGTCCAGCTCCCCTTCCTCGGCAGGCCAGAACAGGACAGCCCTACACGCCGCCACCTTCCTGCAGGGGCCTGATGGATGAGGTGATACTGGGAGGTCGGTGGCGCCTGGGGCAGCCAGACAGCAAGGGGGCTCGGCTGTCTGTTTCGCCTTCCTTTTGCGAGCCTGTGATCTTACATTTGGAGGAAGATAAGAACTTCAGGCATTCTCCTCCATCCTGATGCAGAAAGACTGCTGCAGGCCTGAGGTCCCCTCGTGGCTCGTCTTGATTGATCAGTTGATTTTGAAGACCTACCTAGGAGCTGACTCCCACAGGGCTCCTTGCCATCATCAACACACTGCTGCTGTGTCATGGATTCCTCTTGACAAGGAGGACAGCAGCTCTGTGCACTTGCGAGGGAGGCCAGGCAGAGGCAGGAGTGGTGTGGTTCCCATTGTGCACTGAGGGAGAGAGCCATTCCACACTCCTAAGCCACCTCCCTGCCCCTCCCTACGGGGCTCAGCAGACCAACTGAACACTATTTAAATTAGCCCCAGGCCCCAAGTCTTGAAGAGGCTGGGGAGGGAACTTAGGAACACACGCTTGCCAAAGCCTTAGTATGGCTAATTAACTTATACCCTAAGTCCCCTTCTGCACCCTACTCAACACTGGGATCCTAAAGATAGTGACCTTAACCAGCATCATTGATTGTGCACTTAAGGGTCAGGCTCTGCGCTGACCACTTTTATATGTATCATCTCACCTAATCATCATAACAATTCCTTGAGGCAGATATCATTATCATCATTCAACACATGAGAAAACTGAGACTCAGAGGGGTTTAGTAACTTGGCCAAAGTGGAGTAGGAATGCGAACATATGTCAGTTTCACCACAAACTCAAGTATCAGACAAACCACTTGCATCCTGCCCAAGGAGCCCCTCCTCGAGGCCACAGGAACAGGAATATGCTTCCTAGTTCTACCATGGAGGTTCTGTTTGCAGCAGCAGGAGGCTGGAATAGGTGGTTGGCAGGGACTTGGTGTTCTGCGACTCCTAAGTACAACCCTGTGCCCACCTTCTCACAGTTGGGAGTTGAGATGAGTAGGGTATGTGTACACATACACTCAAATGCAGATACACACACACACAAGCTTCCAAAGTGGGTGATAACATCATTGCAACTCCAGATCACATCACCAGACAACTAACCACATTGCAGTTAGCTGGGACCCAGTAACAGACCAACCAATGGCAAGTCAGGTTACTCTGTTGACCCCAGTGCTGTGTAATCTAGGAAGATCACATCATTTATTTAGACCTCAAGTTTCCTTCTTTCTGCTATTCATCAAACTTTCCTAAACACCAACTGGATATCAATACTGTGGGTGCTGGCTAAGAACGATGACTCTGGAGTCAGACTGCCTGGGGTTTGCACGCTGGCTCTGCCATTTACTACCTGGGAGATGTTGGGCAAGTTAAAAATCTCCACACATCAGTTTTCCCATCTGCAAAATGGGGACAATACCAGTTCCTATCTCATAGAGTTGTTATGAGGAATAAACAAAATAATACACGTGTAAAGTGTTTAAAATATTGTCTTGCACATAGTAGGCACGCAGTGAAGTTTAGCTATGAGCACTTAGTTGGGAATGGTAAAGGTGATGAGATGACAAATGAGGAGTTAGCAACTACTAGACCCCTCTTCTGCGTGAAATGTCATGAACTAAGGAGACAGGCAGACCAAGTGCTCACACACACATACGCGCGCACGCTGTGGTTGACAGAATAGTAGCCCCCACCAAAGCCGTCCATGTCCTAATCCCCAGAACCTGCGAATATGTGACCTCAAATGGAAAAAGGGACTTTGCAGATGTGATTCAACTAAGGATCTTGAGCTGGAGAGATGCAATCATAAGCATCCTTACAGGGCAAAGAGTGAGGCAGGAGAGTCAGAGACAGAGGAGATGTGACAATAGAAGCAGAGGTTGGACCGATGACCTTTGAAGACAGAGGAAAGGGCTGCTAGCCAAGGGATGCAGGCAGACTCTAGAAGAAAAGTCAAGGGGACGGATTCTTTCCTGGGGCCTCCAGAAAGAACACAGCTCTATTGACTTTGACCTTAGCCTGCAATAACCATTTCAGACTTCGGACCTCCAAACTAAGAGAATAAATTTGTGTTGTCGGCCACTGAGTTTGTAGTAATTTTTTTATAGCAGCAGTAGGAAACTACCACACATGTCTTTGGCTATATTTGCTGTATTTTACAAAACCTCTTGTATTTCACAAAAGCCACTTGCTAACTCATTATGACTCATGTCCCTACGTCCCAAAAGAGATGAAGTGTCAATTTAAGCTTCCAGAAGGAAGTGTTCACTTGGGTGGAAGTGGCTTCTCGAGTGGCTCCTCATGTCCCTCACCCTGCGGGAATCAGCCTCTCTGAAACAGTGGAGCTTGGCGAGGGAAGAAGACTAGAACAGCCCGCCAAACGCCGCACAAAACAAACAGTTCTCGGACTTTCTGGGAGAGCCTCAAAGTACCAGGACCCAACGGTTGCTAACAAATAATAGTATCGCTTTGCATGTGCATGATTTCTTGTGGTTTTCATTACTTTTATATCCACTGCCTCATTTTAATTTCATCCAACCTGTAGAAATAACTCGCTCAAAACCACATCCTCAGAAAGTGACAGATCTCCAACTTGAACCCAGTCTTTTGTCTCTAAAGCCAACGTTCTTTCCGCCGTAGCAGAATATAACTTGTTCTTACCTCCATGGGTGGAGACTGAGACAGCCATGGATCCCCCTGTGTGAGTGGCCCTTCCTCACCCAACCATCCCACCCTCCTCCTCAGAGGTGGCCTATCAACAGGTTAGCTCCGTCTTCTATCGTCTTCTATCAACTGGCCGCAATGGGAGAGGAGTGAAAGGAAAAGACAAGAAAAACAATACAAAAGGGCTAACACAGACTAACAGATCAGCCCATTCCTCCAGAAAACAGAGTCAATTAGAAGCTGTTTCTTGGAGCCTGGATTCAGGGAAGTAGACTGATGTGGGAAAAAGAAACTATGATCTAGAGTCGGGTCAGCAGGCCTGAGCTCTGGTTCTGTCACAGACTAGCTGTTGGATCTTGAAAAGGTCATGCACAAAGAGGGTATTGGACTAGACAAGCTCTACTAGCAATTCCAGCTATATAATTCTGAGAGTGTACCTCTGAAGGTTTTTTCCAAGCAGGATGTTGCACTTGGGCGTAATATGAAATCATCTGAACTGTCTACCGGCCTTTCTAAATCCCTCCTCCCAAATTGAAGCAGAGCACTGTTCTCGTCTTATTTGTGCTTCAGACTTAATCCAGCACTCCCTGTTTGGCTGTGTTACCTCCTCCTCTCCCGCAGATGCCTCTCCTGTCTCTCGCATCGCATTTACCACACATTATCATAATTTTCTATCTTCCACACTAGATTGCCGGTTCCCCGAGGGTGGAGATTATATCTAATTATTTCTGTACTCTCAACTCCTATTATGATAGGATATAATAGTTGCCCATAAATGCATGCTGAAGTGTCTACACAGTACATAAAAAAAAAAGAATGGCATTACACAGGGAAACGATCATGGAGAAAGTGGTTGAGGCTCTTGGAAGATCGCTTTGCCTCTTCCTAGGTCATTTGGAAATGATCTCCTGTGCTTTGCCTGCTTCACAGGGTGAAGCTTCAGTAAGGCTTCAGGGAGAAGAGATGAGAAGAGAAAGGAGAAGAAGAGAGGAAGGGAGGGGAAGCCAGATGTGTCACGGTTGAACTAGTTCCCCAGAACAGGTAAAGTGTGATTAGGCAAAACGAGGAGAAGGGACGGTGGGCACGCAGTTTAAGGAGAGGTGGATTCAGAAACGACAGTGCAGATGCCACCGGCTGAGAACCCCGGCGACCCTGCGTGTGTGTTTGTGTGTATTTAAACTGACTGTACACAAACGCAGCCACCGAGGCAGATTTCTTTCCTACCCTCTAAGTGCTTCCTGCCCAAGCTAAAAGAATAAACATTTAGAGAACGCATGCTCTCGGTAAATATTTTTGAAGGGGGCATGGTCTACATGGAAGTAGAATTCCAAACAATCCTGCTACCTGACTCACGGAGAAGGTTCATCCAACAAAACCTGCAAGAAATTGGAAACACTCGGCTGCCTCTGGCCATCTGTGCTGTCGGCTTCCCCTTGGCATTTTCCGGACTGCTGTGAGCTGCCACGGTGGTGCGTCTTTCAGCTTCCCGCTCTGTGTGGGAACAGCCCTGGCCCGGGCGGAGCGCGCGGCCACAGTTGCTTTATGTACAAGAATGTTTATGCTTCCACAGGGGCAAGGGAACAGCACAACGGGAAGTGTTACATGAACAGCTGGTGACTCTGCAGAAGGGAAGATGTCCCTTTAATGAAAAAGGTACCCATGAGCCATTTATTTGCCCCAGGTGCTGGGCTCAAGGCACTAACCTCCTCTCTTATTTAACTAGCACTTTGGTTGTATTTTGCAAGAAAGCACATTATGTACCAATTTGAAAATTATACTAATGCCTACTAGTTAAATGACTCCCCACCGTTGTAATTGCCTCGTATCTTTCTTTCTTTCTGTTTATTTACTCTCTAGAATACCAACGGTCCTGAAGAGTTTTCTTTAAAGGGAGAGAAGAAGAATTTGACAATAAAGCACTGCGAAAAACCAAACAAAAACAAAAACAGAAAAGCCAAATGCCCTGGAACAGAGAAGCACACACGAAGCAATGAAAGCATCCTTGTGCTGTTCAAAAACACTTGCCCATGTCACCCTGAAGTCACCAGAATTGCAAAGCGACCTTAGAGGTGCTTGACTTCAACCCCTTTTACAGTTGAGACCACTGAGGCCTGGGAAGGAAAAGGATGTATGTGAGTCCAAGCAGCCAATAGGTGAGAGTACAGTGAGAACACAAAGCCAGGCTCTGAAAGAAAGGTAGACCTAGTTTGCTCTCATGGGGCTGGGAACAGAATCCAGAGCCTTTGGAATACCTGTCAGCCTTCGTCCACCCGAACCTAGAAAAGGCAGCTCTACTTCTTGGAGGATCCCTGTGAAGGATCTGCAGCCAGCTTGGGAGAGCGGCTGGCTTCAGAGAGCCAGGTGGTAAAACTTGACGTTTGCCTTTTCCTCCTGAGGACTGCACAGAAAGTAGTAGGATGCCATGCACACAGGAAAAGCTCAGTTTTCTGAATGTTCATCTAGGACACTTCATCATAGACCTCATCCTCATAAATAGTAGGTGGCAAAGAGCATGACTGCAAAGACATCAGAACAATTGGGATGTGAGCAAGATGGAACAAGAAAGGGATCACCTATCCCATACCCGGAGTTGTTGGCAAGGGTCCAGGACTCCACCCATCCTCTAGGGAAAAGAGAAAAGCCAGAGATTCTCCCATAAGCCTTTGGGCAAGTACCAGAGTGATTGGTCTGATGAAGACAGCAGGCATCTCACTCTCTGAGCACTGACTCTGCATCCTGCTTGGGGCTGCGCCTGTCACAGGGCAGAGAGGATCTGTTCTTGAATACTTCTCTCTCTCTCTCTCTCCCCCCTTCTTCTCTATCCCTCTCTCTCCCCCGCCAACCTCCCCCCCACCCGGGCTCCAGTCTGATTCCATTTGAGAGTAATCAGTAGACAACCATATGGCAGCCCTTCACAGCTCCAGCCCCAGCCATTTATTATAGTCAGCAGCCTGGGCGGCACCGGTTCTCCTCCGGGGTTGCTTCCACCCAGCCCTGGCACCCCTGCGGGCACTCTAGCAAATGAGAGTACACAGGAACAGAATGTGGTGTCTAGAGAGAACGTGCCAGCCGGCCTCTAACCCCCTCACTACTTTGTGCCCGCAGCTCAGTGAGGAGCGGGGAAACGTAAAAGTGGAGGGCAACCAAGGAACCAGACGACATCGGGGCCGTGGGGAATAACATCGCCACTTGAGTGGCAGTCGTACCTACCTCATTACTGAAGGTCTACCGAATGCCAGGCACTCTCCAGCTGTTTGCTGGACCTCACAGTGGTTCTTCAAGGTAAGGATTGTCATTGCCGATATTTTACAGACAGGAAAACTGAGGTCGTAGGGTGTTCAGCTAAGCCAAGGTGACCGAGCTAGTAAGGGGCAGAGCTGGGATTCAAACCCAAGCCATCTGCACAGCTGCCATAAATTCAGACTTCTGTCTATCAGGGCAGGAGGGACAGGGCAGGTAACAATGGGGGCTCTTCAGTGTCTGGATGCCAAGTAGAGGGACACCACCTTAACACACACCAATGCCTATGGGCTGGGGGAGGTACTGGCAGCACCACCATGCCGTCACCAGCTGCACTTTGCAAAGCTGGCGAGAGACACGATTCCCGAGGTTTGCTGTCTCTCTGAAAAGCAAAGCTTTTACTTCTGAGAATTACTGTCCACTCACTGAGTGGCAGCTGGAGATTGAGGTGGCAGAAGGCAGGGAGTGGGTTAGTGACTAAAACCACAGGATAGAGCCATAGGGCATGATGCCCTTCAATTTCTGCGCCACTTAATCTTCTGGATCTCAGTTTCCTCATCACATTATCAGTGTCTGAGACCTGAGAGTGCTTATTACATGAATCTGCTTTGTAAGCTCTAAAGTGGTCTAAAAGTCTAAAAGTATTATTAGAAATCAGGGTATAAGGGGGAGCTTTCATAGAAGCTGTGTGTAAGGGGTTATAATTACCCTACTATCCAAATACCTCAAGGTCTACTCAGCAATAAAAAGAGACAAAGTACTGATGCGTACAGGATGAGTCTCAGAAGTGTTATGGTGAAGGAAGAAGCCAGGTACAAGAGCATGCATTGCACGATTCTACTTATATACAGGTCCAGACAACGCAAACTAATCCATAGTGATGGAAAGCAGACTGGCGATCACCCAGAGATAGGAGCAGAGGGACGACTAACTGTAAAGGGGCAATTTTAGGGGCAATGCACGTGCTGTGTTTTGTAGCAGTGATCCCACAGGTACACTCGTTTGTCAACATGCATCAATCTTCAAATTGGTTGAGGTTATTGTACATAACTTATACTTCAACAAAGCTAAAAATAAAGCATGTCAAGACTTTCTTATTTTGACCAGGACCTCTGTGTAGCCTAGAAAGTTCACTAGCTTGCAGTCTTAGCCTGAGGCTGTGATGGCAATATGGCCCCCATGCACCAACTGTGTGACCGTGGGCAGGTGCCTGAGCCCCCTGAGCCTCAAATGTCCTCATCTTCAAAACGAGGCACACATCGTGTGTGCTTCACCTCACAGGACTGCTGTGGGGTATTTAACGCATGTGAGAGCAATTTTAAACTGTACAATAACACAGATGTAAGGGAGTATTGTGTGGTTGCCTGGTCACAGCAGGTAGAATAGAGACTTTCTTGCCCCGCCCATCTATAAGAGCCCTTCAGCTCCAAGTAGGCTCTGGTTTTTCTTCTCGTTCTATCCAAGGCCCCTGCAGCCCCCACCCTGGAGTCAGCTACATTTCAGAGATGCTGGGATGGCCAAGTGCTTTCATGGGATCCAATGTCAACCAACAGGTAAGCTAGAGAAAGCCAGAGACACCAGATACTTTAATTCACGGGTTCCACACGATGCTTCTCAACTCCTCGTGCAGCCAGCTTTGAGCTGCTTTTCTCTCTGGGCAGTGAGGCATAGCTAACACAGCTGACTGTCCACGCCAAGTCAAAGGCGCTCATTCCAGCTCTTTCCTTCTGCCACTACCCTGATCTTTAACTAGGTATTGTTCACATATTCTCAGTAGAAACAAGGGACAAGCCAATAGGACGCGTAATTCCTCTCCAGACACCTCAACCACCATCTTCCCTTCTCCCTGTCCTTCTAACCCAACACAATAATGCCACAATACCATCTTGTGTCCAGATTCTATTTTTCACCTTCCCAAGTCCTTTCCTGTTCATTATCTCATTTTGTCTTCGCAAAGCCCGTGACACATGACAGATACTGCCATGTACAGACGCTGGTCAGGATATTGAGGGAAAGGGATTAAATGGAAGACCTCGAAGCTTCTTCATATGTTAGTCAGAAGCTGGACCAGAGCTCAGGACCTCTGACCCCTGCCGCAGTGTCCTTCCCAAGATTATTTTCTCTCAATTGTTGGTAAACATTTGAATGCCATTCTCTGTAGACAAAGAAAGTTCAAGCCATGAGTGGCCTCAAAAATAAAAAATAAAAAAGGTCAGAGTTCTATCAGCAAGGACTCCTCAAATTCAATTATTCTGTGGCTTGCTCCAAGTCCCAGAGTTGGCCCCGAGCTACAGAAGCAATGAGAGCCTCTCTCCCCAGAGACCGGAGAGTTCAGCTGGGGGATGTTAGTGCTCTGACATTAAGTCTGGTTGTGCAAAGTGACAGCTCTTATCAGAGTCCTGGCCTGCCTTCCCCAGTGTTAGACTCAGCCTCCGTCCTGGCCTCTGAGGCCTCTTCTTCCTCAGGCCTTTGCCTGACACACACTCTTCCTTTTCCCTCTGACCAACTTCACTTGCCTAGAGGAAGCTAGACCTTTATTTTTAGAACTTTTGGAACAGGGAAGTGTAAGTGGACATAGAAAGAAAAAGGAAGGGATAGGCCATTTTGGCCCCTTGAAAGTTTCCTTCCTGATGCCTCCCTAACACCTCCTTTTCCTTGTACTTGCATGTGTACACACACACACTTGAAATCACCACTTCTCCACCCTTCTCCATGTGGCAGATTCTTCTACAGCAGTGTCTAAGTTGGAACAAAGTTCATATGGTGGGATGGAAAAAATCTAGCCTAGTTCAGGGGAGTAAGGAGCTAGAGAGAACACAGCCTGAGGGCACCCTTCCTGCGCCAGCCCTGCAGCCTCTGGTCCTCTTAGCTCTGTCAAGCACTTAACAAGCATGCACTTATTAATCATGTTCTCCTAAGAGGACGCCAGCAAGGCCCTGTGGGGGTTAAGTGACTTCTGAGACCGGAGCACAGCACAGCATGGGTTGCAATGGGACCTGGCCTTGCTGGCCTCGGCTCACTCTGCTGGCCCACCCAGAGCCCAGCTGAAGTGTCCCTTCTTGCTGCCGAGTAACACAGACCCAGTTATACTCATAGGGGAAATTAGAGCTCTCGAAAGGGCCAGGTTTGAGACAACTGTCTCATCCCCTCTTGAGGCACCACATCCAAGTCTTCCTGAACCCAGGAGACCATGACTGCTCTTTCCTGCTCTGGACTTCCATCATGCTCCACGCTCTAGGCTTAAGGCTGAAGAAAGAGGCTTCTCATAAACTAAACCTGATGCCCTTGCTGTCTTTCTTCTCAGCTCTCCAAAACGAAGGTAAAAGCCTGCTCTCTGAAATCCCTGATGGCCCCTCTTCCAACTGGCCTGTTAGGTTATTAAGGGGAAGGCCAACTGCAGCAGCCTTTCTGAGTTGAGGTAGAGGAGGGAAGCAGGCCAGGGCAGGGAGTCCAACTAGATCAGGCAAACTTCGAGGGCTCGGCCCCCTTCAAGGCAGAGAGTTTAAGAAAGACAGAGCAACACACTCAACCTCCCTCTCTCCAGGCCTCCTCTCTGTTATTTCTTTGGTAAAAAGTGGCAGCTCTAGGGCCGAGCGTGGTGGCTCACGCCTGTAATCCTAGCACTCTGAGAGGCCAAGGCGGGTGGATCGCTCAAGGTCAGGAGTTCGAAACCAGCCTGAGCAAGAGAGAGACCCCCAAAGACTTTGCAGATAAGATTAAATTACAGACCTTGAGATGGGGAGATTATACTGGATTCTCCAAGTGGACCCTATGTACAATCATATGTATCCTTATAAGAGTCATGCAGATGGACATTTGACACAGAGAGAGCAAACCTGTTCTAAGCATATTTTAGCCACATTAAATCATTTACATCCTGGCCCTAGATGATGTGAGGCCTGGGCTATACAGACACAATGCCTGGGTTTGAATCCCAACTTCACTGCTTACTGTTGTGACCTTAAGCCAGTTATATAACCTTTCTAAACCTCAGTTTTCCAATTTATAAAATGGGCCTATAGTACCTTCTTCATTGAGTTATTGGGAGGATAAAATGGGTAATAAAGATAAAGTGTGTAGAACAGTACATAGTTTATGTTCTGACTATCAGTTAAGGAAAAAAACAGAACAGTATGTAGTAAGTACTCAATACATGCTAGCTAATATGCATCTCAGGGGTCGAGCAAGCCCAAATTAGACTATCATACTAATCTTTCAGGACACAGCAAAGCCTCCTGGACTCAGTGAAGGAAAAAAGATGTCCCCTTAAAGCTGGTTTTTATAGCAAATATGATAGTCTGAAGAGTTCAGTTAAGTATTTCTTCCCTTAATTAAACAATTTAGGTCTTTCATGTTGTCCTCATTTCAGAAAAGGCAGTTGCATGGGACTATGCTAATTCTGCATCATTTCCCAGCTGACTTCCTGGCTCCTACCTCCAGGTTTTAAGGAGAGCTATGCACATTGATCATCCACACAAAGGACCTAACTTGCAGCACCCACACCTGACACACCCCTGCCGATCTCACAACTTCTTCTCCCTGTAATTCTGGCATCAGGAACTGGAGCCCTAGTGTTTGGAAGTCAGTGGGAGGCACAAACCCTCAGTCCATTTTGCAGCCTTCCAAGGCCACTCCAACCTGTCCCACAGGCTGGGTAATGATAAATTCAAGGGTCTGCTTTGATTAAGGGGTTACAACCAAGTTAGTAAAGAATAAACAAAGTTTGCCCAGAGGCAGGGGAAGGGAGACCCTAAGCTATCACTTGAAGAAAGGTGTAGAAAAAAAAGGACTTTCATTTACTTGGCCCTTTCTGATAAAGTTTGCCCAACTCTCCTATTCAGGTGATGTAATTGGAAGGTGTAAAAAGGCTGCGCCCTCACAGGCTCCCAGGCCTAAGAAATCTGCACGCCAGGGATTAACGTTAGGGAGCAGAGCCTGGCCACGGGCCTTGGTTCCTCTTGGCAGGGCTCCAGCCCCACAGACTTGAGTTGACCGGCTTAAGACGACTCCTGCTGCTAGTGCTACTCTGTGCTGGCAACCAGGCCTCTCCCCAGCAGGCTGCAGGGACAGCCACCTGCGCTCTCTCTGCCCTTCCCTATCCCACTCTCCAAGAGGAAGGAAGAAGGAGGACGGCTCCCCCTCCTTACTCGCAGGCACCCACAGATTTCTGCGCTGCCGTCACCACTGACGAGAACCCAGGTCCCCTGGAGGGATCGCTTCTCCTTCCCATTCCATCTCCCTATCAGCGAACACGCAGCAACACCCACGCTCCCGCTCCTCCTACTCCAGAGGGAGACCGAACCAGAGACAGACATCCGGAGCTGGAAGCGGCTGCAATAGGGGCTCCGGCCTCCCTGCTCCGCAGTCCCTAGCCGTTTCCCAGCCACCAGGGGATCCCAGGCCAGCCCAGCGTTCGGGACGGAGAGGGTGCCAGAGTCCTCTGTGGGGCCCCGCCTCCCCAGGGGCTCGGCGCTGGAGACCTCGGGGAGCGCGCGAGAGAACAGCTTAGCTCCACCCGCCGGAGCTGGGAGCCGGGCACCCGACCCGGCACTCCAATCTGGTGCCCTCGCCCCCAGCGTTAGGCATCCCAAGGCGAGCCCCCAGCCCGGCGCTCCCGCGGCGCGTGTTCTCCTGCACACCCGCCGGGAGATGAGTCCCGGGCTGCCCGCGCGCCCATCCCGCCCCCAACAGGTCGTGGGCAGCGGGGAGCGCGCCGCACGGGAGGCAGGCGCGGGGAGGCGAGCCGGAGCGAAGCCGAGGGCCGGCCGCGCGGGGCGGGAGGGGTCGCGCGGGGCTGCGAGCCCGGCCACTTACGCGCGGGCTCTGGGGAACCCCATGGAGAGGAGCACGTCCAGCGCCGATCCATGCTTGATGGTGCCGGGGCGCTGCTGGCGGTTCCTCCGGGGGGTGACTTTGCTGTACAGCTCCTCTCTCGCAGCCATGCCGAGCGGGCTGGGGTGGCCGTACTGAGCCATGGCTCAGCGGCCAGCCATCGCCGGGGAGGGCGCCCGAGCCGGATCGTCCGGGAAGGAGGCGGGAGTCCGGCTGGGGCAGGGGAGGGGGCTCGGGGACCCAGCACCGGGCGGGAGGCGGCGGCGGCGGCGGAGGCGGCGCTCCGAGCTTCCCCGTGTCGAGACTCTGACGCTTCCTGGTGAGGCCACCGGAGCCAGAGCGCGGCCAGCAGCTTCTGCGGGACCGGCCGTCAGCAGCTCCGGCTCCCGGGCGCCCCCAGCACTGCGCCCGCAGTACCCTCTCTCCTCCGCCCCCCTCCTTCTCCGCTCCAAGCAGTCCGGGAATTTGCAATGAGTAATTTTTGAATGGATCAAAAAGGAAAAGGAGCCTTGTGGGCTGGCCCTGCCTTGCCAGTACCCGGGCCCCGCCCCTTTCTTAAAGCGGCAGCGCCGCCCCAGGCTGCTTGCGGCCAGGCAGGAGCTGTAGCCGGGCTGCCCGGGGCGGAGGATCTCAGCCAGTGAAGACTGCCTGTGTGCTTGGGTTCCCCTAGTGCCCCAGCCCTCCCCTTGGCTTGCATATCGGCCCAGCTAGGGCTCAAGACACCAGATCAACCCATTTCATGTTTCATGTGGTTCAAGATGGGGTTAATAATGGAAATCAAGTGAACCGAAGGATGACATTAATGGACCAGAAGGCCAAGCCATAAGACCCAGGAAACAGGTTTTGCTTCTGAAAGATTCTGCAAAGCCTAGAGGGTTGTTAGGACCACTGGGAGCTGAGTTCCCATCAGCCGGCCAAGTAACTACACTAAAGACGTCCCACGCTCTGCTGACTGGTCAGCCACCGGACAGTGCCCTCAGGGGAAAAAGCAGGACCTCAGGTTCTCTGAACTGGCAACAGCCTGGCAGGGGAGGGGAGAGGAGAGAGAGGAGAAGAAGGAAGGGAAAAAGAAAGGAGGAAGGAGGAGGAGAGGAAGGAAGGGCTGGTAGGGTAGAGGGAAAAGGAACAGAGAAAGGACACTTCCTGATTATAAGAGGTGTTCAAAATGGAATAGGCTAATTTTCATGAGGGAGCGAGTATCCTCTCAATAAAAGGATTCAAAGAAAGACTGACTCATCACTGCACAGTAATGATAAATGAATTGCTTCGCACGTAGATTGTACAAAACAACTCCCATTGCAAAGGAGCTAGAAGTGATAGCTATAACCATACCCCATGCCCCGCACCATGAACTTGGCTGGGGATGTTAAAGCGCTGTCACTGGGACACAAAGTCATTGTCCTCAGTCAGAGACAAGAGCCCCACTTGGTTTAATGAAAGAGGCACAGGGTGAATCCTAGCTGATCCTCTTTTTTGGGTAATAATGACAATAAAACCTTACATGTATTGGGCTCTCGTATGTGTCAGTCATTGTGCTAAGTATAACAAATGAATTAACTCATTGAATTTTTACAATGACCCTGTGGGATGTGTACGATTATTATCCCAGTTTTATAGATGAGAAAACTCAGCTCAGAGAAATTGACGAAGATCATAGAGCCAGTAAGTGTGTGGCTAGAGCTTTTATCCACTGTGGTTTCTTGAAGAAGTTACTTCTCCCCTCTACAGCCCCATTTCCTCATTTGTAGGGATCTGATGGTGGAAACCTAGCCTTATACACACTGGGTACTCCAGAAATGTTAGCCCCTTACTCTTTCCCTGCTTGGAGCGCGGGGAAAGGATGGTGACCAGCACTCATGGAGTAGTTTTTTGATGTTGCTTTATAAGGTACCTGGTTTTACCACGGGAAATGATCCAGCTCAATTCCCCAAGCCCGGAATTGGCTTTTTTTTTTTTTAAACAGAATCTTGCTCTGTTGCCCAGGCTAGAGTGCCATGGCGTCAGCCTAGCTCACAGCTACCTCAAACTCCTGGGCTCAAGCGATCCTTCTGCCTCAGCCTCCTGAGTAGCTGGGACTACAGGCATGTGCCACCATGCCCGGCTAATTTTATATATATATATTTTTTAGATGTCCAGATCATTTCTTTCTATTTTTAGTAGAGACGGGGTCTTGCTCTTGCTCAGGCTGGTTTTGAACTCCTGACCTTGAGCGATCCTCCTGCCTTGGCCTCCCAGAGTGCTAGGATTACAGGCGTGAGCCACCGCGCCCAGCGCGGAATTGGCTTTTTAAAGAATATCCAGTGGTGTTTGGAAGTAAAGAGATAAGACAGCTGGAGCTTAAGTATCAATGTGCATAATTCTGCCTATAAAGGATAAAAGAAACTTTATGCCTCCTGGGTGGGAGCTTCTTCCAGAGCAGAGGGGATGTCCTGGGGACCTTGCAGAACGCTTTTCCAGGGCACGGAACAAAAAGACAGGACTGGACTAGAAACACCATCACCTAGTAGACTGGCCTCCGTGGATGTGTTCAGTAAGGCATGCTAGACCTTACCCAATAATCTGATTTTTTTCCAAATGCCTGCGCTGATCCAGTCAAGTGATCTGGATCCTAGTCAAGAGATAATAATGTCTGTGGAAGTGCTTCATAAACCATAAAGCACTACACAAATACTAATAACTCAAAGTTATTGAGTACTTACTATATGCTGGTGATGTTCTTAGCTTCTACATGTGTAATTCATTTAATTCCTTGACAAGGCTATGAAGTGGGTACTTCCACATTATCAGCCACTTCACAAATAAAGATGCTGAAGCAGACAGAGGTCAAGTATCTCATCCAATGTCACATGACTATTAAGTAGCAGAGCCAGGATTTGAACCCTTAACATTTGGCAGGACAACCACTTACCGTCATTGTTATGATGATAAAACGATGTTAGCCTTTAAGATAGCTTTTTGATTCCTTTTATGCTCCATGACATAGAATTGCTGGATGTCTGTTTCCCCAGAAAAATTGAATTAATTGTCTTTTTCCCTGCCTCTAGGCAAATTGTGAGATAGAGGAAATGATGGATATAAAAATAGTTTTAGCCTGGAAAAAGCACTATGGAAAACCAGGCACCTTAGATGCAAACTATCTTGTCTGGGGCACTTTTACAGAAACCCCAGCTTGGCTTCCCCACCCTTCCTGAGGTGACTGCCAGGACTCATTTTACTTAGGACTGCTGCCATTTGTTCTGCACAGGGTTGGGGGCTGACAATTAAGATGCAGTGTGCTTCGATTATATTGACTTTCAAAAGTTAGGAGAAGATTTGTAAACGTCCATATTGTTATATTACAAAGAGAGAAGACAGTGTTCATGTGACAATGTATCTTACAGCCGTGGGGACGGGGAGGCTGGAGTAGGGCCTTGCACAGTCATGGAGCTGACACATCAGCATTAAGCTGCCCCCTCAGAAGAGAAAACAAGTTGCATGTCCCTGTGCCCGGTCATGGCAGAAGCCACCCTGGACCACAAAGCTCTTTTTGTTCATGTGAGCATGGTTTAACTCTCCCACATTGGCCCCGGGTAACTTCTCGGTATGGTAACCCTCCTTTTTTTTTTTTTTTTTCTTGAGACAGAGTCTTACTTTGTAGCCCAGGCTAGAGTGAGTGCCGTGGCGTCAGCCTAGTGCACAGCAACCTCAAGCTCCTGGGCTCAAGCAATCCTTCTGCCTCAGCCTCCCAAGTAGCTGGGACTACAGGCATGCGCCACCATGCCCGGCTAATTTTTTCTATATATATTTTTAGTTGGCCAATTAATTTCTTTCTATTTTTAGTAGAGACAGGGTCTCGCTCTTGGTCAGGCTGGTTTCAAACTCCTGACCTTGAGCGATCCTCCTGCCTTGGCCTCCCAGAGTGCTAGGATTACAGGCGTGAGCCACCGCGCCCGGCCGTGGTAACCCTTCTGAGATGGCCATGGGGATGCCCAGGCTGGGGCCAGGTGGCTGCACTCGTAATTTCGGAAGCATGGCCTATGTCTTTTCCTTCTTCTTCTCTCTGTCCTTGAGGAAAGGTCAAGTGACTGAATTAAGCATAGACAGTAAAGTCTGCAGAATATCTCCAGTCCTGAGGGCTGGAATGTTGTCAAAAGAAGGCAGTTTGGGAACCGCTGGGAATGACTTAGCCTCTAGACTTCAAGGGGATTCTTCATGGCCAGGAGATTTTGAAACCATGTGCTGCCTCTCTCTGGGCCTCAGCCTTCTCATTTGCCACATGAGGGGGTCAGCTTAGGCTGGGGATCCTTAGGTCTTTGTCAAGGAACCCTCAGGAACTTTGGGGGGCAGGGGCTGGGATTACTCAACTAAAGACTGAGTGGGTAACGCGTCCTCTCTTGCTCTTCATAACAAGTCCACTTGCTCAGCTCTGTGTCTTGGGAGTTTTATGTAAGGTTTTCTGTGCGAAAGGGTTTGGAAAAAATTTTTTTTTAATTTTGAAAAACACAAAACTAGATGATCTTTAATGCTCAGTTTAGTTTTGATAGGCCACAATTTAATAAAAGGAAAGTAAAGGAGGACAGAGTGGGATTGGTCAGTGTAGAAAGAGGTTGCTGGGAGGGAGAGACAAGTGAGAGGTGGGATGGGGAGAAAAGAGAAAAAAGCACAACAAGTAGGGTGTTCAGAGCGAATGGACTTTAAAAGGTCACGTTGGTCCTACCCCGTCCCCAAGCACAACTATCCCAAATCTAAGAAGGTTGGGGACATTTTCATAGTCTTAAATTTGTCCCTAGGACTCAGGACAGTGCTAGGCACATCGCAGTAGCTTTTACTTGATTGTTTTTGTTTTGTTTTGTTTTTGAGGCAGAGTCTCACTTTGTTGCCCGGGCTAGAGTGCCATGGCGTCAGCCTAGCTCACAGCAACCTCAAACTCCTGGGCTCAAGCAATCCTTCTGCCTCAGCACCCTCCCCCCCAGTAGCCCCTCCTCCCCAGTAGCTGGGACTACAGGCATACGCCACCATGCCCAGTTAATTTTTTCTATATATTTTTAGCTGTCCAAATAACTTCTTTCTATTTTTGG